>CM046428.1:40752274-41242274 GCA_025506505.1 Flaveria sonorensis
TTTCTGGAGTTGACTAGCAATCTCTTGCATCTCAAATGGTTGAAAGACTAGAGTGAGATTTTGCCACAGGTGTTTGCACTAGCACAAGATCAATATGGAACTCTACTTGAAATAATAGGGGAGACTAGTTAAGTCCATGGGGAAAACTTTAGGAAAATCCTAAATACTCAGAATGTCTTCAATCTTCTTTGATTCCCATCCTTTTTCATGACTGAGCTAAGAAAGCCATAATTGCTTCAGAGGTACTTTTGGGCATGGTACAAGACATGAGTTTTTAAGCCCTTTGGAAGGCTTTTTCCCTAAATATTTAAGACACTTCTGGTTGGAAGAGGATCCAAATGAATTTCTCAAAGCAAACAACTTCTGCATAGTTTCTAGATAACCAATCCAAACCACTCA
Organism: Flaveria sonorensis; assembly: GCA_025506505.1. Lineage (NCBI taxonomy): Eukaryota > Viridiplantae > Streptophyta > Magnoliopsida > Asterales > Asteraceae > Flaveria > Flaveria sonorensis. Next base: position 40,752,674 of record CM046428.1, read on the forward strand.
ACTAACTTGGATTTTGTTACTAGGTGCTATTGGTTTGTATTTATGTCAACCAAGCATTGAAGTGTTGTAATAAAAAAACACAAACCCTTGAGCAACACTTACTTGTACACATAGCTTTAGAAGTTGTTGTTTTGCTTACTCTTCACTACAAATATCCGTCAAACATGACAAACTGCTATTAATATAATTGTGATAAATAACCAATAGTATAATATATAGCCTAACTATAGTGGGTGTGCTCGCGCACCGTGCGTGCCAATTCATATACACGCAACTTCTATGCCGGTCAAACAATACTACTCATATTTAGAAGCTCTATATTTAGAATGACAAAAAATCAAATCTTTTGTAATAGTTTAGATAAGTACAGAGATCTTAAGTTGTACCCAAAATGGCCATGATACCCGTATAATACCATCTTCCATTACCTTTTGATCTCCATGCCTATAGAACTATCATATCAATTCTATCTACAATGGCAATATAAGGCAAGCAATTGTTGTAATATTCCTTGTGGCAAGCATAGGGACTTTTGTGGAGGTTCAACAGATGTGAAATGTGCTGATCAGATCAGCAGCACCGATGCATATTGTCACATGTTCTGGTCAAGGTACGTGGGAGCCATTACGGTAAGACAAAAAGACACGCTTTTGGAACGTTTTTGTCAACTTGGGAAGCTAGATCAAAGGTGTCAATGCAAGGGAAATCCATGAATTTGTGCAATTACTACTACGTGAAGGAGGGGGTGGATGCGCCATGAATGAAACGATTGTTGCAAGAGGCCCCAAATCTACCAAAGACATGCAACTAAGGCCCCGGGTTGTGCCCTCTTTGATTTGACCACTTAGATTTTAATAAAAATGTCCTATGTTTGAAGTATCTTTTTAGATTGATTAAGGAATAATACAACACATGTAAGCAAGCAGCCTTGTTGCTTGTTTATCAGAGTGCATGAATAATTAATGGTTGAGGGAAATGTCCATGTTAGCAGATTTGGGTTTGAAAAATAATGCTCGAAAAATGATTAACCAAACCGATTAAAATGGTTAGTTGATGGTTTGAGGTTGTTTTTTATATATAGTTTCATTCCAAGTTTAAAAGTGATAATGATTGTGTTAGAATAATTTGAGGGTTACGCGTCTAACTCATTAGTTAGGCCTACTAGGTTTCTTAGTGCTCTGAGTTTATAAAGATTACCTTGTATTATAGAACTCACATCAATATAATCTCTCTTTTGCCTTCACATGGGCATTAACTTTCAAAGTTCTTGTTCGTGTCATGTATCAACTCCTGCAACCCCTTCCAATTCATGTATTATGTCCGGCCATATCACCATTGTTTTTTTTTCTATATTTACTCTACTTGGTGCATGTATAATAACCTCCACATGTATATATTAGAGTAAGTCGTTAGCCCATTAGGTAAGACTGTTAGGATTCACGGGTTCGTAGTATATATACGTGTGTGCACCTTGTATTATAGAATACACATTATAGAATCTCTTTTTACGTTTAGATGGTTCATGAACAATAGAATAAAAACATGTATCTGATACAGATTTTGCAACATGAAAATCTGTTGCGAATTACCTTATGAAAAAGCTACAAACCACTTTGTGATAGTTGGTTACGGATGTCCAATTTCTTATTTATAAACATTATTTTTATTTTAAAACATGACAAACTATTTGATATTCCGTCATGAGACGTACTTCATTACCCGTCATCAATTGCTTCATACCTGAAAATATATATTACACAAGAATTAGCTTTCGTTAGGTGAGTTACACTAAATGGACAACTTAACTCTAGTTTACATCCATATCCTGTTATGATCCATAAGGTATGCTTACATATTTCACTCATCATAGTATCCACGTATACTGGGAACTCACATCATATTACAACGATTATTTTTTTTATCATTTTTGGGTCACCTATTCTTATTATACGTGTTGCGTGTAGTGATTACGCAGCACCCTGTTAATTAAAGCTTAAGTATGATCCTCTAAATTTATCCTTTGAGGCTTGTAGTCACAAATTAAAATACAGTATATTAACCATTAAAATTAACATCCAGCCCATACGAACGGTAATATCATATCAAAATCATAACTTCCTAAAACATTATGATAGTATTCACCTTTTCCTATTCTTCTGTAGCGAATTTATGATGACAACTGGTATGACTACATGTATAAGATTCCATCTAACACACCTATTGCTCAAGGAAATATTTGTTTTAGCTTCTATGCCTTTTTGAAGTACTTATGATTGCATTAGAAGATGTTAAACTATAACTTCTCTTGAAAAATTTATGATTACATTTAGGACCTCATGAAAACATCTATAATCGTTTCTGTTGAGTGTAGAAATCTTTGTTTAACCATCCGATTATGACCTATGACAATAAAAAACATAGCTAGCTTTTCTTCAAAGGTTATCGATCTACTACTTTGCTACAAATTTCATTGTTGAAAATGATTGCACATAGTATGTATGCTTAATGTGAAAGACGCATCATCTTATGACATGGTGTAGAAGATCCATGAAACAACTCTTGCATGTATGCATGATGAACAATGCCGAGTTCAAGTCTCTTAGCCTTTCAGTTCTTCTGTGGCTAATCATAACCATTGCCACAAAGTAAAATGAAAATGATAATCTCATCCTACGAATCCTTAGGCTAACCTGTTAACATATATAAGTATATCACATCCATCAACATATCTTTCAAAAACATCCTCAAACAATTAAAAAAATCCATAAACATATATATTAAAACTTTTATCAAAACATTGAAAACATCCACAACATATTATCCATTACATCCATCAAAAAAATTAAAAACATCCATACATATCATCCAAAAACCTAACCATCACATCCAAAATATAACCCATATACATATTATCCAAAAAAAAACCTCACATACATCCATAAACATATTATCCAAATAAAACCCAAACATAACATCAAAACAATCCATATTTTGCTCCTGCATTTTTAACCCATAGCTCGCATGTCGACGACTATAATCGCAACCAACACTTTCCTTGTGTCAGTACTTTTATCAATGAGCATAAGTTCCATTTGATATTCTGCATCAAACATACCCCACCCCAGACTCTCCAACTTCTCCATGCATGCATCTATATGAGTGCATTCGATGTCATCAAGACCATTTAAATTTTGATCAGAAACTTTATTAGAAGGAAGAGAAAGTGTTGAAGATGGTCCCCATATGTCAAACCCATTGAAAGGAAGCCCTCAACAACTAAACACAAATATATGGGTAACAGGGGCGTACTTCTCAAAGCTTCTACTATTTGTTGGATTGTTGTGAAAATATTATAAAATAATATAAGATTATTGAAATATAATAATTATCATTTATGATATTAACGAATACCTTCATCTCTAATTGTCATTCTTTATCCGAGAAGTTAAAAGTGTTTGTTATAGGATTGAAAATATTGTCGGTTTTGTTTTTTAGCTTGACCATGCCGTAAATTTAGCTTTTAGATAATTATAGTGGCTCTGCATTTGTCTTTGATCTACTATGAAATTGTGTTATATTTTTAGTTTATCTACTAAGTATTCCAAGAAATTTGCTTAAGATTGCTTTCCTTACGTCCATGAAATGTCATTTCATGAAACAGGTTTCTAGAAACATTTTTTCAACCCCTTTTGCTTCTAATTAATTATAAGATTTTTTAAACCATTTTCTTTAAACAAAACAATACCCAAAAGAAACAAACTTAAAACTAGAGTAACAAGGAATTTTAAGCAAATATAAACTAGAAACATATTGAATCAAACCAAACATAACTTATATAAACTATAACATATTGAATCAAACCAAACATAACTTTTCTAACCTAGCAACATTTTGAATCAAAGCAAACTCAAATTTCATCAACTAGATTTATTTTCAATCAAACCAAACATAACTTCATAACCTAACAACATCTTGAATCAAAGCAAACACAACTTTATAACCAAACAACATATTGAATCAAAGAAAACCCAACTTTCTTATCTAACAATTTCTTAAATCAAAGCAAACACAACTTTCATAAACTAGTTTTGTTTTGAATCAAACCAAACATAACCTTTATAAATAGAGACATATTGAATTAAACCAAACATAACTTTTATAACCTACCAACATTTTAAATCAAAAAAACCCAAATTTCATCAACTAGATTTATTTTCAATCAACCAAGCAAACTTTCAGATTCTAACAACATCTTGAATCAAAGCAAACACAACTTTGTAATCTACCAACATTTTGAATCAAATAAAACCCAACATTTATAACTACGAACATCAATAATGAGAAATTCTAAACTACAAACATCAATAATTAAGAATTCTTGAACCCTAGAACTAAAATACAAATTTTAGGACTAATAACATCCAATTTACATAAAAGCCCTAATTTTTCGTAGTCATAGAACCCTAGAACATACAAGTTTCATAAAACCCTTATTTTTTTATTCTAATTCTTGAAACCCTATAACTAAAATCTATGAGATCATGTATGTAAATGAAAATGAGAAGATATTTACCTGAAAAGATGAGAAAATCAAGTAGAAAGAAGTTATTGTAGTGCAAAAATCAAAATGAAGTAGGGGATCACGAACCCTACCGATGGTTCAATGGTGGAGAGGGGTGCTGCAGCAAGGGTGTGTGGCGACTGGGCGGTGAAGTTGGGTGAGGCAGGAAGGGTTTGCGATGGGGGGAAGGAAAGTCTAGGAAGGATGTCTATGTTTTGAGAGGGGTAAAGATGTCCACATTCTTATTCAACATTGTTTTTTAGCTTAACCATTCAAAGCTGAAAGGAATGGTTAAGAGGTAGTGCTTTTTTGAAACAAACACATTAATCTCTTACGGGTTCAGAGGTAGCTTATTATAATAGCACCTAACGCTCATAACCTTAATTAACTTTCGATATATCTTTTAAAGTTAGTAACCTCAAGTGTATGTCAATTATTTCTATCTAGGCTTGTAACCTCAAGTTCACATCCATTCGATCCATTAAGCCTAATAGCCTTAAATTAACATATATATTAACCATTGAGACTCGTTGACCTCAATTTATTGTCCATCAATGTTTTTGGATCTGTAGCCTCTATCGAACATATTAACATCAGAAAACATCAGTAGTATCATACATTTGCTCATATGTCAATTTCTTCACCAAACACACTTGTTCTAATTTAGTCATATATATGTCAAACACATAATATCACGTCAAACCACTACATGCACGCGCACTTCAGGACCAGTGAAGGGTGGTCAATGTAACAGTTTCACAGGATGGAGAGATATGCAATACTTAATAGATCAAATAGGAAACCAGTTAGATGATACAAAGAACAAAAGTAAAAGAACAAGAACAAAGAACACTCAAATATGGTTTTCAAAAATGATGTATATTGCTCTTAAGTTCTTACAAGTGTTATAAAGCATACATAAAAAGATACAAGTACTTAAGACATTTTATACTACATCCTACAACTGGCTATACTTTAAAAGCCAGCTGGAAATACTAATCTAGACAACAAGATCAATGTAAAGACAAAAGGCAGATTTCCTGTTTACTAGTGACTATGACATGGTTTTCAAAAACATGTCAAATATGGTTTTCAAAAATGGTTTTCAAAAATGATATATGTTGCTCTCAAGTTCTTACAAGTGTTAGAAAGCATACATAAAAAGATACAAGTACTTAAGACATTTTATACTACATCCTACAGCTGGCTATACTTTGAAAGCCAGCTGGAAACACTATTCTAGACAACAAGATCAATGTAAAGTCAAAAGGTTTCCTATTGACTAGTGACTATGACATGCCATAGCTCACATCCTAATGTATTACAAAAGGGATAAAGGTATAGAAGTAGAAAGTTACAAACCAATGACCATAATCTATAGTTGACAAAAGCATGGACCTTTTCACCAACTCATATAATTTGGTGAGTCTTCAGAGTGGCAGTGGAAAGTTGTTCAGCTTTTGTCAAAAGGTGATCAGAGAAAGCATGTCCTCTCTGTCTTTGGAAGAAACCAGTCTTTGGCTTCAGAAGACTTTGTCTCTGAAGCTTCAAAAGACTTCATCTTTGGCTTTGGAAGATTTTGTCATTTGGCTTCGGAAGATTTTACACTTAGCTTATTTTCTTTAAGTGGTGTAAAACTTCCTAAGTAACTTTGCTCTGTACTTCATGCCTGCATGTTGAAAGCTCTTTGTACCCTTTGGTTGTATCAGCTTTTAAGTATAAACCTTACAAGCTCCCCCTAAGCTGATGCTACCAAAACAGAAGAGATTACTCATCTATTGACGGTCCTCATCAGGATCTAGACCATTCCTTTCTTCATCATTTGGTCAGGATCCTCAGACTCTCGTAGTATCTCCTCGTATCATAGAGATCATGCAGAGGAAGATCAAGTATGTCTTGCCAGAAGTATACATCCTGACCCCCTTGATCTCTAATGACATACCATTTGTTCGGATTAGCAGTAAAGCTCCAGGATAAGATGGGTCTCTCAGCAGCAAGAGGCTCTACTTGAATGGAAATTGGATGAGCAGTCTCTTCTTGATCACCCTCATGATGTTCTGACCCATCCTGAGGTGTAAAGGTGGATGCCTTGGACTTCTTCTTCTTCTTTCTCTTGTCCCTTCTGACGGCCATCCTTTTCTTCATCTTTCTAGATTTCAACTGAGAAGACTGGCCTTCAGTACTAGGTTGTTCTTGTGTGTCTTTCTTAGTTGTGTCCCCTTTCCTCATAGGTTTAGAAAAAGAGGGATCAGGACCCTACTATGGATCAGAAGATGAAGTTGGTGTGGTCTAGCACTAGGTCCAGGTTGTATTGTCTTTTGTGGTTCAACCTTGACCTTAACTTCAGGTGTAGCCTGACTTGGGTTGGCAAGTAGGAGGTCAACTAGATAAGTGCTCTCATAGAATCTCAGGGTGTAGAAGTTGAAGATCTCTTGTTGCCCCTAAGACCTAGAGAATACCAGGGCTCTTCTTCGATCATCATACCTCCATCCCATAATTGGATTATCAGCTGAGTGAGATGGAGTTGGCATTGCCCTTGGTATACCCTCCTCAAACAGACTTTGTATGAGAGAGTCCACATCAATGTGGACCTGAGGTGGTTGTTGAGTATGGACATCTACAAGTGAGGGTGGTGAATCCTTTATGTCCATGCTTTGAGAGGAACTCCCAAGTTTTATGATTGTAATTAAGACGTTCTCCTCCTTTTTGGTAACATCACCCTCTTGCACAGGGGAGCTAGGAGTTAGGTCCATCACATCCATAGGTTCTTGTGGGCCTAGTTGAGTCCTCTGGATAGGTCTCTCAGCTAACATGCCCTTGAGATCGAAGATCTCAAGTTGCTGGCCATTGACCCTCTTTTCTAAGGTAGTCACCTGAGATTCCAGGTGACTGACCTTTGAAACTAAATAGGTGCAGGTTTAGTCAGTTGTTACACCTTTAGTTTTAGACTCCCCTCATCTTCATTTGAAGAATCATTGGGGGATGAGAGAATAGGACTAAAGTCTTCTTCCTCATCACCAGCACTAAGTTTTTGGCTGCTGGATTTCTCCTACACCATGACAGCTTCAGTTGAAGTGTCAATGGGCTGGGTTGCTATGGTTGAGGTCTTAAAGATGTAATTACTTTCAAAAGTGAGAGCATCTTCCATATGGACCTCCTAAACTGATTCAGGGAGATCCACCTCAGTTGTGGGTGGATGATGTGGGCTAGACATGGTGAGTCAGGAGCACTCATCTCTTCTTGAGCAGGGATGGAGAAGAGAGACTCATGGTACCAACTGAATCTCATGTCTTCATCATTATAGAATTCTAGGTTGGGTATGGGTTGATTGAGGTCTAAAGGTTGAGGATGGTAGCTTTCCTCTGAAGGTTGTTCACTAGAGTTTTGAGACTCCGAGTGAAGGGTTAAGGCTGGTGTTGGTGTAGTGAGCTCATAAGGCTGAGCATGAGGAACCTCAGCACTAATCCTTGAAGTGATGGGAGTGGTTTGTTCCTTAGGGAAGTGGGATCTCTAGTGTCCATTTCCTCCTGTATGGGTGCTAATATGGGGGCCTGCATAACCTGAGTAGCTTGTGCAGGGGTTCATTTGGATTTTTTTTGGTAGGTGATGGTGATTTGTGGTTGTGTGGGTGGTGTAGATATGGAAGGTGTGGGTTCAACATTAGCTTGTGTTGCTAAGTTGTCACCATGAGCAATGAGATCTAACATTTTTGGGACCAAGGCTGTTTCTACCCCTGAAAAGCCAACGGTTGGCTTTTTCATTGTTTTAAAGATACTGGGCTTCATCTGTCCCAATTTAAGAACATTACCTGTTCCCTTTAACTGTGAGCCGAATTCACAGTTAAGAATGTACTGGACATATCTAGGGAACATATAATATTCTAAGGAGTCCAAGTTTGCAAGTAAATTAGTATAAACAAATGGCGAGTACCTGAACTTGACCCCTTGTACCAATCCATGGACTATATAGGAAAGGTTTTCAAGAATTTGATCCCAACCTCCATGTTTGTTTGATAGACAGTGAATGACAACACGGAGGAGGTACTTGCATTGGGAGGAGACCTTCCATTTCTTGAAGGTTTTTATAGTGTAATCACCCTCATAGCCCATCAGCCTGAATGACTGGTTCATAGCAGATTTAGGGAAGGACAATTCCCCTTCTTTATCATCCAGCCTAAGATGAGTATGAATGGTGGCTGGAGTGATAAAAATTGTCCTGCCCTACACTGTGGCAAAAAGTTCCTTCTCCCCATCCATAGTGACCTCTTGGCAGGTCCTCCAAAACTCCAATAGCTGATCTGCATAAAATGGAGGACTTATGGTGAGGGAGGTGAAGTAGTTGGATAGAGTTAAGGAACAACAAACGTCTGAGAAGCCAGGATCTTTCTTAGACACTAACAGAGCAACCTGATTATGTTGTCTATGTAGTTGCATGGAGAAATCAGGCTAGTTTTATGGATCAGGGTTGGCCATTTTGAGTAGCTTTGAGATGAAGGAAGGTAAGAACAAGGTCGGTTTATTGGTGAATTTAGGGTTTGAATCTTGCAGATGAAGGAGAATAGTGAAAGAGGGGAAACCATTATACTAATATATATGGTATGGATTTGAGACAAAGTTAATGTAAAAGGATAAACTTTGAAATCCGGATGTCGGTCCCACCTCAGAAAAAGTGCCCAAAAAGTTAGTTTTCTTAGAAGTCTAAATCTTCTGAAGGTAATTTGTCTTTAGAAAGTTTTAGAAAAACTTCCGAAGCCAATTTGGCTTCGGAAGATATTCCTTAGTTTTCTAAGAATTTGCTTTCGGAAGAAAAATACTTAGAGTATTTTTACTTCCTAGATAGATTATGCTTCGGAATATATCAAACATCAGAAATCGTATTTAATAAGAGAATAAGTCTTCCGAGACTAAATTACTTTCAAAAGAAAAGAGTCCTTCAATACATATAAGTACTCAGTGACAAATATAAGCTTCGGAAGATATAATCAAATTTCTTCCGAAGTATTTATTTGTTTTAAAGACATAATTTTCTTTTGAAGACAACTTGATCCCTTCCGAAGGAAAATATATCCAAAATTCTCAAAATTCTAAGGGATATCATTTTTGAAAAGTTTCTTCCAAACTAAACTGGGCTTTTATGGTAAGGAAATAGACTACTTAAGACACACATATTATTAAAAATAATCTTGAGTTTATTTTAAGAATAATCTACTCTAAGTTAATCATTCTAATAGCTGATACAAGATACTTATCTCTGCTCATCAAAATCTTTTATGAACAGATCATCATATTATTCATTTGTGTTAACTTTATCTAGTTTTATCAATCCTTTTTCAAAATTATCTCTAATTAAATGATACCTGATATTGATGTGCTTTGTCTTTGACTACTGAACGGGATTCTTTGTGATAGAGATAGCACTGTTGTTACCTATGTGGATGGGAGTCTCCTTGAAGTTGAATCCATAGTCTAGCATCTGATTCTGAATCCAAAGCACTTGAGCATAACAGCTTGCAGCAGTAATGTATTTAGCTTCTGCAGTTGATGCAGATACATAGGATTGTTTCTTGCAATGCCATGAGACTATCCTTCAACCAAGAAATTGACATCCCCCGGATGCTGATTTTGAAGTCATGTTACAGCCACCATAGTCACTGTCTATATAGGCATACAGATTGAAGTCTGAATTCTTTGGATACCAAAGGCCTAATTTGGGAGCACCGAAAGCAACCAAGTGTGACATCTTGGGGTTGGCTTGATATCTTGCACAAATACATGTAGCAAACATAATATCAAGCCTACTGGTTGTGAGGTACATAAGAGACCCAATCATAGCTCTGTATAGATGTTCATCAACATATTCCCCCTCAAGATCTGGTCCAAGAGAGTGGTTTCTGGCTATGGGTGTCTTAGCAACCTTACACTCAGTCATGTGAAACCTGGTAAGTATGTCTTGCACATACTTTGACTAATTTAAGAAGATGCCATTTTCAACCTTCTTCACTTGAATTCCTAGAAAGAAATTGAGTTCTCCCATGGCACTCATTTCAAATCTATTCTTCATCAGCTTCTTAAAGTCTTTACAGAGCTTCGGATTAGTTGACCCAAAGATAATGTCATCTACATAAACTTCAACCAGCATCAGGTCATTTCCTGTTCCTTTGATGAAAAGTAATCCATCAATAGTACCTCTCTTATATTCGTGCTTACAGATATACTGTGATAGTGTCTCATATCACTTCCTTGGAGCCTAATGTAGCCCATAAAGAGCTTTATCAAGCTTACAGACATAATCAGGATGATCTGGGTCTGCAAAGCCAGGTGGTTGTTTGACAAACACCCCCTCATCAATCATCTCATATAAAAAGGCACACATGACATCAAGTTGGTAGACCTTGAAATCCTTGGATGTAGCAAAAGCCAAAAATATCCTAACAGCTTCAAGTCTTGCTACAGGAGTAAAAACATCTGTGTAGTCAATCGCTTCTTCTTGTGTAATCTTGCCTTTTTCTTAATGACAAGTCCTCTATCATCCTTCTTGTTTTTAAATACCCACTTGGTACCTATGGTAGTCTTCCCTTGAGGAAGAGGACATAGATTCCAAACCTTTTGCCTTTTGAATTGAAGCAGCTCCTCCTTCATTACTTCAATCCAACTTCCATCTTTCAAAGCCTCTTCCATCTTCTTAGGCTCTATCTGGGACAAGAAACAAGAGTGAAGACAAACATTTTTATCATGGGGTTGTCCTCTTGTTCTCACCCTAGTTTCAACATCTCCAATGATGTTTGTGGTAGGATGGGACTTGTGGATTCTTAGTTGTGGAATCATAACAAGTTGTTTGGATAGATCTAAATTTGTGAAATTCAGATCTAGTGCTTGAAAATCATCCACCACATCAACACACTTATCAAGTGACACTTGATCTAATGAGTGTGTTACAACATTGATGTTGTCTTCAATTGAGTGGTTATCATGTAAGGCCCCGTTTCCGGAGACCTCATAGTTGGACATTCACAGCACTATTCATAAAACATTTCATAATTCATTATCACATTGCAGCAGAATTTAAACATTTAAAAACCATTCATTTATTTATAAACGTTGTTGCTAAGTAATACAAGTTTGGTATAGTTACAAAAGATCATTAGTTTGCATTACAAAACAACAATGTTATATTCATGAACAGATGTCAGCCTTGTCCTGACGAGTAGCCTCCCCGAGTGCCATCCTCAGCAATATTACCTGCCAACTAAAAACGCATAAAAGTCAGCCTTGCTGAGTGAGTTCTAGTTTTAAAATCATAAAAATATCTTGATAGCTTTGTATACAAAATACTTCTTAAAGAAAATGTTTTATCTTTCCTTCGGATGTGATCACACATCATACATACAAATCATATCCATTACATCATTCCCATTCTCTTTCTTGCTTATTATTATTATCTTTCACTATCGATATGGACCAAAGTGCTATACCCCCCATAAAATGCGCATAAACCTGGTACTGGGCCTTGAAGTCTATAAATAGACTCCATCCGTGGTGCACATATGCTGGCACTAGTACCGGGGCAGCAACAGTGGTCCCCTCAATCTTAAAGATTGACCCTGTGTACATCCTTTGGGTTAGCTAAACCGTACACAGTTGAGCTAATGACAACATGGTCGAGCACATCCTGTAAATTTTTACTTGCAAGTCTTTCATTCTTTAAGTTCCACTTTTCGTTAATATTAATCTTTCACTTGATTAATAATACTTCATAATTACGAGCAAACCACATAAGGCCATACAATAGTATCATAATAGGCACATAAGGGCAGCCCACATCATGCATAGATAACCAAATAAAAGCATCAAGTCAACCGAGGTCAAATCCTAATTTCTGATCTTCCAAAATTCCAGAAAATTTATTAAGTCATAAAGAAATGCGGATGAACAACTTGCAAATGCGGATGAACAAAACTAATGCGGATAAACAACTTGCAAATGCGGATGAACACTTCGTAATTATTCTGTCGTAAAAGAAATGCTGATGGACACTATAGCAAATGCGCATGTATAAAAAGAAATGCTGATGGACACTGTAGCAAATGCGCATGTATAAAAAGAAATGCTGATGAACACTTAGGCTGAATTTGGGCAAATGCGGCTGAACAAAGGTGAATGCGGGTGAACAAAACACTTAGGCAATTATCACGGTGTAAATGCGGGTGAACCTTCAGATTGGTAAATGAGACTTATGCTATAACCAGTTCTAAAACCTCATTTTCATACATTCTTAACATCGATCTATCCTGCTAAACTCTTAGAACAAGCTTACAACCTCATAAAACATAGAAATTCATACCCATACGTAAGCAGTCAACATACACAACGGTTGTAAAACATTTTAAATGCATTTTCAGCCCCAAAGAAGTTTAAAAATAGAGAATCGGGGTCCTAGAACTCACCTATTGCAGCAAACAAGTGAATCTCCTCCCAACTTACGTGCACAAGAGTTCAAACACCTAGAACAAGCCAAAACAAACACCCAAACACCAAAAACACATAGAAATCAGTTTCTAAGGTTGAAACCTCAAAGAAACCGAACCAGTTAATCACAAAAACCTACTAACCTTGAGGATTCTTCTCCTTCTTCATGATTCGACCGAGAGAAAACACAAAACCCAGCTTTCTTTCTTTTCTTTTCTTCTTCGGAAAGCAGCAGCAGAAAGAGCATGGGCGACCATGCTCTTTATACACCTACTTTTGAATTTTGTACTATTTTACACCTTTCACCCTTCAACTTTGGCCTTTATAAAAATTCGGGTGTTACAAGTCTACCCCCTGAAAGAGGTTTCGTCCTCGAAACCTATCATTCTTCAAATAATTGAGGGTAGTGCTGCCTCATTTCTTCTTCGGTCTCCCACGTAGACTCAGAACACTTCCGGTGTTCCCACTGCACACGTACAAGTGGAACCACTTTATTTCTCAATCTTTTCTCCTTCCTGTCTATGATGTCCACTGGTTGTTCCATATAGTTGAGTCTTTCATCCACTTTGATATCCTCCAGTGGCACAATCATATCTTCGTCAGCTAAGCATTTTCTTAGATGAGATACATGGAATGTCGGGTGAATCCCACTTAACTCATCGGGCAATTCTAGATGGTAGGCTACTTCTCCTACTCGTGCAATGATTCGAAAAGGCCCTATGTATCTTGGACTCAACTTGCCCCTCTTCCGAAACCGGATGATCCCTTTCCAAGGCGAGACCTTTAACATAACTTTATCACCCACGTTGAACTCGATGGGTCTACGCCTCTTATCGGCATACGACTTTTGCCTATCTTTGGCTGCCTTCATAAAGGCTTTGATCTTTTCCAGCTTCTCAGTTGTAGCCTCAATCACCTCGATGCTTCCCAATTCTTTCTGCCCAATGTCCCCCCAACACACGGGCGTTCTACACTTCCTACCGTACAGCATCTCGTATGGTGGCATACCAATGCTGGCATGATAACTATTATTGTACGAGAACTCAGCCAACGGTAGGTGATCATCCCAACTCCCTCCAAAGTCGATCACACATGCCCGGAGCATATCCTTGAGCGTCTGAATCATCCGCTCAGACTGACCATCTGTCTGAGAATGGTAAGCCGTGCTAATGTGTAGTCTCATCCACATGGCATCATGGAATCTCTTCCAAAACATCGATGTGAACCGGGTGTCACGATCTGACACAATAGACACCGGCATACCATGGCGAGCTACAATCTCTTTGATGAACAGGTCCGCCAGTCTCTCGGAGGAATACGTCTCGCGGATCGGTAGGAAGTGAGCACTCTTTGTCAACCGATCAACTATCACCCAAATAGCATCGTACCCCCTTGCGGTACGGGGTAGCTTCGTGATAAAATCCATAGTGATGTGCTCCCACTTCCACTCGGGTATATCCAACGGCTGAATCTTCCCGTATGGTTTTTGATGTTCTGCCTTCACTTGCAAGCAAGTAAGGCACTTACTTACATACTCTGCTACGTCACGTTTCATACCCGGCCACCAGTAGTCTTTCTTCATGTCTTGATACATCTTGGTAGCACCAGGATGAATGGAGTATCGAGTTTTATGAGCTTCGTCCATAATTCTCCCACGTAGATTCCCATATCGAGGAATCCACATTCGCCCAAAGTAGGTTTTAAAACCGTGGGTATTCTCCCCCAATTCTGCAACTAGACCTCTCATTCGTTCGGAGTTGAGGCGATCTTCTGTAAACGCTTCATCTTGGAATCCTTTAACCTGTGTCATCAGGTTAGAGGTCATCATCAATTGATAAGCCTTCACCCGGATTGGCTCGGGCCTCTCTTTTCGGCCGAGGGAATCAGCCACTACATTGGCTTTACCCGGATGGTAATGGATTTCACAATCATAATCCTTAATCAGCTCTAACCACCTCTTCTGCCTCATGTTGAGATCTTTTTACTCGAAAAAGTATTTCAAGCTCTTGTGATCCGTGAAGATTGTGCACTTGGTCCCATATAAGTAGTGCCTCCAAATCTTCAACGCAAAGACCACTGCAGCCAATTCTAAATCATGAGTGGGGTAATTAACTTTGTGGGTCTTTAACTGTCGGGACGCGTAAGCTATCACTCGTCCATGTTGCATTAGCACGCAACCCAGTCCCGAATAAGATGCATCTGAATACACCACTAAGTCTTCACTTCCTTCGGGCAATGTCAAAACAGGAGCTTGAGTTAATCTTGCTTTTAACTCCTCAAAAGCATCCTCCTGTTCTCATCCCCACACAAACTTCACATCCTTGCGTGTCAACTTAGTCAAAGGTGAGGCTATCTTGGAAAAGTCTTGGATAAACCTTCGGTAGTAACCCGCCAAACCCAAGAAACTGCGAATCTCGGATGCCGTCTTTAGAGACTTCCATTGCATTACCGCCTCAACCTTTGTCGTGTCCACCATAATTCCTTCGGTATTCACCACATGACCCAGAACTTGAACTTCCCGCAGCCAAAAAGCACACTTAGAGAATTTAGCATACAACTTCTCCTTTCTAAGTGTCTCCAAGACTTCACGTAGGTGGCCGGCGTGTTCTTCCTTGCTCTTCGAATAAATCAGAATATCGTCAATAAACACAATCACTGATTTATCTAACATCGGCCACCACACTCGGTTCATCAAATCCATAAAGGCAGCTGGCGCGTTAGTTAAACCGAATGACATAACGGGAAACTCGTAATGTCCATAACGCGTGCGGAACACTGTCTTCGGGATATCTTATTCCTTTACCTTCAGCTGATGGTAGCCAGATCGAAGATCTATTCGGGAAAACCAACTGGCACCTTGAAGCTGATCAAACAGGTCGTCAATCCTTGGTAGGGGGTATCTGTTCTTCACTGTCAACTTGTTCAACTCCCGGTAGTCTATACACATTCTCATACTACCGCCATTCTTCTTTACGAATAATACCTGAGCACCCCAAGGAGAGATACTCTGTCTAATAAACCCCTTATCCATCAGTTCCTGTAGCTGATCCATTAGTTATTTCATCTCGGTCGGAGCTAACCGATACGGTGCCTTGGCAACGGGTTGCGCACCGGGTATCAGGTCGATCTGAAATGCTATCTCACGGTCCGGTGGCACACCTGGTAGATCTTCGGGAAACACATCCGGGAAATCATGTACCACTGGCACTTCCGATAATTGTGGTATCGACACGTCCACATCTTTCACATATGCCACGTAGGCACAACATCCGCGCCTCATACACTTCTCTGCCACTGCCATCGAAATCACTTTCGAAACCGTAGTGACGCGATCACCATAAACTATCACTGAACTCTCATCGGGTGCAACTAACCGAATCATCTTCTTCCGACACACGATGTTTGCCTCATAGGCTGCCAACCAATCCATCCCCAGAACTACATCAAATCCTCCTAAGGGCATCACAAATAGTTTAGTAGAGAACCTATGGCCTTCTAACTCTATGCCACAATCCTCAATCAAATCAGAGATTCTGGTAGACTTACCAATAGCAGTTTCTACATCAAGTGGCTCATCAATTCTTCTACTACTAACAGGAAATTTAGCACAGAAGGCAGCAGATATGAAACTCCTACTAGCACCAGAATCAAATAGTACAGAGGCATAAGTTTCGTTTACAAGAAACACACCTGACACGACGTCAGGGTCTACCCGGGCTTCCTCTCGGGTCATCGTGAAGGCTCTTGCACTTGCCCTCTGCCCTCCTTCTTCCGGCCTCTTCTTCAACCCAGAACTTTCAGCCCTTGGCTTCTTGCAATCCTTGTTCATATGGCCGACTTCACCACAGTTAAAGCATCGTGGGGCTCCACACATCTTTGAAATGTGATCGGGCTTGCCACATTTGTAGCAGACATTCATTCCCAAGCGACATTCCCCGCTATGTTCCTTCCCACACTTATCACACCTCCTCAACCCCGAGCTTGCAGTAACCACTCAGCGATCATCCATCCTCGGCCTTTTACTGTTCGGGTTGAAACCACCACGCCCGAATCTCTTCCCGTTCCAACTCCTGTCATTACCACCCGTCTTCTTCACCTCTACCACCTCCACTTCTCTTTCATCATACAGTCTCCCAGCTAAATCCACTGCCGACCTAAAAGTGCTCAGTCGGGCAGCGATCAAGTGCCTACGGATGTCAGCAGGCAACCCCTGAATATACCGCTTGATCTTCCTTGAAGCCGGTGTAACTTGATCGGGCACCAGCCTCGCCATTTCATTAAACTTGGTGGTATATTACTGGTGGGTCATGGTTCCCGCCTCAAGCTGTAGAAACGCTCTCTCTATCTTGTCGAGTTCCCGATGAGGATAGAATTCCTCAAACACCAACTTTTTCAGTTCACTCCATCTCATCCTCCCGACAGCCCTGTTGACCTTGGCTTGGACAAGATTGTCCCACCAACATAGAGCAGAGTCGACAAATGAGTGAGTGGCAAATTTTACCTTCTGATCCTCCCTGCACTCACTAATATCCAACACTGCCTCCATCTCTCTAACCCAGCGGTGGGCAGTAGCAGCGTTACCGTTGCCGTCAAAAGTAGGGGGTTTATACCATTGGAATGCCCCGTAGCTGCATCCCCTCACGGTTTCCCGCACCTCTACATCTTCTTCATCACTGGAGGCTCCCCTTTCGACATTTATCTCCTCCTCATCATCATGATTTTCCTCATTCTCCCTTCTCCCAGTAGCAGCCCTTCTCTCTTCCTCTCTTTCTTTCCTTTCATCCTTCCTTACGGCCCAGATCACTTCAGTCACGACAGACGGTAGGATCGTCTGCATGACTTGGTTAACCTCCTCCACCACTGCCTCTTTCACTGAGGCCCTCAAATTGGCACTCTCATCCACTCCCTCCGGGTGATGAGGCTCATGCTCAGCAGGAGCCGTCTCTGTAGTTCTTGCCTTGTTCTTTACGGCCTGGGGTGTGCCAGCACGACCACCCGGAACACCACCTCTAGAAGCCTTAGATGATCTATCTCCAGCCATCCTCTAACACTATAAGATCTAAACACCAACACGGTCATTCAAGGTAATAGCTCAGTTAATGTTAAGTATAGTAAGTCCCTAATTACAGTGGCCAGTTGTGATTAGCCACTTACTTTACTCTTCATTCCCCGAGCATTTCCTATCCCGACTACATCAGTATTCAAATCTACTAAGGCACATAAATCAAATAGCATGCGCACATAATACCGGTTATCATAATAAAAGAAATGCCTGATGGCACGTAGCTACTCGGGCTGGCATCCCTCCATTCGGTCCCATTTTCAGTTTAAGTTTAGGTTTTTGAAAATATTTACCCATTTCTCTTAAACTTTGGCTCTGATACCAACTTGTAAGGCCCCATTTCCGGAGACCTCACAGTTGGACATTCACAGCACTATTCATAAAACATTTCATAATTCATTATCACATGCAGCGGAATTTAAACATTTAAAAACCATTCATTTATTTATAAACGCTGTTGCTAAGTAATACATGTTTGGTATAGTTACAAAAGATCGTTAGTTTGCATTACAAAACAACAATGTTATATTCATGAATGGATGTCAGCCTTGTCCCGACGAGTAGCCTCCCCGAGTGCCATCCTCAGCAATATTACCTGCCAACTGAAAACGCATAAAAGTCAGCCTTGCTGAGTGAGTTCTTGTTTTAAAATCATAAAAATATCTTGATAGCTTTGTATACAAAATACTTCTTACAGAAAATGTTTTATCTTTCCTTCGGATGTGATCACACATCATACATACAAATCATATCCATTACATCAGCCATTCTCTTTCTTGCTTATTATTATTATTATCTTTCACTGTCGATATGGACCAAAGTGCTATACCCCCCATAAAATGCGCATAAACCTGGTACTGGGCCTTGAAGTCTATAAATAGACTCCATCCGTGGTGCACATATGCTGGCACCAGTACCGGGGCAGCAACAGTGGTCCCCTCAATCTTAAAGATTGACCCTGTGTACATCCTTTGGGTTAGCTAAACCGTACACAGTTGAGCTAACGACAACATGGTCGTGCACCTCCTGTAAATTTTTACTTGCAAGTCTTTCATTCTTTAGGTTCCACTTTTCATTATATTAATCTTTCACTTGATTAATAATACTTCATAATTACGAGCAAACCACATAAGGCCACACAATAGTATCATAATAGGCACATAAGGGCAGCCCACATCATGCATAGATAACCAAATAAAAGCATCAAGTCAACCGAGGTCAAATCCTAATTTCTGATCTTCCAAAATTCCAGAAAATTTCTTAAGTCCTAAAGAAATGCGGAGGAACAGAACCAATGCGGATGAACAACTTGCAAATGCGGATGAACAAAACTAATGCGGATAAACAACTTGCAAATGCGGATGAACACTTGGTAATTATTCTGTCGTAAAAGAAATGCTGATGGACACTGTAGCAAATGCGCATGTATAAAAAGAAATGCCGATGGACACTGTAACAAATGCGCACGTATAAAAAGAAATGCTGATGAACACTTAGGCTGAATTTGGGCAAATGCGGCTGAACAAAGGTGAATGCGGGTGAACAAAACACTTAGGCAATTATCACGGTGTAAATGCGGGTGAACCTTCAGATTGGTAAATGAGACTTATGCTATAACCAGTTCTAAAACCTCATTTTCATACATTCTTAACATCGATCTATCCTGTTAAACTCTTAGAACAAGCTTACAACCTCATAAAACACAGAAATTCATACCCATACGTAAGCAGTCAACATACACAACGGTTGTAAAACATTTTAAATGCATTTTCAGCCCCAAAGAAGTTTAAAAACAGAGAATCGGGGTCCTAGAACTCACCTATTACAGCAAACAAGTGAATCTCCTCCCAACTTGCATGCACAAGAGTTCAAACACCTAGAATAAGCCAAAACAAACACCCAATCACCAAAAACACATAAAAATAAGTTTCTAAGGTTGAAACCTCAAAGAAACCGAACCAGTTAATCACAAAAACCTACTAACCTTGAGGATTCTTCTCCTTCTTCACGATTCGACCAAGAGAAAACACAAAACCCAGCTTTCTTTCTTTTCTTTTCTTCTTCGAAAAGCAGCAGTAGAAAGAGCATGGGCGACCATGCTCTTTATACACCCACTTTTGACTTTTGTACTATTTTACACCTTTCACCCTTCAACTTTGGCCTTTATAAAAATTCGGGTGTTACATATCAGCATCAAGAAACTCCTGATCAATATCAGCACCTCCATTCCTCCTACATTAGAAATGCCTTCATCTAAGTTCTATGCCCTTGTGCTAGAATTTATAGGCACCTCAGATGTATCAGCTAAAGAATTTGTCATGGTTGTGCTGACAGGATTTCCAACTGCAGGGCTAGTTACCCACTGGAGCTGAAGTAGTTTGTAGACTTGGTCTTCTCAGCTCAAATCTTGGATCAGAATCTCCTGATGATAAGATACATGTAGATCCTGAAACATTCTCACAAGATTTATTAAAATAGTTGGTAACTAAGTTAAGATCAAACAGCCAATTAGGACCAAAACCTTTCACACTGGGTGTGTGCTCATTGAAGGTCACATTGGCTGACTCCTTAACTACTCTGATTCTAGGATTGTATACTCTATAAGCCTTGGCTTGGGAAGAGTATCCAATAAAGTGTCCATCATCTGATTTCTTAGCAAATTTGTCTATTTGATCTTCGATATTCAAGATAGTACAAGGACATCCAAATGATCTAAGAAAACCAATAAAAGGTCTCCTTTTGTGCCACAATTCATAAGGAGTCTTACCATAAGTCTTAACCACTAAAACTTTGTTCTGCACATAGCAGGCAGTGTTAACTGCCTCTGCCCAGAAGGTGATAGGTAGTTTAGAGTCAGACAACATGGTTCTTGCAGCTTCAATAAGTGTCCTATTTCTCCTCTTAGCAACACCGTTTTGTTGAGGACTACTGGGAGCACTATATTGTCTTGTAATACCTTTTTCACCATAAAATGTATCAAGGATTTGGTTTTTAAATTCGGTTCCTTGATCACATCTTATTATCTTGACCCTGTGATCACATTGATTCTTAATTTTTAGAATGAAGCTATTCAAGATCTCAGGGGTCTTATCCTTAGTTCTAAGGAAGAAGACCTAAGTGTATCTTTTGAAGTCATCTATGATCACCAAGCAATAAGAGGTCCTTCCTAAACTTATTACACTATATGTAATAAGTGTAGGGAGTGATGGAGTTCATTTCCTTTGGCTTGTGAGATACCTTGTGTTGTTTCCCTTTCAGGCATGCAACACAATGATCATCACTTGTAAACTCTTTCTTTAGCATTCTGGTTACCAAATCATTCTTAATTAGTTTATTCATATTTTTAAAGTTTACATGGCACATTCTTTTATGCCAAAGGAAAGACTTATCATTATTGGCCTTAGACAGAAAGCATGAAATTTCTCCTGAAGGGGATGTTTCCTACAAGTCCATCCTGTTCATGTTTCCTTACCTGGGGCTCTGAGCAGGATTTGCTCTTGAGGAATGACCACCCCTGGCTTGAGAACAATGCACTCATGCTGAGTAAAGAGTATGTTATGTCTCTGATCACAAAATTAGGATACACTTAGAAGATTGTACCCAAGCTCTTTGACAAAGTTTACCTTTTCAATGTTGAGCTTATCATTTATGACCCTGCCCCTTCCAGTAATGTAACCACTAGAATCTCCTCTAAAAGCAACTAGCCCTCCATCAATTCTTTTAAAGTTTTGAAGCAAAGAGCCATTGCCTGTCATGTGCCTAGAACAGCCCCTGTCAATGATCCACACATTTCCTTTGGACTTCAGCTGTTCCTGTACAAAAATAGATGATTAGTTACATTTGGAAACCCAAGCCTCATTGGTCTTGGGCTTGTCAAAGTGAATTGAAGATAATGCAACAGTGATTGATCCTATATGCAAGTTCTGAGGATCATTTGTTGTTGTTGATAAAGAACTTTTAGTTACATGACCTTACTTCATCTTCCACACCATCTTTGGAAGACTAGACTTGGTCTTCAACACTTTGGAAGTTTTGATAACTTCGGAAGTTTTGGAGACCGGACCTTTGGAAGCTTTTGCATCCACCGCAGCAGACTTCAGTACTTCGGAAGCATTCCTTTCTTCCGAGACCAAGATTTCTTCCGAATGTAAGTTTTTACTTATCTTCTTCTTCACTTTTGAGCTTCCGAAAGGAAGAGATTTTCCTTTTGAAGTTGTTTTTTTCTTCTTCTTCTTAGAAGTTTTCTTCTTGTTCATGTGGATAGTACCTTAGGGATTGTAAATACAATCCTTGGCAAAGTAAGAAGTACTACCACACATGATGCATTTAGTATGCATACTTTTGAGAGTCTTATTTTGAGTGGGAGGCTGAGCATGATCACTTTGTACTTCCTTCTTCATCTTCACAGATGATGCAGCAGGCTTCTTGGATTGAGGCTTGCTCTTGGAGCTAGATGGTTCAGGCTATGCAGTAGTGGTGCATATTTTATTAGCCTTCTTCTTTGAATTAGGATGACTTGGACATGAACTAGAACTCCTGGTACTATAGTCTAAGGCTGTGTCCTCAGTTTTTACCACTTCAAATCCAGCAGAGATGAAAACTTGCTTTTGCTTAGAGTTGAAGGTGGCCTTGATCTCTTGGGCTTTCTTGGATTTTCTCTTGGCTGCCCTGATCAAGTTCTGCCTTGCAGATTTTGTCATCCTGGATTCTTCCTTCTCTCCAGGAGTATAGTGTCCCTTCACAGGATAACCCTTGTCACTACCTTAGGTTCATCCTTCACTACCTCCTCTTCATCTTCATCCTCTTCTTAAATGGGATCTATGGAGGGCAGCTCTTCTTGACAAGTTCCACACCTTAGAGATCTTACAGATAACAATGTGTGTGGAGGAGCTATCTCACTTGAACCCAATCGTTGCCTGTTCTGATAAAAAATCTTTACATACATAGATGAAGATATTATGTTCTTGAAGGTTTCCTCTTCAAAAACATATTTTTCTGCCTTAGCTTTGCTGATCACAAGCTCAGCTTAGCATTAAGTTAATTTAGTAGTGAGATCCTTGATCTGAGTCTTATAATTTATGTGTTCATGCTTAAGAGTTGAAATGGTTTCTCTAGATCTTCTATTGTAAGTTTATAGTTACTTTCAGCTCTTTTAAAGTCATTTTTTAAGATGTTCAAGGACTCAAGATCAGATCTCACTTCCAAATTATAGGAACTATAAATGTTAACTTTGGAAATACATTTAGGGGTGCAGAGATGTTCTAATACCTTAGCTTCTTCATGATCAGACATCAGTGCTTGGTTTGAAGAAGCATCTTCCACCTGAAGGCTCCGATCAAAGCCTCCTTCTTCAACAGCAATAACAACATGTTGTTTGGGCTGGCTTGGTTTATCAGTTCTTGAAGCTACCTCAGTGTAGTTTGGCCTGGGCTATGCTTGGCCACCATTTGTTGTTGGTTCCTTGCACTATCTAGTAAAGTGGCTCATTTAGTTATAGTTGTAACAATTCACTTTGCTTTTTTCCAGTCCAAACTTTTCATTGGCCATATTGCTAGGAAACTTTCTCCCTGTCCTCTTGTAGAACTTCTTGGCTATATGAGTGAGAAGAACCATTTGCTGGACTATCTCCATGTACTCCAGATCATCTAGATTGATACAGTCCAAGTCTTCAAGAGTAAAAAGAAAGTTGCCAAAACTTTCATCAGTAGACACAAAGGCTTGTGCAGAGCTTGTCTCTTGGAATGGGCTTCCTTGGATGTAGCTCTCTCTTGGTGTGTCGGGGAAGGTGATTAAAGGACCCTTTTATGAGTTTTCAAGGAAGCATATTAATTAATGCTATGGTTTTATGCTTTCCCTTTCAATCACATGAAGGGCTGAACTCTGCTGGTTGTTGGAAGAGTTGTTGGATGGATTTTGCAATTTCATCTCTATCTGGTACCAACTAAGGATACCATACAAATTTGTGAGAGTAAGAGTAGAGAGGTTCTTAGTTCTCTTAATGGCCACACAGTAGTGAGTCCATTGTCTGGGAAGAGAGAACATGAACTTCCTCACTATGTCCCTATTCTTAAGTTTTACTCCAACATCAGTCAGAGTATTCACAATCTCAACATACCTGAAGTATTGTTAAGTCATGGTTTCTCCTGTCTTGTAGGTGAAGTTTTCAAACTGCTACTTCAAGACATCCTTCTTGTTCTCTTTGGCTTCATCAGACCCGTCATGCATCAGTCTCAGTGCATCCCAGAGTTGCTTAGCTATTTTGCACTTCTTAAAGCCTTTGTAATTGGAGTTGGGAAGAGCAGTTTAAAGAGTGGTCATGGCCTTCTGATCTATGTCTATTCTTTTCCAGTCTTCATTAGAATAGTCGGCCATTTCCTTTGGTATCATGCCACCTCCAGCAGTGGCTGAAGAGGTACACGGAATGTATGGTCCTTCGACAACAGATCTCCACATCCTGCTGTCTTGAGACTTGATGAACCCTTCCATACGCTGGCACAAAGTATCAAAATCATCAGGTATGATCAGTGGAGACTTTGTCATAGTACCGGTTTCCATATCAGCTTTAGCAAGATCTGCCATTTGAGTTGTTAAGTGTTATGTGAAACTGAAGTGATCAAAGATGGTGAGATCTTACAATCAAGAGCCTGAAATACTCTGATACCAATTGCAGGACCGGTGAAGGGTGGTCAATGCAACAGTTTCACAAGGATGGAGAGATATGCAACACTTAACAGATCAAATAGGAATCCGGTTAGATGATACAAAGAACAAAAGTAAAAGAACAAGAACAAAGAATACTCAACTATGGTTTTCAAGAATGATGTATACTGATCTCAAGTTCTTACAAGTGTTACAAAGCATACATAAAAAGATATAAGTACTAGAGACACTTTATACTACATCCTACAGTCGGCTATACTTTGAAAGCCAGCTGGAAACACTAATCTAGACAACAAGATCAATGTAAAGTCAAAAGGCAGATTGCATTTTGACTAGTGACTATGACATGTCATAGCTCACATCCTAATGCAACAAAAAGAATAAAAGGTACAGAAATAGAAAGTTATAGACCAATGATCATAATCTACAGTTGATAAAAGCATGGACCTTTTCACTAACTCATATAAGTTGATGAGTCTTCAGAGTGGCAGCGGAAAGTTGTTCAGCTTTTGTCAAAAGGTGATCAGAGAAAGCATGTCCTCTCTGTCTTTGGAAGAAATCAGTCTTTGGCTTCGGAAGACTTTGTCTCTGAAGCTTCGGAAGACTTTGTCTCTGAAGCTTCGGAAGACTTCATCTTCGGCTTCGGAAGATTTTGTCATTTGGCTTCGGAAGATTTTACACTTAGCTTATTTTCTTTGAGTGGTGTGAAACTTCCGAAGTAACTTTACTTTGTACTTCATGCATACATGCTGAGAGCTCTTTGGATGCTTCGGTTGCATCAGCCTTTAAGTATAAACCTTACGCGCGCACACACACGCAATCACCTAAGCTTAACACCTACTTGTGACATGTTATCATTATCCCATATTTCATCTACTCGTGAAATACACATATATTCCACATGTTTTGATGACTCTTATTATCACATTTCACTAAGCCTTCTCATGGCATGCACTTAATATCGTTACCATATGAGCCTACGTCAGTCTACTCTAGTTGCATTAATTAATACATGATTCATTGTATTACCCTTCTGATGTCATTTTTACATGCCATCGTTCTTATTATGCTTACTCGTGAAATGTACATATGCTTTTAGACTCTATTGAAAAGCATGGTGATAATCTATCCTCATGTGTCATTGTCGTTTCCTAGCTTTTATTCGTCTGTCTACTCTTGTTAGTGGTGACACAAGTACACAAGACCTTCGTCATAGCCTTTCATTATTTATGTGGTGATCTTTTTACCATTTTATGCCCCCTTTCATCACCACCTACAATGACCACTTATAACTGGTCACCACCGCCCTTTGTTATTAGCAACTGATCATGGAAATACCATCATTGACAATCGATTTATATCACCGTCATTATTGTTTGTCAGCCAATTACCACCACCTGATGCTAGCTCACCAACACCTTCAGTTTCCCACTCACTCTATTGAGTTTGAGTCGTTGTTCTGCAAGAAAGCATCTTATTGAGTTAGAGTCCTTGTTCTGCAAGAAAGCATCTTGATAGGTTGGCAGTTGCGCCTTGGTGGTTCTCTTTTGATTTACACAAAAACGCACACACCATCATCTTCTTTAAGTTCATAATTTAAACCTTTTTCTGACTACGAAGAAAACATTTTTGAACAGTGGGAAGAGATTGCGAACCTCACCTACAAAAAGATGGTGTCAAAGAAGACTATCGCCTTAGTTAAACTGGAAAGAACTCCGAAACCGCAAGTAAATGATAGGTTGAAGAAGGTTTCTTGAACCGAAGATGAAGTAAGGCCACAGCTTGAGATGGCTCATGGCTGGGGCTCCAGGATGATGCAGTGTTGAACAGTAAAAGAAGTGGAAACTTTTGACTAATGGGTTAAAATAAGTTGCGTTTTATCTCTATTTGTTTATTCAAAATACTAACTTAAAGGTTTTAATTCACTCAAACTCGATTAATAATAGATACAACCTACTAAATTGCCTATATTCAATGAACAATATTACTACTATAGTTATTATGTTTTGTGACAATCACATTTTGGAAACATCCGAGTATTCCATAAAACAGCTGGTGTGCAAGTTGTGAAAGAAGTTCCAATCAGACATGGAATGATGATGCCCCAAACTAAAAGTTAACAGGTTTGAGTATTTCACTAGGATCAAGACAAGTCATAAATTGTCACATCCAACAAAACACTAGCAAATCAACACACATTAACAGTTAGTTGAACTTCACAGAGATACCAGATGTATAACATGGAGACTATAATAACAAGTTTGAACATAGTTACACAAACACAACCCTAATATAGTTATAGATCAATGACAAACTGAATGCACAAGAACCAATTGCTAAATTAAGCAACTGGCGGGTGGAGCACGTGATCCTGCGAGGTGTCGACAGCAGCAGGTGGCATGAATTGCCACATGGCCATTCCCATTCCTGGGTAACTGATGACTGGAACCAACTTATTTCCTACTGGGCCTTGGGCAGCATATGCAGCAGGGATTGCAGGTTGAGGAGCCATGAAAGTAGGTTGTGGGTTCATTGAGTTTACTTGTTGCTCAAGTTTCTCTTTCTCCATCTTCAGCCTTTGTTTCTCTTCACGAAGTTCGTTTTTCTCAGCCTACACAAGTCAACAATCAAAATAGAGGTGGTCACAAAACTGAAAGATAGAAGTGGTCACTTTGACCCATTTACTTATAAATGGGACAATTCATGTTATGCTTCATCTCTAATAGGTCAAATATGTAAAATAATAAATCAAAAAGTAGTTTAAAAGAATATAAGCCAAATGGGATGAATGAGTTTAAAGTCACCATAAGCGTAATTTTAACATATAAAGCCCCCTACATCATTTTATTCAAAGAATTTGATTATAGTTTGAAATAACACAATTTTGTAATCCACTACGACTAAAATTAGAACAAGTAAAAAGTGTAACTTTTGGGAAATTAATTCATGGTTTGGGTCAACCTAATAAACCCGACCAGCATTACCCATTTTGACCTGTTGCCACCCCCCCATTTTGCACCGCAAGACAATAAATGATGTAACCTTCAGCTCCTTAATTTTCTCCTGAAGATCTGAGGTAGAATCTTTCAGCTTGTGCGCTTCTTTTCTTAATTGGGTCACCATCCGAACAGCATCAACCAAAATAGCAGCTTTATCAATTTTGGGGGGCCTCCCTGGATCAAGAATTGTAGCCAATTCAACAAACCTAAACACACGCCACAACTGTAAGTGACAAAATATGAAAGAAAGATATAGAATAATAGAAATAGCCAGTGACAGATAATATCATACTTATCATTTAGCTTATCTCTCCTCAACTTCTCTCGGCATGCTTTGCTACTTGTACCACTGCAAGATTCTGACCTTCCCCTGTTAAACACATGTCAAAATTTCAACATAGCATGATAACAAGACAATCTTGTTTATACATATTACATAAACAAAAAACATGTGCTTAAGAAGGAAGAAATAACTACCGCTTCTTCGATCTAGAATCATTATGTCCGTCTGAATCCACAATTGAGCCATCAAGATCCCCGCTGGAACCAAATTACAGCAGGCAATGTAAAAAAATTGAAAGAAGAAACAACAGAAATAAGCTCGCGTATTCAGTTAGTGTAACACAGATTATCACACATAATCATTGAAATTATGGACTTGCAGAGCCAAATAAGATGCATATTCAATTAGTTTAACACAAATTATCACACATAATCATGTAAATTATCGACTTACAGAGCCAAATAAATAGCTAAATTGCAGTTAATCCAAAGAAAACAAGCCACTTTCACACCTATTCTATAACTAATAACAAACAACTTCCTGATCTACAAACCACACATGAAACCAGCCAAGAAACCATGTTAAGAAACACCAATGTGTTCTATATATCAAGTCTACCAACCAACAGAATACGAATTCATGGGGACAAATATTCTGTCACAAGAGTAAACATCAAGTCAACGCCATTAAAGCTCTACCCCCTACCAACTGCAAAACATTATACACACGTTGTATGATTAACCCTAAACTTGGTAACTTGTTCTATATCCCCCTACTCAATACCATACATCAAATCATAAAACCCTAAATTTTTAAAAAAAAGCAACCAAATTTCTTCAAGAAATCTATCAATTCGTACAACAATTACAATAAAGACGAGATTAGATAACGGTACCTAGGGTTGGACGATGAACCATTCAAGTTGGATTGAATAGGCCAGCTAAATCCAGAATCAGGAAGGGTGAAATTAGCATCATGTACAGCAATATCTTCAATCAATCCGTACTCGTAGATCCAATTTGTGTTCTCCGGTGAAATCATAGCCGTAATATGACAAATTTGAGATTTCCAGTGGAGATTATGAATTAACACAAGTGGGTTTTGTTAATCTGAAAGCGTAGAGAGAGAAATTGGGGAGAATTGGGTGATTGGTGATGGTGGTGTTTGGAGTAGATTATATTATTGTTATTATTATTCGTCCACTACGGCCAGTGGTTCATCGTCTCCGAGCATACTCGCCCACGTTAGCGTCTGCTTTTTCGGTTTAGGGTTAAACTCGCCCAATCACGACTATCTTAAAATGGCAAAACGTTAAACAATTTTATGCGTTTCTTTTTCACAATTTTTTATAGTATATTTCATCTTATGCGATCTCTATTATTATTCAATAGTCGCACTTTTGGTTCTAAAACGAAAATGATTGTTTGTTTCTAAATGATCATCTTATCCTTTCAAATATTATAAAGGAAAATATATATCTATATCTATACTATATTATAATGTACGAAGCAAGGATTCCGGTTAAAGTTAAGAGATTTGTAAATTTTAAGCATAAGGTATGTGAATCGAATCATCGTTCATGAATTATCAGAATTGATTTGAACAAGTATTAATCGTGAAATTATCAATACTTGGTGTTTAATCTATTAATAATAATAAAATCAATCAATCAAACAAATAAAATAAGAATAATCAAACCGAGAGAACTCAAGAATGTTGATCGTAATGCTTTCTTGTTGCTATTGTTGATCTTGAATACAATACTGATGATTCTAATAAATCTCAACTGTTGTTATATGATTTATATTGATTGATTCATTTCATCTGTTGATGATCTCGTATCTATTTATAGAGATCTAATACTGTTATATTGCTAGCTATTTTGTTGCTATAATTAAGCTAATCATCATTATCCGAATCTTCGCCATGTTTATCGGCTTAGGAATTCGTGATTTACAATGATTCTACTGATGATAAAATTTGTTGATATGACGTGGAATATTCGCTTGAATAAAACGTCTTCAATCGTCATTAATGTTGTTGATGTTCTGCCACCTTGACTTGTTGACTTGATGTTGACTTTCGAGTTAATTGATCTTCCGCAGGAATTTACTCTTCCGCAGGTAGTCTGTCTTCCGCAGCAACAACTGTTGTACTGTACTTGTTCTTGTGCTTCCGCAGGAGTTCTTGTCTTCCACAGCAATCCCTCCGGCAGCTTCACTTTTCTTGTTCTTTTCTTGTTCAGCTGAAGTTGTTTTTCCGTATGAGATCCACGGATGTACATCCTGAGAACATCTACAGAAGAACACTTTATTCATCCGCAGTTGTTCCAACACTTAGTCAATTTTCCAAATTGACACAGTTTAATGTTTCCTGCACATTCACACATATATTCTGAAATATATTATATCATAGATGAATATATTAAATGAAGTGCATAATAAATGTTATTTAGTTTATAACACAATTATAATCAAATATATTCATTTTATATCATTAAGAACAATAATTACAATTATAATTACAAGAGTGATATATATCATCTAAACCTATACAAGAGATCTATCCCTAACAAGGTACAACCCAAAAAATCAATTTAACAAGGGTAATTATGTCTTTCTAACGCTACTAAAAAGTGAAACTATAAACTTATTTACACTTAGACCCTTGTATCTTTAATTATATACAATTTTTTTCCATGTTTGTTACAATATCCTTAAAAGAAGGAATTCAGTTTTTTAAATATAAAACTAACCAGAGACGAGTACCATAATGAAAAATGTCACACGCGCGGGCACGTTACTAGTATATATATATATATATATATATATATATATATATATATATATATATATATATATATATATATATATAAATTAATCCTAACAAAAAACACCACCACCACCATTGTTAACCAACCACTAGCCCCTCCTTATCTGACTAATAATATACTACTCTAAAAAAATAAACACAGAACTATTATAACTCTTGGACATCTTATAATAACCACAATTACTAGAAGTAGTGATTAAGATAGAAGAATTAATTGTCATCAATTTTTATTTGTTTAATCCATCCAAACCCCTAATTCTCCTATGAATTCTAATTTGTCGATGTGTTTTAATTTGATCTCCATGGCGACTAAAAGCATAATCTAAATTTGAATTGAATTAATATTGTGAACCCATGTCTAATTTTACATATACGATCATGAGTTTGAGCAGGGTCTAATTTCAATTCAGTCAAATTCTAATTGCTTTCCAAAACAACAAAAAATTACCACATGTGTTCAATTCAAATACTTAAGTCACCGAAGAGAAAACTAGTAAAAAGAGATGGAACAATAGAAGAAATGGAGTAGTAAACAGTAAAGCTCATCTCCGTATTCTTGTCAATCTAACTCAACTCCAACTTTCGACCTTAGTTTGTTGGGCACCACCAAATCACCCGTATCTCATCACTCTGTTGGCTGCTCTACCGTAAAAATCCCCAACCTTCTCCATCTCTTCTTATACTCAGTAGCAAGAACCAATCGTGGTGTTCGTAACCTACCCACTCTAATAAGTCTGAGACAAGAAAAATATGAGTTGGGGATGATACGTGTGAGAAAGAAAGTGAGAGGGAGGGAGATCTAGTGAAACAAGTTGTTGCTTAGGGAGTCTGAAACCGAAACCTGTTGAGTGATGCCATGGCAAGTGCCAGTTGTATTAGCTGATGGAGAAGGGAGAGGAGGAGTGAAAGGGCGCCGAATAAGGGCTTAAGGTTGTCTGGTGATAACGAACATAAAAAAGCGGTAGGGGGAGGTGGTGATGGTTCTTTTTGGTTTATATTTTGTTTTTCTCTAATTTTATGGTTAGAAAGGTAATTTTACATTTACTTAACTAATTTTTCTAACAAGTAAATATTATAAGAAACCAAAGTGTAACAATAAGGTAAAGACTAAACAAGGAATTTTTAGATGTTAGGGACAAAATATAAAATAGAGTTAATTATTTGAAAGGTTGTTGTGGTTAAACCTGTTTTCACTTTCAGTCCCCAAGTTTGAAAAACTATAAGGTCGGTCCAATGGTTTGCCAAATTGTAACACAAATGGTCCCCAACTTGGATGGGCCGTTAACTTCTCTGTTAATTTTTTTAAATGAAAAAAATACCCTTAAATTAAAAACAAAAACAAAATTAAAGTTATTTGTAATTAAATAACAAAATAATGCATTAATCGGGCCCACTACCACACAACCCATTTCTTCTCCTTCTTCTTTCCCAAATTGCAGGCTACCCCAAACTCCAAACCAATACTACTGCCTGTTACTACCGTCACTGCCCGTTACCACCGTTGTCACCTTCGCCTTTTACCACCGTCGCACCGCCTATGTGCCCTCTCTTTATCTTCACTTCCGGTTGATTGATTTTCAGCAACACCATCTCCAGCCAATAGCTCCGGCCACCACCATCTCCTTCGTCATCCACCGCTCAACATTCTTCTCTCTCTTTCAATTTTAAATCTTATTACCACTCACCAAACGCTCTAGCACCCATCACCACCGCTTACCACGAATCGCAACCGCCGAGTAATCAACCTACACATCCATCCATAACCCTTTAGTCACCGAACTTCCAAAATACAGTGATCAAGTGTAGTAAGATGTAAATCGGAGGTGCCTGGAGGTTGCTGCAGTAGTGGCTAGAGATGGCAGCGGTGGTGGCCTTACTGGTCACATGAGAGAACGAGAGAGATTATTTGACTTTTAGTGGTTATATGACGATGATGGAGGATGGTGGCGGTGGTGGTGAGTTGTACTTTAGCGGCGACGATGCTCTAGCCTGAGATGGTATTCCTGCCGACGGTGGTGAACAGGCATTAGAAGAAAAACAGGGGAAAAGAAACGAGGGAGAGGAGTGGGGTGGGGTGGGGTCCACTAAGCATATATTATATTATTTTAATTGAATTATAATTATTTTATGTTTTAATAGGCTGGGTAATTTTGTCATTTTACAGACATTTAACAGAAAAGTTAACGGCCCATCCAAGTTTGGGACCGATTATGTTACGTTTTGTTAAACTTGTGGACCGACTTTGTAGTTTTTCAAACCTGAGAACCGATAGTGAAAATAGGACTAAGCACAGGGATCTTTCATGTAACTAACTCTATAAAATATCTCCCTACCACAATGACAATATGTAATACTAAATTTATAATTGAGAAAATTACACATATAGTCCCTATGGTTTGATTAGATTGCAAGTTTGATTCCTAGAAATGAGAAATTGTAAACTTAGTCTAAACATTTGTGAGAGGGTTGCACGTTTAGTCCCCACCACCAATCTTCATTAGTTTCTAAAGTTAAGTGAGCATATATTTATCACTTTAAATTTTCTTATACTTTTATTTCTTAAAACACAATATTAAAGAGTGAGACCTTCCATAGGCAATTTTCTCATCAATCTTCCCACATGTGATTCTTCTTCTTCATGGGTCTTCCACAAGCACTAATTGTGGTGTGGATTGTACTTGAAAGTGTTATTGGGCGATGGGGCCTGTAGAGCTACGACTTAAGAAGGTCCCAATAGGAGACAAAACCATGGCAAATTCATTCTTAACAATTTTGTAGGGATTGAACCTAGAGGCTCGGGAAATCAAATGAAGATGATCAAGATCAAGTCGCGCGAGAACTTAAAGTATACGCGCGAGAACTTACAACTCACGCGAGAACTACATAGTTTAGTATAAATAGCTAGTTTGATGTAATTTAGTAAGCTTTTTGCATTTCCTGATTTCATACACTATTGTAATAGTTTTAAATCAGAGAGCAATACACTGAATATTATTTATATTTGTGTTTGAGTTCAATTGATCATGTCTTCTACTTATTCAATCTTCTGACCATGAGCGATTATATTCCGCATTCTCCTCACAAGATCGATTTGTTGTTATTGTTGATTCTTTCAATTGGTATCAGAGCTTGGTATGCTCTAGATTGATTTGTATGAAGATTGAAGAGTTTTGAAGTGTTCTTGAGCTACGAATTTGATTTCCTTTGAAGACTAATTTATTTCTACTGTTTGTGATCATATTTGAAGATGTTAAGAGCTAAAACTCATTCGATTGAAGTTTTGACGGAGTTTACTTAATTAATTGAGCTTAATTAAATCAAATTAGAGATAATTAGCATCAAAGTTGAAACTAAATCACTAATTTGAAGCTTAATCACTTAATTTTGGACAATTTGGCGGGAATATTGAAGTTGGAAACTTTGAAATTGCATGAAATTGATCAGGCGAAAAGTTTGTTCCCGCATGCGAAAGTATGTTTTTCGCACGAGAAGTTCACTTATCGCAAAAGTTTGTTGAAAGTTTGTTGGAAAAGATTCCTTTCACGCGAAAAGTTTAACCTTTCGCAAATATCAGTTACAAAAGTCTGCGCGCGAAAACTTTATGCGATAAGTCTGTGCGAAAAGTGTCTGTGAAGACTGTTCGCGCGAGAACTTTAAATTTTAAGAATTTTTTAAAAGTTTAACTCCTGAGTTTCGGAAATGGCAAATCTGGCGAACATCACTGCTACACTTAACCTTGACAATAAGATTGGCACAAGCACCAAACCTCCATGACTTCTCAGCTAAGACGATTATCCAGATTGGGTTTACAGGTTCGAAAACCATGTCATATACACCGAACCCCAGATGTTACGGTCAATCAAGTATGGACCGTATATTCCTATGTATAACTATGACAAGGGAGAGTTGGTACCTAAGCCTGAACATCTATGG
Organism: Flaveria sonorensis; assembly: GCA_025506505.1. Taxonomy (NCBI): domain Eukaryota; kingdom Viridiplantae; phylum Streptophyta; class Magnoliopsida; order Asterales; family Asteraceae; genus Flaveria; species Flaveria sonorensis. The sequence goes on from CM046428.1 coordinate 40,787,469, forward strand.
GATGAAGAGGATATGAAGAAACTTGAACTCGATGACAAAGCCTATGCCGCAATCACCATGGCACTCAACACTGAGATCTCTTAGAAGTTCAAAGAGTTCAGAGGAGCTAAGGTTCTTTGGGATGCGATGGAGGAACATATCATGGGAAATAAAGACATGAGGGAAAGCCGTAAAGATATGCTGAACCAAGAGTTCAATATTTTTAACCATGTGCTGGATGAGACATTGGAGGCTCAAATGACTAGATTTGTTAAGCTGATTACCAAAATGAAAAGTGCAGGAATTATATTGGAAAACATATCCGTTAACAAGAAGCTGTTGAATTCTTTACCGTACAGCTAGAATAACAACTACACTACAATCAAGAGAACAAAAGATTTGTTTACCTTGTCTCTAAGTGACCTGATCTCCACAATAAAATCATACGAGATGGATGACAAACAAAGAGCTGCTAATCAGCTGAATACCATGAGACGCCTCTACACTGTATGCCAAGATGACTAGCAATCCCAATTACTATGTCAGCTACTCTCAAATGTGTCAATATCCTCAACCCACTCAAAAAGACATTCACTCCTCAGCTCTATGTTCCTAATCCAAACCAATTTTTCCAAGTCCCCACAATCAACCATCACAACCCATCCAAGCAAATAATCCAAATTGTTAAAGAGCATCTGGCTTTATTCACAACTTTTATGAATAGCTATGAAGCATTCATGGCTGGAAGACTGAGTGCACCCAACATCTTGGTTGATGACTTGCAGCAAGTCAATCCTGATGATGTTAAAAAAATGACATTAAATACCAGATGGCAATGATGGTGTACTTTTTTAAAAATTTTGCTAGGAGAACGGGGAGAAAAATGTTTGGTGTAAGCAACTCAAGCAAGGTAGGGTTTGACAAAACAAACTTAAGATGTTACAACTGTGATACAACAGGTCACTTTATAAGAGAATGTATAGAAGGGAAGACAAACCAAAATGACAGTGGCAAGAAGATAGTGACAGTCGAGGTTGAATCAAAGGGAGATAAGGCAAGTTCTTCAAATAACAAAGCACTAGTTTCTCAGACCAATGGAGAATATGATTGGTAAGACCAGATGGAGATCTTGGACATTAAGTTGTCTATAGCTTTGTTAGCTGAAATTCAGGATGATAAAGAAAGTGTTGAAGAAAATTTGTTTGCTGAGTTTGTTTCTGAAGATTTACTTACTGGTGTCTTTACTGAAGAGGAGATAAAGAAGGATGAAGAGGTACTTAATGAATCTGCTGTTGAGAATACTCCAACACAATCATTGAAATCTGAAGATGGAAAAGAAGGAAGCAAAGAAAAAGCTATTCAGACTACTCCAGCTATAATAGAAAATAAAGTTATTGTTGTTGAGGAAACTCCAGCACTTGCTCATTATGATACTGTCAATGCTATTGAGATCACTCCAGTAATTAAAGCTGAAAAAGAAGATGTTCTGAGGGCGTTATGGTGAAAGCTATACCAGGGGAATCTGCTAAGACTGAAGAAATAGATGAGGCATACACCAATCTTTGTTCAAATGCATGTGTAGAAAAAATTCAAAGATACAGAGTTCACAACGAGCGCTTGATCTTAGAAGTTGAAAAACTTCAATATCAAGCTTGTAAATATAAAAAGGATGAGAAATTTTTTAAAGAAAAGATAGAAGGTTTAAACAAATCAATTTATTAATCAAACTTAAATCTTCATGATAAAGATTGTAAAATCAATGATTTGACTTTACGTAATAAAGATCTAACTTTTGAAATTAACAAACTTAACAGTGAACTCTTGTCTGCGAAACTAAATATTAAAAAGTTTGAATTAACTTCAAATATGGTTGAAGGTAAAATCAAGTCTCAAATGACTCAGAAAATTAATGGTGGTAAATGTGGAGTTGGATATTCTAGTATTGCACCACCAATTAATCATGATTATATATTGATGATCAAGTATAGGGTGGTATTCACCTTGCCATTAGTTATAGCTTAGTTATAGCTTAGTTATTATTGTAATAGGATGTAGTTTAGTTTTGTTGGTTTTGTATTCTATAACATGCGAAACTACATACGAAACTATAGTTTCGCCTGGTAATTTCACATGGTCACATTACATGACAGTTTCGCACTATGCGAAACTGTATGCGAAACTAGATCCTGCATAAATATGTTTGTTTGTTGATCATTTTGTAACTCTTGGAACCTTAATGAAATACTACTGATTTGATTTCATTGTGTATTTCTATTGCTAGGATCTTATTATTGTAATCTTTCAGCATTTTTCTTAATCATCTTATCAAAATCTTATTACAAATGGGTTTTGCTTGATTATTTTTGTTCTTGTGTCATTGCTTGAACCCCAAGTTATTTGAATAGTAATAACTTGAGGTTTCTAGTGTTAAAACTTCATCAAAAGCATGATTATACGACCATTTGGACCAAGAATATGGTATCAAAGCCATTGTGCTCTTGATTGCTTGTATTTTTGGTTAGTTTTTTTGACATCTTCATCTTCTCAATCTTTTGGATCTGTTTTACGTTTGATATCTATGGAAATCAATTGAAAAAGGTGAGGTGTGTGTTTGGGAAACTTGTTGAATCATCAGATTCCAAATTGATTGTTTTCTGAGTGAGTTTTGGTGATTTTTTATCATTTTTCGCAAAAAGAGGGTTTTCAGATTCTTCGTGCGAATCTAGTGTTCTTCGTGCGAAACTATCATGCAAAACTACCCAAATCAAAAGATTTTTGGAGCTTGTGATCTCTCTGTGAATCTAGAACGAAAGTTTATTAGCTTGATAGTTTCTCTAGCGAAACTGCTGTCCATTTATCTTTGAACGAAAGTTCAATAGTTTCGGGCAAAACTTTGGTCGAAACTGCTACCAAAACTATACTGAAACTGCTGCCGAAACTGCTGATCTTGTGCGAAACTATTTGTTTTTGATCTTCTCAAATTTTAATGATGACAAGTTTTACCCTTGCTGATCTTGAAAGTATGCACCAAACAGACCCTCTAAGTTAATCAATGGTGATAACTTTGATGACTGGAAAAGATGTTTGAAAGCTTTCTTCCTGTACACTGATCACACCCAATGGGAATCAATTGTGAAAGGACCTCATGTTCCTATTTCGATAGACGATAATATGACTATTCAAATTGCAGACCAGGCAAAATATTCAGAGAGAGATATCAAGTTGATTGATCATGATCACAAGGCGTTTGGTGCTTTGACTTTGTGTCTATCAGCAGAAATTTACAATAGATTTGGTGAATACAAAAGTGCAAAAGCCTTGTACAATGCTCTCTATGAATTCTATGACGGTAATGAAGAATTGGTCAAAGATAAAGCAGCTCAAGCTGAAAAAGAATTCAATTCTTTTATTGGACATAAGAATGAGAGTCTCACTGATCTCACCAACCATTTACTATCTATCACAAGCACTTTGAAGAAGTATGATGAGAAGCTGTCAAACAATTAACAGGTGACAAAGCTGTTGGACTCTTTACCACCTCAATGGAGCTTGCAAGTGAGAATATTGAAGCAAGAAAGGGGATTTTTGGAATACAAGCTCATGGATATAATCAACAAGTTGAAATCATTTGAGTTAGATCTGAAACACAGAGAGTACAACCAAGCAATGCTTCCATCTCAAGCCTACTCAGAGAATGCTACTCTTATTTCATGCAGTTCAGATTCACCATTGCATATGTAAGCTTATAGTGGGATGACCGGCACTTTTGACAAGTCCACCAGAAATGGATCAACATCAAAAACTTTAAATATCCCATAGGTCCCATCAGAGAGTATGGCTTTATTTGGTCTTTTTGTGCACAGTTATGAGGCTTTGGTAGCTGGTGAGTTGAAGGGTAGAGGAATGACTGCCGAAGACATGTATCAGGTGGATCCTGATGATTTGGAAGAAGCTGATCTTTAGTGGCAGATGGCTATGATCACTCTTCGAGCAAGAAGATTCATGGAGAGAACAGGAAGAAAGAAATTTAGAAACCAGAATGCAAAAGTTGAATTTGACAAATCAAAGCTCAGATGTTTCAACTGCAAATAGCTTGGGCACTTCAAAAGAGAATGTCCATCTCCCATCATCACCAAACCAGGAACAGGGGTTACCAGGGTCATTCTAATTAGTGATAAAGAAGAAAACAAGCAGATGAAAGAAACAACTCTTATAACCAATTTTTACTGGAGGGTAGAGTTAGCGAGACTGAAGAAGAAATCAATCATGCCCTGGTAGCTGAAATTGCAGAAGTGGTGAAAGATGAAGCTGATAAGAAGAAGGAGAGTGAGGTGAAAGACAACATGAAGAATGATTGTGCAAGAGAGGAAAAGGATAAAGCCATAAAAGATGTGAAGAATGTGGAGTTGAAGGGTAACCCAAGTGTCTGCAACTCTGAAATGGCCCTAGCTGCTGAAAATAAGGTCATGGATATTCCATATGAGGTAATTCAAGATATGTGTTCATCTGCTTGCAAAATTCGCTTATTTGGTATTTATAAGGTGAACAAACTATTAATGGAAAATGAAAGTGAACTAAAAAGAATAAATGAGGAACTCAAAAAGAATGAAGCAAAATATTTTGTTAAATTAAATGAAGCTTTAAAAGAAAATGATTATTTAAAAAGAACCCTTTTTGAGAGAAATGTGGAAGTTAATACTTTGACTGAAAGAGTAACTTTGGCTGAATTTGTGACTATTAAACTTAAAACAAAGCTTGATAAATAGACAATTTCTGGAATGAAGCAAGAGGAACTCTATAGCAAACAAAGGGGAGCTAGAATTAAAACTGGATTGGGTTGTGGTGAAACCACCTATGTTTATCCACCTCCTGGTACCTTTTGCTCTTCTCCAATGGCTACACCTCATCCTACAAATGATTTAATTGAAAAGTATACTAACAGTTTGTTTGCAGGTTTAGAAGGGGTGAATCTTAAAGAGGTTCGGGAAGATTATAATTATGGTGGAAGTAGAGGTCTTGGAAGTTGTAGTTCTAGTTCTTCTGATTTCAAAAAGACTTTTGTAGACAGTAGTTCCAGTAGCATAGATTGTAGCTTTATCTCTCTCCCCATCCCCACTTTCACTCCAATTCAAGTTTCTAATCCAAATGAAATAACATCATCACATCACTGTAAAATTCAAGAGATAAGAGAATCAATAAGTCCTGACAGACCAATGGACTCCGAAAACAAGTCACAGGAAGTGCACGTCACTTACGGTGATTATGATTCTCTTATGTCTGAATGTGAGGAAGAGATTAGTATGGATCATGTTCCTATCCAAAAGGATAAAAGAAAATGTTTTAAATCTCGTTGTCTTAAAAGTGGTGAAGATGATCACGTTGTTAAGCACTGCCTAGAGGTTGTAAATAGGAATGAAGATAACAGATCTTTAAGAAATAGAATAAAACATTTTGTTGATAGTTTCTTTTGTAAAAATTCATCTCCTTATAAAACCAAGCAGGTAAAGGTTTACGTCCCAGTGTCTAATTGATTTTTTCTAATCAATGTGCCAGGATCATTAGATAAGTACTATCAATAGCTTTTGGCATGTTGATAGTGGATGCTTCAGGCATATGACTGGATTGAAGGACCTTCTTCCCAACTATCGGATAATAAATGGAGGATATGTTGCTTTTGCGGGTGATAAGAAAGGAGGTAAAAAGATAGGTCAAGGTGAGGTATCAAATGGTTCTTCAACCATGGAGAAGGTAAATTTTGTGCCTGAATTGGCCTTCAATTTCCTAAGCGTATCATAAATTTGTGATAAGAATATTCCTATGATTTTTAAATCTAATGAATGTTTGTTTCTTAAGCTTGAATTTTCAGTTCTAGATGATTTGGTGATTATGCGAGCTCCAAGGAAAAATGACACATATCTACTCGATATGGACTCCAAAGAATCAACCTCCACTATGACTTGTCTCTTGTCAAAGCTTCCTCTTCTGAGTCCTTTTGGCTGATCATGTACATTATTGAATACTCAAGCTCAAAATTCAAAGTTTGGAGTAGTGTCTGATGAATGTTATTTTGTCGGATATTCTTCAACTCAAAAGGCTTATAGAGTATACAACAAACAAACAAGAATTGTGCATGAATCTTTTTATGTTAATTGGCAAGATTCAAATGTTTCCAATGTTGGTTCTGATCCGGAATGGTTCTACAATTCAAACACCGTTTTCAACTCATTCAATCTACCATCCTTTCCTGATGATGACATTCCTTCATCAAGTGGTCAATCCTTTATTCCTATTCAACATCAACCATAACCAGATCCGTAACCTCAACCACAACCAAAACCACAACCTCAACCTCAACTAGATGCTCAACCTCAACCAGAACCTGAACATCAAATCCCTTCAACACCATCACAACAGTCAGAAAACCCTTTTTCTAACCAACCATCCACCTTACCCTCATCCACCTCACAACCATCATCACCATAACCCGTTTTATCCAATTCCTCAACCCTAAACGGTAACTTCAAAACCCTAAAAGACCATCCACATGATTATGTCATTGGATCAATATCTGAAGGTGTAAGGACTCGAAGCCAATCTGGGCTAATCAATGAATCTCTCTTTTCTTTTTTTCTATCTCATATTGTTCCTAAAAATGTCGCCATGCCACTTCAAGACACAAGCTGGGTGGAGTCAATGTAATTAGAGCTCCAACAGTTTAGAAAATTAAAGGTGTGGTAATTAGTTGATCTTCCTCCAAATAAGTATTCGATTGGTACAAGATGGTTATTCAAGAACAAACCAGATGATCGTGGGGTAGTGATTAGGAACTAATCAAGCCAGGTTATTCAAGGATTTGCTCAAGAGGAGGAGATTGACTACATTGAAGTGTTTGTCCCTGTGGCCCAGATTGAAGCCATTCGTATCTTTCTCGCTCATGCCATTCACAAAAACTTCAAAGTCTTTCAGATAGATGTAAAGTGTGCATTCTTGTATGGACATTGATGAAGAAACCTATGTTTGTCAACCACAGGTTTCAAAGATCCAGATTTTCCTGAGAAAGTCTACAAATTGGATAAATCCTTGTATGGATTACATCAAGCTCCTAGAATCTGGTACGAAACCCTAACACAGTATCTTCTTGAAAAAGGTTTCACACAAGGAACTATAGACATGACTTTGTTTAAGAAGGTGGTTAACGGTGATGTGCTCATTATGCAAGTGTATGTTGATGCATCATCTTCGGATAGACAAATGAGAAGTTGTGCCGAGATTTTGAAGAATGTTGAAAGAACGTTTCGAAATGAGCATGATGGGGGATATTTGCTTCTTCTTAGGATTACAAGTCTAACAAAAGCCTGATAGAATTCTTATCCATCAAGAGAAATACATTCAAGAAATCCTATCGAAGTACAACATGGATGATGCTTCTCCGGAACTTACTCCGTTTTCTGCACAAACCTGCTTAACTCCTAATGACAATGGAAAGCTAGTTGATGCTCACTGTTATGGCTCAATGATCGGATCTTTGATGTATCTCACCGCAAGTGCTCCATATATTATATTCGCTGTATGTTACTGTGCTCGATGTCAAGCTAACCCAAAGGAATCTCATGAGAAAGTTGTTAAACGAATTTTCCGCTACTTGAAGGGTTCTCCCCGTTTGGGTGTTTGGTACCCAAAGGGAGGAAATTTTGATCTTCATGCATACTCTGATAGCAATCGTGGTGATTGTAAGCTTGATAGAAAGTCAGTTACGGGTGGATGTTAAAATCTTGGAGATTGCCTTGTTTTATGTCAAAGCAAAAAGCAGATAACAGTTTCATTATCCACAGGAGAGGCTGAGTATATTACTGCTTCCAGTTGTTGTTGTCAAGTGCTGTGGATTCAACATCAAGTGATGGATTACGGGATTAACATTCTTCACACACCGCTATTTTGCAATAATGAAGCGGCTGTCAGAATTGCCAAAAATCCCATTCATCATACCCGCACCAAGCATATTGAAATAAGGATCCATGCAATCCGAGATGCACAGGAGAAGGGTTTTATAGATATTATTCCCATTGACACCAAAAGTCAAAAGCCGATCTTTTCACAAAAACTTTTGATAAACCTCGGTTTTATGAATTGATCAACATGTTGGGTCTAATATCTTTTTAAAGAAAATTCTGGCAATTGTCTATAAATACTTAATATCTTTTTGAGTTAAAACATAAAAAAAAAAGAAATTTAATGTGCTAAGGAGCATTGAGACCCACACCTCCCCAAAGTGTCTTCTAGTTCAAAAGTGAAATTTCTTTAGTTGCACTTAAATAGAAATTTCGAGGGAGAATAGACTGTATAGGCCTTTAAAATTTTATTGATTTCATGTATATAACATCTCATCTTTGTATCCTATAGGATTCAGGAAGCTTGGATAGTGTTTGAAGAGGTCAGAGGCGTTGCGTTGGGATATGTCGGTAGGCCTAGTGGCCTAAAGCGAAGTAAACAGTGATTATGTGACTTAACTAAGACTCAAAACTTAGTGATAAGGATCATTCCTATGTCATCTCAACCTGCACAAAGTTACAAGTCTCGTCAAAAAAAAAAATCGGTTGAGAGTGGCTGATATCTGTTTTAATCTTGTATTACAAAATTTCCCTCACACATAATCCATGAATAAACTGCATGCCGATCTCTTTTGCAATGCGTAAGCATTGACCTAGAGTGATGATCTTCTCTATTATACGTGAGTATAGACCTTAAGCTTTTATCAACATGCTTAAATGATGATCTTCTCTGTTATACGTAAGTATAAACCTGAAGCTCTCATTAGCACGCTCAAATGATCATCTCCTCTATTATACGTCAGTATAGACCTGGAGCTCTCATCATCCATCCATTGATCATGTCTTAATATATATCTCAATGGTTGTCATATGTTCTATATCTATATCCATCTCATAAGAATTCAAGCAGAATCAACGATTACACTCAATAATCCATGATGTCGAGATGAGTTCTTTGCCAAATGAATGTGGGAACCAAGTTACTTGAGCATTCTTAAAAGAACCCAAAACATGATAAAATCATTTACAGGTCACCCGTGGAAAACAATACGGCATGGGTTTAAATGGACAAGTATATAGGCAATCCCATCAATCCTTGAATCTCTAGACGATTTCCTGAAAAGCATGTTTGATATCTTTTTCATCGTTTTTATCTCTTAAATTACAATTTTCTTCTTGCTATGTGTTTTTTTATGATTGTCTCATGGGTGGAGAAGTCTCTTTTTTACATTAAAGTTTATTTCCATGCACAACTATTATTTCACTATACGAAACTATTGTTTCGCCATGCGAAATTATTGTTTCAGTCAGGCACCGCATGCGGAACTATAGCTTCGCTGGGAGTGTCGCTGGACACATGTTTTGACCATGTACCCGCAAAACTATAGTTTCGGCCTATGCGAGTCTATGTAGTATAAATATCTGTTTCGACCATCATTTCGCATTATGCAAAATAGCCCATTTTTTTGAATTTACAGACATACTTCTCTTCTGTGGAATCAAATTCGACATTTGTCGTGTTTTTTTCTTTGTTTTGACCTGTAAAATCGACCATTAACCCATTTCAAACCGTGGTCATGTGTTTTGAATGGTTTTTGAGACAAAATTTACTCTGCGACTTTTCGGTTTCGCACATTCTTTGTACGAAACTAAGGTGTCATCGTGTCAAACAGAACGAAAGTCCACTGATCCGAGCGAAACTGTCTAGTCATGCTGCCCGTGTGTACTAAACAGTTTTGACCGGATCTTGCAACTCTATAGTTTCGTAGGCCATGTGAAACTATAGTTTCCCTATGCGAAACTATAGTTTCTCAATTATACTTTAGTCAAACAGTTTCGCCCGGCGTGTGTGAAACTATAGTTTCGTAACTTCTGCGAAACTATAGTTTCTCTATGTGAAACTGGTTGCGAAACTAATTGAAATTTTTAATTTTAATTTTATTATTTATATTTTTTAACAAGTGTTTAATTAATTTTATTGAGCTAACAAACTTTTGGTTTCACCTACAGATCTTATGGGAAGCTTAAAGTTTGATCCGAGATCAAACGTGGTGGCATATCTGAATGATAGAGACCCAAAGTCCACCGGTTTTAGAGACCATCTCCTGGTTGAAGAGTCTCACATTCACTTTGCTATCTCTTATTCTCCTGTTATAGATGAGAGACAGATTAGAGATTTTTGGAGAATTGCTGATTATGATAGGCAAAGATCATCAAAGCGTCTATTCTTGGGGAGATGATTGAGATCTCAGTTGAGACGGTGGCTAAGGCATTAAAGCTGGAAGGTGATATAGGTGAAAATGTAGAGATGTCTGACATTGAAGTTATTAGAGCTTTTAGAGAAATTGGATACGAGGGAACTGATTTCGAAAAAAAGAAGGAGATAAAGAAGACGTAGTTATCGAAGGAATGGAGGTTCATTGCACATGTATTCATCAACTGCTTGGATCATAGAAAAGGTGGATCTGATGAACTAAAACTGAAATGGTCCACATCCATGATCATATTCTATAGAGGAGATAAGGCAAACATTGCCTAGATTATCCATGATTATCTGCTGGAAAATATCATGGCTCTGAAGAAGGATAAGTGGCTATTATACCCAAGATTTATTCAGATCATTCTCGATTATCTAAAGCCAAACTTACAGAAGCTTGGAGATGAGCTCAAGCTGATCCCTATGAACCCAAGGATATTTGCTGATTGTGCTGTCTCCAGGCATGATTCTTCTAGAAAAATCACATACTTGCTAGAGAATATGTACACCGAGGAGAGATGGAACTACATCAAGACTCTAATCCCTTTAGAGGAACAGAGAGTAGCAACAAGTTGAGGAAATACAGAGGAAATAAAGAAAAGGAAGAAATACATGAAAGAGATGGATATGACATTTAAGGAGCAACTAGATGAAATAGAAGAAGAGTTGAGAAAGAAAAGGAATGAAAATGGAGTAGAGAAATCAGCTTCCCATGTTAGATCTTACTCTCCTACACGGGAAAAGAGGAATAAAAGTAAGCAACCAGTAACTCTTGAGACTGGGCATGCATGAGAAGATGGAAGACCAAGAAGGGACATTAGATCGGAATTGATGAGGATGTAATCAGGTATGTTAACACATCCTTATTAAATGAACTGAGTATGATCAACATTAAACTGATAAACTCCAAGGAGAGAGAAGTAGAGGGAAAGGGAGATGGATGAAATAAAGAACATAATGATAAGCCAGTAGGATTTGATTAGGAGATTACTGGAGGAAGTGAATGAGTTGAGGAGAAGAGCTGGTGTTGTTGATGTTCCAACTGATCAGGAGATTCGGGAAATGACTGACACATCTCAGTACACATACATTCATAAGTTATTTGGAGTTGGTGGTAGTGGTGTTGGTGGATTAGGAGCTGGAGGTAGTGGTGTTGGTGGATTAGGAGCTGGTGGTAGTGGTGTTGGTGGATTTGAAGCTCATGGAGGAAGTAGTGAAGGAGTCGCTGGAGAAAATGTTGATGAGGTAATAGAGGCTGGATTTATAGATTTAGGGCTGGAATTATAGATGCTGATCTTACCGGGAATGAAGTGATCAGGGAGGAGAGAGCAGGAGGCGAAAAGAGAAAGGAAGAGCTAAACTTAATAGAAGAAGAAGAAGAGGTTGAAGAGCAACTGATGGACTACGATTCTGAGCCAGAATTCTATGTAGTGGAAGAGAGACCGATGACATACGTGGCTCAGAGGAGTTCGGTTGAAGGAGACACTATTAAGATGGATAACAAAGATTGGTTCATAAAGGTGTAAGAGCCAAAGAAGTTAACTTTACTCTTTTAAAACATTAAAGAACCGAACGGAAAAGAATCTGATAAGAAGATTGTGAGCTGGAAGTACAACTCCAAACTGAAGATGTTCATGATAAAGAGCCATGGAGGGGGTATCTCATATCTGCACAAGAGGAAGGCGTTTAAGACTCTTCCTAGATGGGATTTGATAAGACTAGCAGAGATCCCCCTGCTAGATTATGGTTTAAGTGAGTGCGCCACATTGCTAGAACATGAGATTCTCCAGGGCATTCAAGACAATTTTGCTACTTTTGGATACCTGAAGACGGAGAGGATAAGGTCAAAGAAAGATTTAGATTGGGAAACGGGAAAGGGAAAGATTATGTTGAAGCTAAAGCCTGCTAAGACTGTCAATCCGGTGAGGATACCGATTTAACAACCATCAAGACTGTAGAAGTTTGAGAAGTGGTTCTATGATAACCAAACTGGTGAGGCAGTAGTGCGGGTGAAGGACGGAAATGAAATACAGTTGTTTGATCCAATGGAGGTATTCTCATTTAGTGATGATGATCTGAAGGTGTTATGTGAAAATCAGATTAAGTTTGGTGCGAGAGAAGAGACAAAGGCCGAGGCCAGTTTGATTGAGAGTGTGGCCAACAAAGCTCGGGGAATCATATCGAAGATCAAGCAGCTTGAAAAAAGTGTGCAGGAACATGATGATCTGGATGCTAAAATAAAAGACTTGGCTAGATGATGGAGAAAGCATTGGCTGGCGCTAACTAAGAAGACCGACAGGTGAATACCCCTTAGGGGGAGTATTGATGATCAAGTATAGGGTGGTATTTACCTTGCCATTAGTTATAGCTTAGTTATAGCTTAGTTATTATTGTAATAGGATCTAGTTTAGTTTTGTTGGTTTTGTATTCTGTGACATACGAAACTACATGCGAAACTGTAGTTTCTACCGGTAGTTTCACATGGTCACATTGCATAAGAGTTTTGCACTATGCGAAATTGTATGCAAAACTAGATCCTATATAAATATGTTTGTTTGTTGATCATTTTGTAACTCTTAGAACCTTAGTGAAATAGTACTGATTTGAGTTCATTGTGTATAGCTATTTCTAGGATCTTATTATTGTTATCTTTTAGCATTGTTCTTAATCATCTTATCAAAATCTTATTCAAACTCAATGTAGTCATGGCAAGGGAAGAAGGTCTACTGCCTGCTAGAGGCCTGTGGTACTCAGGTAGGTGATCATATTTTTTCTATCCTGTTCCCTACCTTCATGAGTTTGTTGTTTAGCAGCCACAGCCTCTATCTTAGGGCTTTCCTGAACTGGGGAGAGGGAAGGAGCTTTGTAAAGTCTTTTCTCCTTCTTTCTTCTTTGATCTTGAGGAGCAATTCTGCATCCTTAGCTTCCTTCCTCTCCTTTGAAAATTTTTTGTCAGCTAGTTCATTCAATTCCTCCAAGGGAAGAGAGATGAGTTCATCAATATTGTAGTTCCTGGACCCCAAGTAGTTTAATCTAACTGCCCTTAACTCATCATCTTGAGTGCTTGGCCTGGGGGCAGCCCTGATTGCAGCTTCCATAAAGCCAGGGGTCCCACTTGAACTCTCTCCCCTTGTCTTCCTCTTCCTCTCTCTCTTCTCCTCCTCAATCTCCTCATGAGTCATCTTCCTTTTACCTTTGTCACTCATAGGCTTGTGTGACTCAGGTTGGAGAGAGCTTTGGCCTTTATGCTTGCTTCTTTACTTAGGCTCTGGCTAGAGAGAGGTTGTGAGACAACTTCACTAGCTGGTGCCTCACTAAGGGTAGTAGGTGCTGAGGGTGCTGAAGCAGCTCCTGTCTCAAGATTCACAGGCTCAACTGCTAGGCCTTTAGTCAAGGTTTCCCCTTTGAAGCTAATCTTAGGGTCCACCTCAACATCCAGTTGACCAACAGTCTTGCCTGCTAGCCTTTGTCTATATAATCTTGTTCTCAGCTTGATCTTTTCAAGCACCCTTTGTTGAATCCTTTCAGCCAACCTTACAGCTTGTCTGTTTTGACTTGGGTTGGCAAGTAGGTGGTCAACTAGATGGTGGGTTATAGAAGTTGAAAATCTCTTGTTGACCCCGAAACCTAGAGATTACTAGGGCTCTCCTTTGATCATCATACCTCCATCCCACTATTGGGTTTTCAGCTGGGTGAGATGGAGTAGGCATTGCCCTTGGTATACCCTCCTCATATGGACTTTGACTGAGAGAGTCCACATCAATGTGAACTTCAGGAGATTGTTGAGTATGTACAACTTCAAGTGAGGGTGGTGAGTCCTCCATGTCCATGCTTTGAAAGGAACTCCCAAGTTCTATGATTATAAGTAGGACTTTCTCCCCTTTTTTGGTAGCATCACCCTCTTACACAGGGGAGCTAGGGGTTAGGTCCACCACATCCATAGGTTCTTATGGGCCTGGTTGAGTCCTCTGGATGAGATCTCAGCTAAAGAGCCCTTGAGATTGGTGATCTCAAGTTGCTGATCATTGACCCTTCTTTGTAAGGTAATCACCTGATATTCTAGATAACTAACCTTGGAAACTAAATAGGTGCAGAGTTGAGTCAGTTTGTGCCCCTTTAGTGGCATAATCCGCTCATCTTCATCAGAAGAATCACAAGGGGGATAAGAGAATAGGACCAAAGTCTTCTTCCACATCACCAGCTTTACTTTCTTGGCTGCTGGTTTTCCCCTGCACACTAACAGCTTCAAAAGAAGTGTCAATGGGCTAGGTTGCCACGGTTGAGGTCTAAATGATGTAATCACCTGCAAAAGTAAGAGCCTCTTCTATATGGGCCTCCTGAACAGGTTCAGAAAGGTCCACCTTAGTTGAGGGTGGATGATATGGGCTAGGTATAGGTGATGCAGAAGCACTCATCTCTCCTTGAGCAGGGGTGGAGAAGAGAGTTTCTTGGTACTCACTGAATCCTATATCCTTATCATCATAGAACTAAAGGTTAGGAATTGGTTGGTTGATATCAAGCGGCTGGGAATGTTAACTTTCCCCTGAAGGTTGATCACTAGAGTTTTGAGACTCTAAGTGAAAACTTAAGGCTGGGGTTGTGAGCTCATCAGGCTGAGCATGAGAAACCTTAGCACTGATCATAGAAAGAATGGGAGTGGTTTGCTCCTCAGGAGAAGTGGGAACTCCAGTGTCCACTTCCTCCTGTATGATTGGTGATTTGGGGGCCTGCTCAACCTGAGTGGATAGAGCAGGGGTTCGTTTAGATTTTGTTTGGTAGGTGATGGTGATTTGTGGCTGTGTGGGGGTTGCAGATGTAAAAGGTGTGGGTTCCACATTGGCTGGTGCTGCTAAGTTGTCACATTGAGCAATGAGCTGGAAAATATTTGGGACCAGGGCTGTTTCTACCCCTGAAAAGCCAACAGTTGGCTTTCTTATTGTCTTGAAGATGCCGGGCTTCATCTGTCCTAATTTAAGAACATTACCTGTTCCCTTTAACTGTGAGCCCAGTTAAAGTTAAGAATGTACTGAACATATCTAAGGAACACGTAATATTCTAAGGAGTCCAAGTTAGCAAGTAGATTTGTATATACAAATTAAGAATACATGAACTTGACCCCTTGCACCATTCTATGGCCTATATAGGAAAGGTCTTCAGGAATTTGGTCCCATCCTCCATGTTTGTTTGAAAGGGAGTGGATAACCACATGGAGAATACTTCCACTAGTATGAGACCTTCCTTTTTCTGAAGGTTCTTACGAAGTAATCCCCTTCATAGCCCATCTGCCAGAATGAGTCATTAACAACAGATTTAGGAAAGGACAAGTCACCCTCTTCATCATCCAGCCTTAGATGGGTGTTGATGGTAGCTGGAGTGATAAATATTGTCCTACCCTGCACTGTGGCAGATAGTGCCTTCCTAGCATCCAAGATGACCTCTTGGATGGTCCTCCAGAACTCCAAAAGTTGATCTTCATATAATGGAGGGTCGATTGTGAGTGCGGTGAGGTAGTTGGTTAGAGATAAGAAGCAGAAAACATCTGAGAAATCAGGATCTTTCTCAGACGACATCAGAGCAACTTGATTATATTGCCTGTGTAAGTGCATGGCAAAATCTGGTTGGTTTCGGCAATCAGGGTTTGCCATTTTGAGTAGCTTTGTGATGAACGAAGGTAAGAACAAGGTCGGTTTGTAGGTGAATTTAGGGTTTGAATCGTGCAGATGAAGGAGAATAGTGAAAGAGAGGGAACCGTTGTACAAATATATATGATATGGATTTGAGACAAAGTTAATGTAAGCGGATAAACTTTGAAATCTGTATGTCGGTCCCACCTCTGAAAAAGTGCCCTAAAAGGTAGTACTCTTGGAAATCTAAATCTTCCGCAGGTAATTTGTCTTTGGAAGATTTTAGAAAAACTTCCAAAGCCAAATTGGCTTTAGAAGATATTCCTTAGCTTTCTAAGAATTTTTCTTCGGAAGAAAAATACTTAGAGTATTTTTAACTTCCTAGATAGATTTTGCTTTGGAAGATATCAAATATCTAAAATCTTATTCAATAAGAGAATAAGTCTTTTGAGACTTAATTGCTTTCGAAAGAAAATAGTCATTCAATACATATAAGTACTTAGTGACAAATATAAGTTTTGGAAGATATACTCAAATTTCTTCTAAAGGTTAACTTCTTAGAATAGTTATTTGTTTTGAAGACATAATTTTCTTCTGAAGACAACTTGATGTCTTCCGAAGGAAAATACATCCAAAATTCTCAAAATTCTAAGAGATATCAGTTTGAAAAGTTTCTTCCAAAGTAAACTTGGCTTATATGGTGATGATATAGACAATTTAAGACACACATATTATTAAAAATAATCTTGAGTTTAGTTTAAGAAAATCTACTCAAAGTTAATCATCCCAATAGCTGATACAAGATACCTAAATCTTTACTCATCAAAAGCTTTTATGAACAGATTAGCATATTGTTCATTTGTGTTAACTTTGACTTGTTTTATCAATCCTTTTTCAAAATTATCTCTAATCAAATGGTAACTGATATTGATATGCTTTGTCTTTGAGTGCTGAACTGGATTCTCTGTGATAAAAAGATAGCATTATTGTTGTCTATGTGGATGGGAGTCTGCTTGAAGTTGAACCCATAGTCTAGTATCTGATTCTGAATCCAAAGCACTTGAGCATAGTAGCTTGCAGCAACAATGTATTCAGCTTTAGCAGTTGATGCAAATACATAAGATTGTTTCTTGCATTTCCATGAGACTATCCTTCCACCAAGAAATCGACATCCCCTAGATGTTGACTTTGCAGTCATATTGCAGCCACCATAGTCACTATCTGTATATGAATACAGATTGAAATCAGAATTCTTTGTATACCAAAGGCCCAATTTGGGAGCACCCTTAAGATATTTGAGAATTCTCTTGACAATAAGTAAGTGTGACATCTTGGGGTTAGCTTGATATCTTGCACAAATACATGTAGCAAACATGATATCAGGCCTACTGCAAACATGATATCAGGCCTACTGGCAGTGAGGTACATAGGAGACCTAATCATAGCCCTGTAGAGATGTTCATCAACACACTCCCCCTTAAGATCTGGTCCAAGATAGTAGTTTCTAGCTATAGGAGTCTTAGTAACCTTGCACTCAGTTATGTGAAACCTGCTAAGTATGCCTTGCACATACTTTGAATGATTTATGAAGATGCCATTGTCAACCTTCGTCACTTGAATTCCTAGAAAGAAATTGAGTTGCCCCATGGCACTCATTTCAAATATATTCTTCATCAGCTTCTCAAAGTATTTGCAAAGCTTCGGATTAGTTGACCCAAAGATAATGTCATCTACATAAACTTGAACAAGCATCAAGTCATTTATTGTTCCTTTGATGAAGAGTGTTCCATCAATAGTACCTCTCTTGTATCCGTGCTTACAGAGATACTATGATAGTGTTTCATACCAATTCTTTGGAGCCTGATGCAGCCCATAGAGAGCTTTATCAAGCTTGCAGACATAATCAGGATGATCTGGGTCTACAAATCTAGTTGGTTGTTTGACATACACCTCCTCATCAATCACCCCATATAAGAATGCACACTTGAAATCAAGTTGGTAGACCTTGAAATCCTTGAATGCAGCAAAAGCCATAAATATCCTAACAGCTTCAAGTCTTGCTATAGGAGCAAAAACATCTATGTAGTCAATCCCTTCTTCTTATGTGTATCCTTGAACAACCAGTCTTGCCTTGTTCTTGATCACAAGTCCTCTATCATCCTTCTTGTTTCTAAATACCCACTTGGTACCTATGGTAATCTTCCCTTGAGGAAGAGGACATAGATTCCAAACCTTTTGTCTCTCGAATTGAAGCAGCTCCTCCTGCATTGGTTCAATCCAACTTTTATCTTTCAAAGCCTTTTCAATCTTCTTAGGCTCTATCTGGGACAAGAAACAAGAATGAAGACAACCATTTTTGTCATGGGTTTGTCCTCTTTTTCTTACCCTAGTCTTAACATCTCCAATGATGTTTGTGGTAGGATTGGACTTGTTGATTCTTAGTTGAGGAATCATAGCAAGTTGTTTGGACAGATCTAAATTGGTGAAATTCAGATCTGGTGCTTGAGAATCATATTTATCAAGTGAGACTTGATCCAATGAGTGTGTTACATCATTGATGTTGTCTTTTATCAAGTGGTTATCAGCATCAAGAAACTCCTAATCACTATCACCACCTCCATCTCCTCCTACATTGGAAATTCTTTCATCTAAGTTTTATGCCTCTGTGCTGATATTTATAGGCACCTCAGATGTGTCAACTGAAGAATTTGTCATGGTTGTGCTGACAGGATTTCCAACTGCAGGGCTAGTTACCACTGGAGCTGAAGTAGTTTGTGCATTTGGTCTTCTCAGCTCAAATCTTGGATCAGAATCTTCTGTTGATAAGATACCTGTAGATCTTGAAACATTCTCACAAGATTTGTTAAAACAGATGGTAACTAAATCAAGATCAAACAGCAAATCTGGACCAAAACCTTTCAAACTAGGCGTATGCTTATTGAAGGTCACATTGGCTGACTCCTTAACTACTCTGGTTCTAAGATTGTATATTCTATAAGCCTTGGCTTGGGAAGAGTATCCAATGAAGTGTCCATCATCAGCTTTCTCAGCAAATTTGGCAATTTGATCTTTGGTATTCAAGATGGTGCAAGGACATCCAAATGACCCGAGGAAAACAATGAAAGGTCTCCTTTTATGCCACAGCTCATAAGGAGTCTTACCATGAGTCTTAACTACTAAAACTCTATTCTGCACATAGCAGGCATGGTTGACTACCTCTGCCTAGAAGGTGATAGGTAGTTTAGAGTCAGAAAACATGGTTCTTGTAGCTTCAATAAATGTCCTGTTTCTCCTCTCAGCAACATCGTTTTGCTGAGGAGTCTTGCGAGCACTATATTGTCTTGTAATACCCTTTTCATCACAAAATGCATTAAAGATTTGGTTTTTAAATTCAGTTCCTTGATCACATATTATGATCTTGACCCTGTTATCACATTGATTCTCAATTTCAGAATGACACTTTTCAAGATCTCAGGTTAGTTCTAAGGAAGAAGACCCAAGTATATCTTGTAAATTCATTTGTGATCACCAAGCAA
Source organism: Flaveria sonorensis (assembly GCA_025506505.1). Taxonomy (NCBI): domain Eukaryota; kingdom Viridiplantae; phylum Streptophyta; class Magnoliopsida; order Asterales; family Asteraceae; genus Flaveria; species Flaveria sonorensis. The sequence continues at coordinate 40,806,913 of CM046428.1, forward strand.
TAAGTGGTCCTTCCTAAACTAATTACACTGGTGGAGCCAAAGAGATCCATATGTAATAAGTATAGGGGTGTAGTGATGGAGTTTATTTCCTTTGGCTTGTGAGATACCTTGTGTTGCTTCCCTTTCAGGCATGCAACACAATGATCATAACTTGTAGACTGTTTCTTTGACATTCTAGTTACCAAATCATTCTTAATTAATTTATTCATGTTTTTGAAGTTTACAAAGCACACTCTTTTACGCCAAAGGAATGACTCATCACTATTGGCCTTAGATAGAAAGCAAAAGCTTCTCCTGAAGGGGATGTTTCCTGTAAGTCCATCTTGTACATGTTCCCTTTCCTGGGGGCTCTCAGTAGGATATGCTCTTAAGGAATGACCACCCCGAGCTTGAGAACAATACACTCATGCTCAGTAAAGAGCATGTTGTGTCTTTGATCACAAAATTGGGATACACTCAGAAGATTGTACCCAAGCTCTTTGATAAAGTTTACCTTTTCAATGCTGAGCTTACCATTTGTGACCCTGCCCCTTCCAATAATGTAACCACCAGATTCTTCTCCAAAAGTAACTGGCCTTCCATTAATTTTTTCAAAGTTTTAAAGCAAAGAGCCATTGCCTGTCATGTGCCTGGAACAACCACTGTTAATGATCCACACATTTCCTTTAGTCTTTAGCTGTTCTTGCACAAAAAGAGATGGTTAGTTACATTTGGAAACCCAAGCCTCATTGGTCTTAGGCTTGTCAAAGTGGATAGAAGATAATGCAACAGTAACTAATCCTATCTACAAGTTCTGAGGATCATTTGCTGTTGTTGATGAAAAACTTTCAGTCACATGGCCTTCCTTCATCTTCCACACCATCTTTGGAAGACTAGACTTCGCCTTCAACACTTCAGAAGTCTTGATAACTTTGGAAGATTTGGAGATTAGACCTTCAAAAGCTTTTGCATCCACTATAGTAGACTTCAGTACTTTGGAAGCATTCCTTTATCCCGAGATCAAAATTTCTTCCGATGGTAAGTTTTCACTTAACTTCTTCTTCACTTTGGAGCTTCCGAAAGGAAGAGATTTTCCTTCTGAAGTAGTTTTCTTCTTATTCTTCTCAGAAGTTTTCTTCTTGTTCATGTGGATAGTACTTTTAGGATTGTAGATACAATCCTTGGTAAAGTGAGAAGTACTACCACACATGATACATTCAGTTGGCATACTTCTGAGAATCTTCTTTTGAGAGGGAGGTTAAGCCTAATCACTCTCTACATCCTTCTTCATCTTCTCTGATGATGTAGCAGGCTTCTTGGGACGAGGCTTGCTCTTGGAACTAGATGGTTCAAGCTATGCATTAGTTGTGAACATTTTATCAACCTTCTTCTTTGAGTCAGGATGAATTGGACATGAACTAGAACTCCTGGTACTAGAGTCCATGGTTGTGTCCTTAGTCTTTACCACTTCAAATCCAGCAGAGATGAAACGCTTTTGCTTGGAGTTGAAAGTGGCCTTGATCTCTTGTGCTTTCTTGGGCTTTCTTTTGGGTGCCCTAATCAAGTTCTTCCTTGCAGACTTTATCATCCTGGATTCTTTCTTCTCTCTAGAAGAATAGTGCCCCTTCTCAGGATAACCCTTGTCACTGACCTTAAGTTCATCCTTCATTATCTCCTCTTCATCTTCATCCTTTTCTTGAATGGGATCTATAGAGGGTAGCTTATCTTGACAAGTTCCACACCTTGGAGATCTTACAGATAATTATGTATGTAGAGGAGCTATCTCACTTGAACCCAATCCTTGCCTGTTCTGATAAAAAATCTTTGCATGCATTGATGAAGATATTATGTTCTTGAAGGTTTTCCTCTTCAAGAACACATTTTTCTGCCTTAGCTTTACTGATCACAAGCTCAGCTTGGCATTCAGCTAATTTGGTAATGAGATCCTTGATCTGAGTCTTGTAATTTGTGTGCTAATGCTTAAGAGTTGAAATGATTTTCTCTAAATCTTCTATTTTAAGTTTATAATCAATTTCAGCTCTTATAAAGTCAGCTTTTAAGATGTTCAAGGACTCAAGATCAGATCGCATTTCCAAATTAAAGGACCTATACATGTTAACTTTTGCAATGCATTTAGGGGTACAGAGATGTTCCAATAACTTAGCTTCTTCATGATGAATAATCAGTGCTTGGTTTGGAGAATCATCTTCCACCTGAAAGCTCTAGTCAAAGCCTCTTTCTTCAATAGCAACAGCAGCATGTTGTTTGGGCTGGCTTGCTTCTCAGTTCTTGGAGTGCATCAGTGTAGTTTTGCTTGGGCTGTGCTTGGCCACCATTTGTTCTTGGTGCCTTGCACTCTCTAGCAAAGTGGCCTATCTGGTTACAGCTATAACACTTCACTTTCCTTTTGTCTAGTCCAAACTTTACACTGGCCATATTGTTGGGAAACTTTCTCCTTGTCCTCTTGCAGAAATTCTTGGCCCTGTGAGTGAGAAGAGCCATCTGTCAGATTATCTCCATGTACTCCAAATCATCTGGATGGATATAGTCCAAGTCTTCAAGAGTATAAAGAAAGTTGCCACAACTTTCATCAGTAGACAGAAAGGCTTGTGCGGAGCTTGTCTCTTGGAATGGGCTTCCTAGGATGTTGCTCTCCCTTGGTATCTCGGGGAAGGGGATGAAAGACCCCTTTTGTGAGTTTTCCTAGAAGCATACAAGATGATGTTGTGGTTCTATGCTATCCCTTTCAACCATATGAAGGGCTGAACTCTGCTGGTTGTTGGAAGAGCTGCTGGATGGATTTTACAAGTTCATCTCCATCTGGTATCCATTAAAGATACCATACAGCTCTGTGAGAGTAAGAGTAGAGAGGTTCTCAGTTCTCTTGATGGCCATACAGTAGTGAGTCCATTGTCTGGGAAGAGAGAAAGCTTTACACCAACATCATTACACCATCATCAGTTAGAATGTCCACTATCTCAACATATCTAAAGTATTGTTGAGTCATGGTTTTACCTATCTTGTAGGTGGAATTTTCAAACTGCTACTTCATGATATCTTTCTTGTTCTCTTTGGCTTCATCTGACCCTTCATACATCTGCTTCAGTGCATCCCAGAGCTGCTTAGCAGTCTTGCACTTCTTAAAGCCTCTGTATATGGAGTTAGGAAGGGCAGTTTGAAGAGCGATCATGGGCTTCTGCTCTATATCTATTCTTTTCCCGTCTTCTTTAGAATAGTCAGCCAATTCCTTTGGTATCATGCCACCTCTAGTAGTGGCTGAAGAGGTGCATGGGATGTGAGGTCCTTTGGCAACAGATCTCCACATCCTGTTGTCTTGAGACTTGATGAACCCTTCCATATGTTGGCACCAAGTATCAAAGTCATCAGGAGTGATCAGTGGAGACTTTGTCATAGTGTCGGTTTCCATATCAGCCTTAGCAAGAGCTGCCATTTGAGTTGTTAAGTGTTATGTGAAACTGAAGTGTTCAAAGTTGGTGAGATCTTACAATCAAGAGCCTAAAATGCTCTGATACCAATTGTAAGACCAGTGAAGGGAGGTCAATGCAACAATTTCATAAGGTGGAGATATATGAAACACTTAGCAGATCAAATAGGGAACCAGTTAGATGATACAAAGAACACAAGTAAAAGAACAAGAATAAGAACACACAAATATGGTTTTCAAGAATGATGTATATTGCTCTCAAGTTCTTACATGTGTTACAAAGCATACCTTAAGATACATGTACTTGAGACACTTTATACTACATCCAATAGGCGACCATACTTTGAAGGCCGGCTCGAAACACTAATATAGACAAAAAGATCAATGTAGAGTCAAAAGGCTGATTGCCTTTTGACTTGTGATTAAGACATGCCATAGCTCACATCCTAATATATTACAAAAAGGATAAAAGTACATAGTTGGAAAGTTACAAACAAAAGACTGTAATCTACAGTTGACAAAAACATGGACTTTTCACTAACTTATATAAGTTGGTGAGTCTTTAGAATGGCAGCGGAAAGTGGTTCAGCTTTTGTCAAAAGGTGATTCAGAGAAAGCATGTCTTCTCCATTTTTGGAAGAAATCAGTCTTTGGCTTCAGAACACTTTCTCCTTAAAGCTTAGGAAGACTTCATCTTTGGCTTTGGAAGATTTGGCACTTAGCATAATTCACTGAGTTGTATCAAATCTTCCAAAGTAACTTTCTTATACTTCATTTTTGCATACTGAGTGCCTTTGTTGATCTTTGGTTGCATTAGCCTGTAAATGTAGTCCTTACATCAGTTTTGTTGAGGAACTTAAACATAATTTGTTAAGTGTCTCTAAAAATTATGACAAAGAATATTCAACACACTTCACTGATAAAGAATGTCTCATATTAAAACCTGACTTTGTAATCCCTAATGAATGGATTTTATTAAGAACTTTGAGAGACAAAGACACATACTTACTAGATAGGAATGGTTCATGTTCATTTGTAACGTCTTATTTATTGTCAAAAGCCTAGAAGAGTGATTCAATGCTATGGCATCGTCATCTTGGCCATGTAAACATCAAGAATATGAATAAGTTGGTTAGATGAAATCATGTTGTAGGCCTACCATTGAAATAATTTCAACTTAATGAACATTATCTGTCATGCTCAAAGGGCGAATAACATAAACTTCCTCATAAACCAGTTGCTCATATTGAATCAATCCTTCAACTGTTACACATGGATTATTTGGTCTGGTAAGTGTTTTGAGTTTGGGACGTCGTGCATATTGTTTGGTTATTACTGATGATTTTTCCAGATTTACTTAGGTGTTCTTTTTAGCAACTAAGGATGAGACGTCTCATTTGCTGATAAAGTTCATGACTATTGTGGAAAATCAGACTGACAAAACCATCAAGTGCATTTGTAATGATAATGGAATAGAGTTTTGCAATCATATTCTGAATGAATTTTGTGATTCAACAGGGATAGCTAGACAATTCAGCTCTGTAGGAACTCGACAACAAAATGGAGTTGCTGAAAGACAAAACAGAACTTTGATTGATGCCGCTTCAACTATGTTATCAGTAGCCAAATTACCTTCATTCTTTTGGGCTGAAGCTGTTAACACTACATGTTATGTTCAGAATCACGTCTTAATCAATAAACAATAAAACAGGACTCCTTATGTGACATCCGGTAATTTTCCGTTACCAAACTCCGTTTGTTCCGTTAAGTCTTGCATACACGTGTCGGGAGCACACACTAGTTGTCGTTGAACGTTGGTGACTTAACAGTAATCAGTAATGTTAAATTGATGATAACTAAGTTAACAATGTGATTATTAAGTTATGCTTATGTGATTTAGATGTTAACTGTAATTTTATCGCGAATGCATGATTATTATTTGTGACTAATAATAATTGTGTTTAGTAGTTAAAAATTATTTAAAAACTATTCAAAGAGTCTAATTTTTATAAAATACAAAATGCAAGGGTTTAAAGGGTATTATGCAAAAATTATATTTTTAAAACACAAAACCCAACCCTAATCCCACCCCATCGGCCGCGACCTCACTCCCTCTCCCTCTCCCTTTGCGATTTCGGCCAAGAACACCCACAAAGCATCGGTTTTGGATCGATTTCAAGCTCCACAACACATTGGAACATCGATTCTTGTTTTCTTTCGCGAATTAAAGGTTAGTTTTGGTGTTTTCATGCATTATTGGTGTTGGCCGAAACCCTAGTTCGAAACCTGCAATTGAAGGTCGATTCTTGTTTGTTTGGTGATGTTAATATGTTAGTTGGATTGTATATATGCTAGTTAACGTTGATTATGCAAGAAAGTTTGGATTTTGGTTGTTTATTCACATGATCATCTTTGGCCGAGAGGTTGAGGCGATTTTGGATCAAATTGGATGTTGAATGTTGGTTGTTTGATGTTGTAATGATGCTAGTTAGGTTGTATGCATATTGGTTAACGTCGATTTTGCAAGAAAGCTTCGATTTTGATTTATGGTTCATAGGTTACTAATAATAGTAACTTTATTTTGCATGAATTGATGATTGGATGATGTATGATTGTTATGGATGTGTTTGTGATGATGATTAGATGTTAAGTTGATGTTATGAACAATTGAAAATCAAGAAGATGTGTTATAGTTCATACATTGCTAAAAATAGTAACTTTTGGTGTTGAATGTTGACGAATCATGATGATTAAGTGTTGTTGATCATGTTTAGATGTGGTCATGGACTTGAATTGGTATATAATTGATGAATTCATGAATGTAGTGTGAGTTTGATGAATTTGGGATGAACTTTCCCAAAAGGGAAACTTTAATTGTGCAAATCCTTGAATTGGATGATTTGAGCATGTTTGGGATATTAGGATCATGCTAGTGTGTTCATGGATGGTTTCTAAGGTGATTAAATGTGTTGTTTAGATTATATGAATGTTGATTTGGTTTGTTACCTGTTTTGGCCTGTTGTGATTCGCATGACTTGTATGACAATTGGTTGTATGATGATCTAGGTAGTACATGTGGTTAATGATGTGCTATATGTAATCAAGTTGTATGTTGATCATGTATGACATACTGTTGTGTTAGTATTAACGAATTATCACCTATAATGTCACCAACGGGTCAAACGGGTCAACTGGGTCAAATGTGTCTTGTCTTTCTTAAACCTTGAGTTCCTTGGTTTGTAGAGCACTTAGGGTTTCGTGTTGATTTTGTATACACGTACTTATGTACTCTTGTGTTCTAGGTGACCTTTGAAGGTTGTCTTTTTCTTTCAAGTTAAGCTCTAGGTTAATTCTTGCGCGCATCAGGTGAGTTCTTGCCCCACTCATTTTACATCATCTCTTTTGGGGGAGATAGCATACTGTTGATCATAAACGCTTTTATATATGAGTGTGTATAATATTGATATAGTGCTGTTTACCATGGAAAGTCCTCACACTTTCGGATTGTTAATATTGAATAGCGGGGAAATCTTGGGTAGTACTACTGGGTCTGACGAGCCCCACCTGTGCGACTCGAGGTCAAACGGGTGCAATTTTGTCCTAACACATATTCGTCACGACCTGGTAAGTCGTGACGGGAGGCAACAAACGTAACACAGTCAGCTTCGATCGCGAAATCACTATGATTAATATTTTTATGTTAATAGACTAGCTATCTATTGCAATACACTACTTATGCTCTGGAAACTGTTGATTGGTTTATATTTTAACGCAAACTCTTGAACTCACCAACCATGTGTTGACTTGTTTAGTATGCTATTCTCAGGTTAAGGTTGCCAGTTGCCTAGGAGCACGCACACCAGCATCGTTGAGTTGTCTACATTGTTTGTTTACACATTTGGGTTTATTTTCCTATTAAACATTTGTGTTTGGGGCGCGTATGTTTTGCGCATTCTCTTTACATACTACTTGTTTTGAGTTTTCTAGTTTTAAAAACGCTTCCGCAGTATTTTAAACGTTAGCTCTGGTTTTGTTGTTAATCATATAGAGTCGTTCTTGGTAACTAATGACTGAGATCCTGGTATGTCACGCGCCTCGCGGTAAAACCCCGCTCGCGGATTTTGAGGGTGTGACAGATTGGTATCAGAGCCATTGGTTATAGGGAACTAGGTTGCATACACACACTAGACTATAACCGCACAGTTGTTAGTTACTTATCGCTTACTCTCCTTACTGTATACTCATTGGCATACGCAACACGTACTTCGCAGCATGGCATCGTCGTCCAGGAATTTAGGCAAGAGACCTGCACGATCTGAGTCACCTCCTACCTCTCCCGTACCTGATAGGGGATTTAACTGGCCTCGACATCCTTATCCTCCTAGCGAGATAGACTGGGATCAGCCTTTCATACCTCCTGAGCTCGATCCTCCGCGTAACTGGGATTTCTACCCCACTTACATAAACCGTATGGCTTATAGAGAGCGCGTACCACCAGTAGCACCTACACGACCTAGGACTAGGTCATCAACCGCCTCTACTTTGCCTACACTTCCTACCTTGAGCATCCCTCTGGAGCAGGCATTTGCAGCCCTAGTAGCCACACTGGACACAGAGCGACAGCGGATTAGAGGACTCACTGATGAGAACTCTGCATTACGATCTGAGATGCGTCAGCTGCGTTTCCAGGTAGATACGCTTCAGGAGCGACTTTCGATGGCCATTGGTGGACATCATACTCTGGCAGGCAACGTGGTAGCACTTAGTGAGCGCATGGACGCACAGGAGCACCATAATATGGAGATCGATAATAGGTTTGCTGAGTTAGAGGCACAGCTAGCAGCACTCCAGATTGCTGAAGCTCCTGCACCTTTGGTGGACCCTGATGAGGAAGACCCAGAAGAAGAACCCGAGGAAGCCCCCGAAGAAGAACCAGTAGAGATGGATGAGGACAGTGACGGATCTGACATACTGGACTGATCCTACCTTTTAAATGACTTGGACTATGTAGTGTTTCTTTTCTTTGAAACCTATGTGGGAAGGGTTGTTTCCCACCCAACTGACAAACTTAAATTTTGACATTGATGGAATATTTTGTGATTCAATTGCAAATTATTTATCTTTGATTATTATTTCTGTTATAAATGTTGTGGTTGTGGTGAATGCATTATTTTTATTGTTTACTGTACCTTGATGAGATTAATGTGTTGGATGTTACTCATTATTGTAATTGTGAATTTTAAAGTGAAATATGGACGCACGTGGACGAGGACGTGGGCGTGGTCGTGGACGTGGCGCCGGAGGCCGTGGAGCCGGAGCCATAAACATGACGCCTGCGGAATTGGCGGCATTAATTAATGAACATGTTCAGGCGGCAGTGGCTGCTGCCCAACCGGGACAACCAGCAGGTAAATGATGACAAGAGGTTAAACTGATTAACCTAGTTATTTGTCTAGGATATCTGACTAATATTTGGATTGTCAAAACAGGACCACCACCATGTACCTACAAGTCCTTCATGGACTGTAAACCCCATACCTACAGCGGGACGGAAGGAGCTGTAGGGCTTGTAAGGTGGTTTGAGAAGACAGAGTCTGTCTTTGCGAAATGCAACTGCCCGCCTGCTGATCAGGTGAAGTATGCCACCGGGACATTGGAAGGCGCAGCACTTTCCTGGTGGAATGCCCAGGTACAAATGCTGGGTCAAGCCATGGCCAATGAACTACCTTGGGATGAATTCAAAGAAATCATGACTGAAGAATATTGCCCCCGGAATGAAGTGCAGAAACTGGAGATTGAGTTCTGGCAACTCAAAATGCAAGGCTCAGAAATTGAAGCCTACACGACTCGTACTCATGAGTTAGCCACTTTATGCCCAGGGATGGTGAATGAAATGCACAAGAGGTGGAGCATTATATACGGGGATTGGTGCCTGAAATTCAAAGTATGGTAACTGCTTCTAACCCCACTACCATACAACAAGCTATCCGAACAGCCCACAGGCTGACTGACCAGGCAGTTGAGCAAGGTCGGTTACCTAAACGGGGTGCGGTGGCAAGCGTGCCCGACCAGAAACGCAAGTGGGATGGTTCAAGCAACAAGGGATCGTCATCCAGTAGCCAATCTCAACCTCAACAACAGCAGCAAAGTCAGCAACAGCAACGGAAGTTCGATAACAACCGAAGCTTCAACCAGGCGCACTCAAATCAAGGACCCGGCGGGTATGGTGGAAGACTGCCGAAGTGCAACCGGTGTAACTACCACCATGTGGGTCGGTGTGATAACTTCAAGTGTCAACGTTGTGGGAAGATTGGTCATGCAGCCAAAGACTGTCGGGGTGAACTGATGAGAAAGTCACAACAATCACAAGAAACTCCGAAAGGTTGTTTTGAATGCGGAAAAGAAGGCCATTACAAACGCAACTGTCCCCAGCTTAAGAGGAATGGTAATGGTAACAACAACAATGGGAACAACAACAATAATAACAATGGCAACAACAATAACAACAACAATGGTAATGGCAACAACAATGGAGGCAATAATAACAATGGAGCCAAAGGAAGAGCCTTCGTCATTGGCTCAGGTGAGGCTCTAAACGACCCTACAACAGTAACTGGTAAATTTTCGGTTAATGGTTGTTTTGCTACTGTATTATTCGATACCGGAGCCGATAGAAGTTTCGTGTCCACTAGGTTCTGTAGTCTTTTAAGTGATATGCCCTCAGCCTTAGAATCTAAATACACCGTAGAGTTAGCTGACGGTACACAGATTCACGTAACGCATATTCTTAGAGACTGCAAGATAGAGCTTGCTGGTCATACATTCACCATAGATCTCATGCCTGTTACGTTAGGAAGTTTGATGTGGTAGTAGGCATGGATTGGCTTTCCGATAAACAAGCAGAAGTCATATGCCACGAGAAGATCATACGGATTCCCCTTGGTGAAGAAGTCCTTACGGTCAGAGGTGATAGGAGTGGTGCGGTGATAGGCATCATTTCGTTCATGAAGGCACAAAAGTTGTTACGAAAGGGTCGACTAGCCATATTGGCACTCGTCACAGATAAACAGACTGAGGAAAAGAAGATAGAGGATATCCCCGTAGTTCGTGAGTTTCTCGAGGTGTTTCCGGAAGACCTTCCTGGATTACCGCCTCATCGTCAAGTTGAATTCCAGATTGAGTTGACTCCAGGAGCCGCTCCAATTGCGAGAGCACCGTACCGATTAGCTCCGAACGAACTGCAGGAATTATCCGCTCAACTACAAGAGTTGTTGGATAAAGGGTTCATCCGACCGAGTTCGTCGCCCTGGGGAGCGCCAGTTCTATTTGTGAAGAAGAAGGATGGTACATTTCGAATGTGCATTGACTATAGGGAACTGAACAAGGTTACTATCAAGAATAGATATCCCTTACCTCGTATCGATGATTTGTTTGATCAACTGCAAGGATCAAGCTATTACTCTAAGATTGATCTGAGGTCTGGGTATCATCAGCTGAGAGTTCGAGAAGAGGACATCTCGAAGACTGCTTTCCGTACACGATATGGTCACTATGAATTTTTGGTCATGCCATTTGGGTTGACGAATGCACCAGCAGTATTCATGGACCTCATGAATCGCGTGTGCAAACCCTATCTTGATCAGTTTGTTATCGTCTTTATTGATGACATACTGATATACTCAAGGACCGAGGAAGAACATGAGAAGCACTTACGTTTAATCTTGGAATTACTTAGAAAGGAACAACTGTACGCAAAGTTTTCTAAGTGTGATTTCTGGATACGTGAGGTACAATTCTTGGGTCATATTGTCAACGAGAAGGGAATACATGTTGATCCTGCTAAGATTGAAGCGATAAAGAATTGGTCTATTCCTAAGACACCGAGTGAGATACGACAATTCCTTGGATTAGCGGGATATTATCGACGATTCATTGAAGGATTCTCTAAGATTGCACAACCTCTCACAGCCTTGACTCACAAAGGAACGACGTACAAATGGGGTGAGAGTCAGGAATCTGCTTTTCAGTTGCTGAAACATAAATTGTGTAGCGCACCAATATTAGCGTTACCGGATGGTAGTGATGACTTCGTAGTCTACTGCGACGCTTCTATTCAAGGACTTGGATGCGTCCTGATGCAGCGGGATAAAGTGATAGCTTACGCCTCTAGACAATTGAAGATTCATGAGAAGAACTATACCACCCATGACTTGGAACTGGGTGCGGTAGTTTTTGCCTTAAAGATCTGGAGACATTACTTGTACGGTACCAAATGCACCATCTACACCGATCACAAGAGTCTTCAGCACATCTTTGAGCAAAAGGAGTTGAACATGAGGCAAAGACGCTGGGTGGAATTGTTAAACGACTATGATTGTGCTATTAAGTACCACCCGGGGAAAGCAAATGTAGTTGCTGATGCGTTGAGTAGAAAAGAGACTGCTAAACCTCGACGTGTGCGAGCTCTGCAACTAACGATTAGTACGCAATTACCTGAACAAATCCGAGAGGCTCAAACAGAAGCTTTGAAAGCAGAAAACATTGGGTCTGAATCGTTAAGGGGTATGGAAAAACAATTGGAAGTAAAAGCGGATGGAATTCGTTACTTCATGGATAGGCTATGGGTACCTCTACACGGAAATCTGAGAGACTTGGTCATGATTGAGGCTCACAAGTCCAAGTATTCTATACATCCTGGATCTGACAAGATGTACCACGATTTGAAGGCGCACTATTGGTGGCCTAACATGAAAGCAGATGTAGCTACTTATGTGAGTAAGTGTCTGACCTGCTCGAAGGTTAAAGTGGAGTATCAGAAACCATCTGGTCTACTACAACAACCCGAGATCCCTATGTGGAAGTGGGATCAAATATCAATGGATTTTATTACTAAGTTACCTCGTACTTCTACGGGTTGTGATACAATATGGGTTATCGTGGATCGATTAACAAAATCTGCTCATTTCCTAGCGATAAAGGAAATAGATAAGATGGAGAAGTTAACCCGACTTTATCTGAAGGAGATCGTTTCGAGGCATGGAGTACCGATCTCAATTATTTCTGATCGCGATTCTCGTTTCACATCACACTTCTGGCAGTCGTTGCAGAAAGTTTTAGGTACGCGATTGGATATGAGTACTGCTTATCATCCACAGACTGATGGTCAAAGTGAGCGTACTATACAGACTTTGGAGGGCATGTTACGTGCTTGTATGATTGACTTCGGGAATAACTGGGAAGTTCACCTATCATTGGTGGAATTTTCTTACAACAACAGTTATCACACTAGTATAAAGGCAGCACCATTTGAAGCTTTATATGGGAGAAAGTGTAGATCGCCAGTTTGCTGGGCTGAAATTGGTGATAGTCAATTAACGGGTCCTGAGTTAGTACACGAGACAACTGAGAAGATTGTTCAGATAAGAAACCGCATGGCCGCAGCGCGAGATAGACAGAAAAGCTATGCTGACAAACGACGAAAACCTTTGGAATTTCAGATAGGTGACAAAGTTTTGTTAAAAGTCTCACCATGGAAAGGTGTAGTTCGGTTTGGTAAACGAGGAAAGCTAAATCCGAGATACGTTGGACCATTTGAGATAGTGGAAAGAATTGGCCCAGTGGCTTATCGACTAGCCTTACCTGATTCATTGAGTGGAATCCATGATGTATTCCATGTTTCAAACCTAAAGAAATGTTTAACGGATGAAACGATGGTCGTACCACTGGAAGAAGTTCAAGTAGATGAACAACTACGCTTCATTGAGGAACCGGTCGAGGTGATGGATCGTGAGGTGAAAACGCTTAAGCAATGCAAGATACCCATCGTCAAAGTTCGTTGGAACTCGAGACGTGGACCAGAATTCACGTGGGAACGTGAAGATCAAATGAAGCTTAAGTATCCTCAGCTATTTGAAAGGACGATGCCAGCCGGCGAAGGTATTGATTAAATTTCGGGACGAAATTTCTTTCAACATGGGGATGATGTGACAACTCATCCAAAACTCACACGATTTCGATTTCCTTGTGCCAATGCAGTAGACCAGTGATGGAACACTCACCATGTAACGCAATTTTCGGGACGAAAATTCTTTCAACATGGGGATAATGTGACATCCGGTAATTTTCCGTTACCAAACTCCGTTTGTTCCGTTAAGTCTTGCATACACGTGTCGGGAGCACACACTAGTTGTCGTTGAACGTTGGTGACTTAACAGTAATCAGTAATGTTAAATTGATGATAACTAAGTTAACAATGTGATTATTAAGTTATGCTTATGTGATTTAGATGTTAACTGTAATTTTATCGCGAATGCATGATTATTATTTGTGACTAATAATAATTGTGTTTAGTAGTTAAAAATTATTTAAAAACTATTCAAAGAGTCTAATTTTTATAAAATACAAAATGCAAGGGTTTAAAGGGTATTATGCAAAAATTATATTTTTAAAACACAAAACCCAACCCTAATCCCACCCCATCGGCCGCGACCTCACTCCCTCTCCCTCTCCCTTTGCGATTTCGGCCAAGAACACCCACAAAGCATCGGTTTTGGATCGATTTCAAGCTCCACAACACATTGGAACATCGATTCTTGTTTTCTTTCGCGAATTAAAGGTTAGTTTTGGTGTTTTCATGCATTATTGGTGTTGGCCGAAACCCTAGTTCGAAACCTGCAATTGAAGGTCGATTCTTGTTTGTTTGGTGATGTTAATATGTTAGTTGGATTGTATATATGCTAGTTAACGTTGATTATGCAAGAAAGTTTGGATTTTGGTTGTTTATTCACATGATCATCTTTGGCCGAGAGGTTGAGGCCATTTTGGATCAAATTGGATGTTGAATGTTGGTTGTTTGATGTTGTAATGATGCTAGTTAGGTTGTATGCATATTGGTTAACGTCGATTTTGCAAGAAAGCTTCGATTTTGATTTATGGTTCATAGGTTACTAATAATAGTAACTTTATTTTGCATGAATTGATGATTGGATGATGTATGATTGTTATGGATGTGTTTGTGATGATGATTAGATGCTAAGTTGATGTTATGAACAATTGAAAATCAAGAAGATGTGTTATAGTTCATACATTGCTAAAAATAGTAACTTTTGGTGTTGAATGTTGACGAATCATGATGATTAAGTGTTGTTGATCATGTTTAGATGTGGTCATGGACTTGAATTGGTATATAATTGATGAATTCATGAATGTAGTGTGAGTTTGATGAATTTGGGATGAACTTTCCCAAAAGGGAAACTTTAATTGTGCAAATCCTTGAATTGGATGATTTGAGCATGTTTGGGATATTAGGATCATGCTAGTGTGTTCATGGATGGTTTCTAAGGTGATTAAATGTGTTGTTTAGATTATATGAATGTTGATTTGGTTTGTTACCTGTTTTGGCCTGTTGTGATTCGCATGACTTGTATGACAATTGGTTGTATGATGATCTAGGTAGTACATGTGGTTAATGATGTGCTATATGTAATCAAGTTGTATGTTGATCATGTATGACATACTGTTGTGTTAGTATTAATGAATTATCACCTATAATGTCACCAACGGGTCAAACGGGTCAACTGGGTCAAATGTGTCTTGTCTTTCTTAAACCTTGAGTTCCTTGGTTTGTAGAGCACTTAGGGTTTCGTGTTGATTTTGTATACACGTACTTATGTACTCTTGTGTTCTAGGTGACCTTCGAAGGTTGTCTTTTTCTTTCAAGTTAAGCTCTAGGTTAATTCTTGCGCGCATCAGGTGAGTTCTTGCCCCACTCATTTTACATCATCTCTTTTGGGGGAGATAGCATACTGTTGATCATAAACGCTTTTATATATGAGTGTGTATAATATTGATATAGTGCTGTTTACCATGGAAAGTCCTCACACTTTCGGATTGTTAATATTGAATAGCGGGGAAATCTTGGGTAGTACTACTGGGTCTGACGAGCCCCACCTGTGCGACTCGAGGTCAAACGGGTGCAATTTTGTCCTAACACATATTCGTCACGACCTGGTAAGTCGTGAAGGGAGGCAACAAACGTAACACAGTCAGCTTCGATCGCGAAATCACTATGATTAATATTTTTATGTTAATAGACTAGCTATCTATTGCAATACACTACTTATGCTCTGGAAACTGTTGATTGGTTTATATTTTAACGCAAACTCTTGAACTCACCAACCATGTGTTGACTTGTTTAGTATGCTATTCTCAGGTTAAGGTTGCCAGTTGCCTAGGAGCACGCACACCAACATCGTTGAGTTGTCTACATTGTTTGTTTACACATTTGGGTTTATTTTCCTATTAAACATTTGTGTTTGGGGCGCGTATGTTTTGCGCATTCTCTTTACATACTACTTGTTTTGAGTTTTCTAGTTTTAAAAACGCTTCCGCAGTATTTTAAACGTTAGCTCTGGTTTTGTTGTTAATCATATAGAGTCGTTCTTGGTAACTAATGACTGAGATCCTGGTATGTCACGCGCCTCGCGGTAAAACCCCGCTCGCGGATTTTGAGGGTGTGACACCTTATGAAATATTTTTTAAACATAAACCAAAAGTAAAATACTTTAAGACATTTGGATGTTGTTGTACTTTGTTACACACTTCCGATTCAAAATTAAAATTTGATGAAAAAGCTGATGAGTGTTACTTTGTTGGATATTCAGCTAACAAAGTAGCATATAGGGTTTATAATAAAAAGAAAACAAATAATTAAGTCATTTGATATAGATTGGCATGAATCTAACAAAACAGATGTAGGATCTGATCCTTCATGGGTATATGATTATGCTTCATTATTTGAAACGTGTAATCGATCTTCTGTTGTGTCTGCAGCTACTCAACCTTTGACGTCATCATTCAAGATGCACTATCTGATGATGTTGGATCTATTTCATTTCCAACTACAGGAAAATTTTCAGACGTACCTTCTTCTAATATATTAGCTGATCAACCATTTTTGATCTAAATCAAGTTTTTGAACCTGAATTGACTCCAGTTGACCTAGTAGTTATACAAGATCCATAGGATTCTGATCCAATTTCTTCTTCTATCCAAGATGATCCAATTGATACAATTTAAGTTCCATTTGAAGATTTATCAATCGATAATGATATCAATCAAGAGGAACATATTGTGTATCAACCTCAAGGTGGAAATACTGTTGAAGAATCAATTGATCATATGTCTAATTTAGATGAAGTTGTTTCTGTAGATCTCATTCCTTAGTAGAGAATACATAAAGATCACCTCACAAAAGCAATCACTGGTCCGTTATCACAAGGTGTTCAAACTCAAAGTCAATCCGAAGCAATAAATGCATGCTTGTATACATGTTTTATTTCTCGAATTATGCCAAAGAATATTGAGAAGTCTTTGAAAGAAAACAGTTGGGTTGAGGCCATGTAAGACGAGCTAATGCAATTTAAGAAGTTATATGTTTGGCATCTTTGTGAACTTCCAAAGGATAAGCTACCGATCGGAACTAAATGGATATTTAGAAACAAAACGGATGAGAAAGGTGTTATTATTTTCAATAAGGCCAGACTTGTTGTTCAAGGTTTCTATCAAGTTAAAGGGATTGACTATGAAGAAGTATATGCTCCAGTTGCAAGACTTGAAGCTATACGTATATTTCTGGCTACTGCTTCATACATGAACTTCATAGTTTATCTAATGGATGTCAAAACTGCATTTTTGTATGGTGAAATGAAAGAGTAAACCTATGTTTGTTAACCGCCTGGTTTTAAAGATCCAAATCATCCTTACTATGTTTACAAGTTAGTTAAAGCATTCTATGGCTACATCAAGCACCTCGTGCTTGGTATGCCACACTCATTGAACATTTTCTTCCAAATGGTATAAAAGGGGTGCTATTGATCAAACATTATTCTTAAAGAAGACTGGTGATGACCTCATTCTTGTCTAAATCTATGTTGATGACATTATTTTTGGATCTAATAATGAAAAGTTATGCAAGGAAATTGATGCTGTAATGAAGAAGAAGTTTAAGATGAGCTCTCTTGGAGAAATTTCATTTTTCTTAGGTATCCAAGTTAAACAAGATAACCAGTGTATTCTAATACATCATGAAAAGTATGTTCACAATATTCTGGACAATTATTTGATTATTGATATATCTCACCGCCAGCAAGCTTGACATTATGTTTCTTGTCTGTCAGTGTGCACGATATCAAAGTAATCCGAAAGAGTCTCACATGAAAGCTATCAAGAGGATTTTCAAGTATCTCAAGGGCCAACCAAAACTTGGCCTTTGGTATCCTAGAAATCTTGATTTCAATTTATATGCTTATACTAATAGTGATTATACAGATTGTAATTTGGACAGGAAATCAACAACAGATGGATGTCAGTTTCTAGGGAATAGGTTGATTTCATGGCAATGCAAAAAGCAGCAAACTATGTCCACATCCACTACAGAAGCTGAATATGTGGTTGTGTCAAGCTGTTGTTCTCAAATCGTTTGGATTCAACAACAACTTCTTGATTATGGTCTTAACATTTAAAACACCAATATCTAGTGTGATAATTCTGTAATGTTAAACATCATAAAGAATCCTATACAACACTCAAAAACAAAACACATCGACATCCAAATGCATTTTATCCGTGATTGTTTTGATCGAAAGCTTATTTATCTTAAACAGGTCAAATCAGATGAAAACATTGCTGATTTGTTTACCAAGGTGTTTGATCATTCCCAATTCGACTTTCTTGTTCAATCTTTAGGAATGATTAACTTTGGTTAATGCTTAACCTTACACCTCTTCAAAAATATTTTTCTTACATTTTTGTTAAAATGGTGATTTTATATAGACAATCATAAATTTAGGAACAGAAAATATGAAAATGTATCAAAAAAGATTTTGGTATTAGGGGGAGTAAAGTTTGAAAAATGAAAAATTACAAAAAAGATTTTGTTCAAAAATTGAAAAATAAATTTTCAATGTTACATAGAAAATGATAGTACATTTCTTGATTTTGATATATTCACACTAAAGCTTAAAAAGAAACTGACTTGGATTATATTTGATATGTTGATAGGCTCGACTTATAAGATTAAAAAGCACTATGATCTGTGATGCACTGAAATTAAATTCTCTATGACTGAAGTTGGTTACACATCAAGGTTTTGTGGTAGCACTGATTCCAAGCTAAATCAGACTGAGAGTTACAGTCTAGTCATACTCAAGCCAGTTACTTTCTGACTCAGTAATTTTCATGGTACTACACACACACACACACACACACACACACACACACACACACACACATATATATATATATATATATATATATATATATATATATATATATATATATATATATATATATCTAAAGTGATAAAGATGAAAGTCTTACAAAAAGCAAAAACTAGGGAAAGTTAACAAACGAGCAAAAAGAAGCGAAAACAAAATGTCATATAGGAATAAAAGATGCCAATATGTATAATAATAAAAGATATGCCAAAGTCATACATACTATATGATAAATATTTTTTGTTTCAGAATATGTTCTGACACAGGTGGCAAAATCAAAAGATGGGGCATGTAAGTCCGAATTGGCATATAAGTCCTAAACGTCTTGCGAGGGAAAAACTTAAGTCCAACTGGCTGTTAATAAGTACTAAAACTTGTTAATATTGTATGTTCAGAAATGTTTCTCATGCTAGTTATGCTCTATATATGTAAGGCCCCAATCCGGGAAACCTCCGAGTTGGATTTGGACATCAGGAACTCAAGTTCTCGAACATCAAATTTCATTAATATACGCAGCGGAAAGTACAAAATTTTCTATTGTTTAACATTTACATCAAAAGATCACTTGGCTAACTAACAAAAGTTCTATGCCAGGATGCCAGTCTTGATCATGTGCCAGGTAGCTCTCCCATCCATGCCAAGCTCACCCAAAATGTATAGCATACCTGTCAATCTAATATGCATACAAAAGTCAGTAACACTGTGTTAGATCTTGGAATAATAGGTCTAGATCACTTTGTATATGCTTAGAACTTTAATCAATACATGTAAATCTAACACTGATAGTACACTGTGCCTTTGCTTGCTTCCTGTGTTCTTAAATTTCTTTAAAAACTGATCAAAAGTTCTTTGATATGTAAGTAGATTCAACTTGAGTGAAGATTATACTAAGAGCATGCTTAACATAATGAAAAGGTGACTGTTTGTGAGAAGCTTCATTTTGAGGATCAAGCAAGTAAGTCTTATCCTGATGTGATCAATTCATTCACCTAAGCACACTATGTAAAATACCTTATAACTTCTATCTCTGCAAATCATATTCCCTCTGTTTTGTGTGAACAAAGACCTGGGTTTATGAACACCATGAGATACATATGTATTCAATTGGTGAAAAGATCATGATCCTCATCATCCCTCAGTTTTGTGTAAACAAAGACCCGGGTTAAAGGCACCTCTATTTTACATATGTAAAGACCTGGTGACCTGATGATGATCATATCTAAGCTCTCAAAAGAATCTATAGTGATCAACTGTAAATTTTCATAAGAGCTTTTGTAGCAAAACATTTATGAGACAACTCGTATGTCTCAAGATAGAATTTATAACTTAATGTACATAGTTTCTAAGTGTGAAAAAGTGATGAATTGACTCACAAACGAAGGACAAACTCTAATGTGAATTGAATGTGGAGCCCATAACAGTTTATCACTAATAAACATGAAAACATGATAAACAACATGTCTAGTTGTTCCCATACTCTTGTTTGGATTTAAGTGGACAAACATACTTGCAATCAGGACTAGAATCAGGTCACATTTCAATAATCGTCTCAATCAGGAAGAAGTTTAGTGTCATAGTATGATCTTATTATATGTGTTTATATGCATGTACATATATTTAATTCAATTTTGTTACTTTTTGCTTATTTATTGTGTGTAATCTTTGGACAGTTATGTGTCTTTCATGCTATTTTCTTCATAAATGAATGCAACACTTTATCATTAATCGCAAATTTAGGGGGAGTAGTTAATACATGAAATTCATGAAACATAAAAGCTGATTTCAATGATCAAAATTCAAATGAAGGAATTGGAACTTGAGCACTAACTTGGCTGAAGGATACATGAAGTTTTCCAAATTAATTCTTGTGCACAAATTGTCATGCAAACAAAGTCAACAAGGTCCAATAGCAATAAATGGTTTTATCAGTTGATTAGGACCATACAATCAAAGAAGTTTCAACCTTGCATCTTCAGCATCAGCAGGAGCTACTATACATTTTCTTGTTCAGTAGATGCTATAGTGCGAAAAAGGAATATAACCATCCGTAGATTGGTAACCTACGGATGTGGTAGTATTTAAAAGTATAATAGTTCCATAGACTGGTAATCTATGGAAATTCAAATTATACTCATAAAAAAATCAGTTTAGAATTCTAAGTCACCCGTTGATTCATTGTCACCATTAAAACTGTTCATATTCTCATATCTATAATATTGATTCTAACTTAATCTTCTTAACTCTTATGAACAGATGGCTAATCGGTTTGCTAGAGAGCATAATGTGTGTGCCTTTCTCAATGCCGATGACCCTGTATCAGCAGGATGTCGAGATATCATCCATTATTTAAGAAGATCTAGGCTGTTTTATGCCCTATTAGTGGAACCTGTGATTCATCAATCACACATTGTTGATTTCTGGAACTCGGCAAGAATAGAAAAAGAAGGAGAAGATGAGGTGATACATGCAGATATTGGGAATGAACACTTAAGAATTAATGAACATAGCATTAGGAGAAATCTCAACTTGGGAGATATAGAGATAGGTCATCCGGATGTATTTGAGAATGAATACATAGAAAAGATCTTCTACCTGATGGGGTATGATGGTGATTTTGATAAAGGTGAAATTAAGAAAGGGAGATTGTGTAAGCCTTACAGATTCCTATGTTACACTTACCTCAAGTGCATCTCTAACAGGAAATCAGGATTAGACAGATTTTCAAGACATATCTCATCTGGAATCATTGGTATCTTTGAAGGGAGAACTTACAATTACTCAAAGTACATACTGTGATGTTTGTGTGACCATGTTAGAGTTCAAAAACCTGAGAAGATGTTCATGTTTCTAAGTTTTATGCAACTAATCATCAATGGTGAATTACCTGGGATAGCAAGAGAAGGTGATGTGTTTGTTCAAGCAAATCTGGGGAGATCTATACTGAATAAGATAAGTGGAAAGTATGAAGGAGAAGATATGCCAATGTTTGCACATGTGGCAGATGCTAATGCCAACATTCCATCAGAACTGGTGTGGGAAGATCAGCAAGATAGTCAATCTGTTGATGCTGAGCAAGACTTACCTCAACATTCCACTCCTCAATCTCCCATACACCATCATCATCAATCTCCACAAATCCAATCACCAGCCAATCAAAACACCCAACCAATCTCTCCAATTCACCCTCAATCACCCATTCATCAACAACCTCTAACTCCACAAAATCTATCTCCTGAGAGCACTCATACAGAAACCATCTCAGTTACTCAATCTCAAAACTCAGTACACACTGGTGAGACTGAGTTAGTATCTCAAGCAAGTACCATTCCACTCATAATCACCAGCACACAAACCCCTATCATGTCTAACCAAACTGAACCAATATCTCCAATCATTGATCCTTAACAACAGCAACAACCTGATTAAGAGAAAACAGATCAAGCAGTTGAGTGTATTTCAAGCACAACAAGTATAGCTCCTACTGTAGGTAATGAGGTTGAGATTGCTGGTCAACATCAAGAAGGTGAAGAAGAAGCTAACTATGTTGATGTTATAGCCTATCATGAAGATGACTTGGAAGATGATAATATAGATGTGAGCAAAAGTTATCTGGTTGCTGAGTATAACAAACTTATCATCAAATCAAATAAGAGGTTGGAAAGATTTAGAGAGCTCAAAGGAATGTTAAAAGAAAAAGAAGAGCTGATGAACAAACAAGAATCCAGGCTGATCAGATTAAGAGAAGATGCTCAAACCAACAATGAAGTAATTGATGCATTGCATGAGCTGGTTGAAGAACTTAAAAACTCTGTGAAGAATAAGAAGACTGAAAAAGAGAAGCTCATATTGGAAATTGAACAAGCTAACAACTCTCTCTCTGCTCAATCTATTTTGTTGAAAAGGAAAGATGAGCAAATTGATGAGCTCAAGATGAAAATTTGTGCACTTGAATCGAATGCTGCTCCATTAATAAAAATAAAAGAATCTACTAAAGCTTCAAAGCAAATCATTTAGTACTCAAAAAAGAGGAAGTATTTGGGGTATGTAGAGAAAGAGGTGATTAATGTTAAAGATTCACCAAAAAGATCAAGGCCTACATCTCCAGAGCTCACTTCTTTAGTGGATGTTTCCAATTTAAAGCCTAAGTCTCATGCTGAAACTGAGAGTGATGCTGAATGGGATGAGCTTACTAAAGATGAGTCTCCCAAAGAACAAAAAGAATCAAAGGCTGATGACCTACTGTCCATCAAAGACATATTGGAAGAAAGGCCTGAATCAACTATGTTTATGACCCTGATCAATCATGGGTTTCCGTATGACATGGTTGAGAGAATGAACATGACAAGAATGAAGGAAGCACTAAAGGAATTTGAACTAGCAAGCTTCATGATTCCAGATTACGATTATGAAACATTCACAACCTTCCAATCAATTCAGAGAATAAAGAAAGAACTAGGCTAGTGTGATACAACAAAGCTGAACAAATACAATATGACTTGTTGGTTACAAAGTAATAACTACAAGATACATGAGCTGAAAGGAAGATCAGTGGGAGAGCTTAGAAGAATGATGAAGCATGTAATGAAAGTTGAGCTTGAAACTGGTGTGAAACTCCAGACTGAAGCTCCAAATCCAGCTACTGAGCATCACAACAAAGTCCCTGCTGAGCCTGTCATTATTGAAAGTAAAGACCAGCATAAAGAGAAAGATAAGCTGATTAGAGAACCAAGAGAAGTGATACCTAGAAAAGTATGGCCACTTGGAACAATAGTTAGAGAAATAACTGAACAAAAGTCTACCTTGATAGAGTTGTTTGATCACCTCACAACTCCCAACTCTGTGGAAGACAACATGATTATGGCCTGGAAATATGATCAAGAGTAGGATTATGTAGTCATAAAGAGATCATCTGGAAGGGTGCAGTACTTTCATGATTTAGAACAAGTCCTGTGCATGCCTGAATGTGACATCAGAGATCTACAAAGCCTAATCATGACTAACCACCTAATTCACCAAGAGGAAGAGACTTCTCTGTATTTGTGGGTAAGTTAAAGACAAAATTCAGAGATGATGTGCTAAAAGAAGCTAGGAGAGAGGATGATGAGCACAAAAGAAGAATAGAAAGAATGAAAAGATCAAAATCCAACTCCTCTACATTGGTAGATGATGAGTTTCTAAAGAGGGTTGGATACCAAAACAGGAAGGAAGCAACTACTAAAAGCTTTGATGGTAATCAATATACATTACCCATAACTGAATGGGGATATGTTGAGAAAACAAAATAGTTGGTGCTGCTGAGGAATGCAGAGAACAAAAGAGCTGATCGAATCAGGATCTTTGATCCAGTGGAAATCAAGCTACTCCATCCCAGTTACAATTCATACTTACATGACAAATTCATCCCAACGCTGACTGATGAAAGAGCTCAGAATGATCTATGCCTACATGTTCATATGATTCAAGTGATTGATAAACTACATGCCAAGGTTTACAAGAGAAGAAGATATGAGGCAGGGATTTTGAGAGGATCAAACATCAAGGAAGTGAGTGAGTTGAGGATCTCAGAGCAAGATGACTTAGAGATAGTCCACAACAATAATGTTTTGGGAACTCTTACAATTGAAGAAGATGTTCTGGGTATCAGTTTTGAAACATTACAAAAGATCAGCAAAATGAAGATCAACTACAAGTATGATGATCAGAAGACTGCTGTCTCATACTTCTATAACAAAATTATAGCAAGAGTGAAAGAGCTTTCAGTTTTGAAGAACTGATTACAAGTTTCTAAGCCTAAGGGGGAGTATTGTTAGATCTTGGAATAATAGGTCTAGATCACTTTGTATAGGCTTAGAACTTTAATCAATACATGTAATGAATATTTGTAATTCATTATGCATATATATAGGTTAACCCATATGTGTGTTGATTTATGTGTATGATTATAGGTACAAACATTATACTTAGTCAATTTGTGAAATTGACTAAGTGTGAAAAACATCTACGGATGAACATTTTTGTTCTTCCGTAGATATCTTTCTTACAAGACATTCATCAGAAGATCTTCTACGGATGAATATGAATATTCACTGATGAACACACAAAGTAGCTGCGGAAGACCAAATAGCTGCGGAAGAACAAAGTAGCTGCAGAGGACCAAATAGTTGCGGAAGAACCAGATACGTAAATCATACAAGTGTTTCTAGTCAACAAGTCATCAAGTCAATCACAAACTCCAAGAGATTCGCTGTTTCCTTAACAGAAACACGCGTGTCTATAAATATGAGTCCTAGGTTTCATATCAAAGAGGTGAGAGACGGCAACAAAAATACCATCACATCGATTCACATGATCAACATAAACCCTAGCAGCCATCACACCAACACACCATAAATCATAAACACAATCATTGCATAGAATTTTATTAGCAATTGTTATTTGACTCTTTGTAATCATTAATTGGTTTTAATGAATTACGTTTGATTCAAATCATTGTTCTTTGCATATTGTTGATATCGTTTGATCATTTATTGTTTATTTTCTCTTGCATCGATATTTATTTATTAATCAATTAAACAACGATTAATGATAATTTCGCGATCATTAATTCGAAACCAATCTAACACTGATAATTCCTGGTTGCGATCCTTGGATTCATAGGACCTGTGAATCCAAGGATTGCAACCAGGAATTATCATTTCCTAAACATATGTCAAGCAGAAATAGAAGACACAATAAATAAAGACAATATTTATTATTATTATTATTATTTATTTATTTATTTATTTATTTATTTTTTATTATTATAAGGACAGACACATGCTTTTCTTGGTTAATGATGATTAATCTAAGTTAATCATGCCCAAAGACTCAATTAGAAAATTAAATCTAACTGAATCAAAGGCCTTAGTGAATAGATCAGCACGCTGATTTGTTGTATCCACTTTGACTAACTTGATTAAACCTTTTTCTGAGCAATCTCTCAGAAAATGATATCTGATTTCAATATGCTTTGTTTTACTATGTTGAACAGGATTAGCAGTGATAAACATAGCAGCTGAATTGTCAATATAAATTGAAGTGTGAAGGAAATTGTAACCATAATCAAGTAATTGGTTTTGCAACCAAAGGACTTGAGAGCAACCAGCTGAAGCAGCTATGAACTCAGCCTCAGCTGTGGATACAGATACATTTGTTTGCTTTTTGCATTGCCATGAAACAAGTCTTGGTCCTAAAAATTGACATCCACCAGTTGTGGATTTTCTATTGTTGTTGCATCCTCCATAGTCACTATCTGAATAAGAGTAGAGAGAGAAGTCTCCATCTTTTGGATACCATAGACCAAGGGCTGGTTTCCCTTTGAGATATCTGAAAATCCTCTTCAGGTCTACTGGCAGTTAAATACATAAGAGATCCTATCATTGATCTATATAATCTTTGATCAATAGATTTTCCTGTAGGATCAGGTACAATTTTGTCAATTGTTGAAGCAGGTGTTTTGCATGAAGATGTATCAGCAAGATTGTACTTCTTCAAGATTTGATGAATATACTTTTCTTGATTTATGAATATGTCATCTGTTTTCTGATGAACTTGTAGTCTAAGAAAGAAAGTTAATTCTCCCACTGAGCTCATTTGAAACTGAGATTTCATCAACTCTTCAAAGCTTTCACAGTCTCTTGTTTGTTGATCCAAATATAATGTAATCTACATATATTTGAACAACTAAGAGGTCTTGATGTTTATGTTTGAGAAAGAGAGTCTGATCAATAGTTCCCCTTTTGTATCCATGCTTGAACAAGAAAGATGATAATGTTTCATACCACTTTCTTGGTGCCTGATGAAGACCATACAAAGCTTTGTCAAGCTTGTATACTCTATGTGGGTAATCAGGATCTTCAAAACCTGGAGGTTGAGCTACATAGACTTCTTCATCAATTTTCCCATATAAAAAGGCACACTTCACATCCATTTGATAAACAGTGAACTTCTTATATGATGCATATGCTAGGAATACTCTAATGGCTTCAATTCTTGCAACAGGTGCAAAAACTTCATTATAGTCTATCCCTTCTTCTTGAGTATATCCTTGAGCAATCAGCCTAGCTTTGTTTCTCACAATGATACCTCTGTCATCTAGTTTATTTTAGAATAACCACCTTGTGCCAATTGGATGTTGGCCTTCAGGAAGATTAACTAGATTCCAGACCTTTTGCTTTCTGAATTGTTGAAGTTCTTCTTGCATGGCTTCAATCGAGCTATTATCTTTTAGTGCAGCTGTAATGTTTGGAGGAACCACTTGTGAAAGAAAACAAGTGAAAAGACAGATGTTTGCAGCTCCCCCTTGTCTTCTTGTGGTTCTTTCATTAAGATCTCTAATGATGTTGTTTATTGGATGAGTCTTATGAATTTTTATTGTTGGAATGGACTCAACTGGAATAGATGATTCCAAGTTAGTCTTATGCATTGATGCAGATATATCCAGCTAAGATGATGAATTTATGAAGTAATCAAATTGATCATCATTAGAAGCTGAATGATTTTCGTTTTGTACATCAGCTGCATTGTGAGTTCCATCCGCAGGAGTTACATGAAAATCTACGAATGTATTTTGTGCTTCCGCAGGTGTTACAGTAACATCTACGGATGTATTTTGTTAACTTGCTGACAATGACTCTTTGGAATGCAATGGACCATCTCCAATATGTGGAATATCTACTGATATGAATGGAACATCAGCTGATCCAATAATCACATCTTCGGATGTAGGACACTCATCTACGGATGCAGAGTCAGCAGCTGCTGATGAAGTGTTTGCATATGAGGATGTAGATCCATTTTCTTGGTCTTGTGCTGCATTATTGTCATTATTTGGTGTTCCTTGTTCCATGATACTTGAAGTTTTTATTCTTGGAGGATTAGCAGATAATGACACTTCATTCATGTTTGGAAGAACAAATGGATAACATGTATCTTCAGTACCTGCGGCATTCAAATAACCAGAGTTAAATGAGTTTGTGAGTGCATCTATATCAAACAACCATGATGATCCTTTTGTAGATTTAGGAAATAAGGATTCATCAAAAGACACATTAGGAGTTTCTTCCACAATGTTTTGTTGTTGAATGTAGATCCTATATGATTTAGATGTTGAAGAATATCCAACAAAGAAACCATCATAGGCTTTCTCTGAAAATTTTCCCAATTGTTCTTTTGTGTTTAAAACGGATACATGACACCCAAAAGCTCTAAGATATCCTATGTAAGGTTTTCTTTTAAATAAAAGCTCATAAGGTGTTTTATTGTGTTCTTTGACAATTAGTGTCTTGTTTTGAACATTGCATGTTGTGTTCACCGCTTCAGCCCAAAAGGTGATTGGCAATTGTGAATCATCTAGCATTGTTCTTGCTGCTTCAATGAGAGTTCTGTTTCTTCTTTCAGCAACTCTATTTTGTTGTGGAGTTCTTGGTGCACTGAATTGCCTTGCTATGCCTTTATTCCTGCAAAATGAATCTAAGACAGTATTAACAAATTCAGTCCCATTATCACTCCTAAAAATTTTAACTTTTAAATCAAGTTGATTCTCAATCTTAGTGACAAACTCCATTAATGTTTCTGATGTTTCACTCTTTAGTTTTAAGAAAAAGACCCATATGAATCTAGTGAAGTCATCCACAACCACTAAACAATATTGCCTTTTTCCAATGCTCATCACATTAGTTGGACCAAAAAGATCCATGTGAAGCAATTTGAGTGGTGTAGTGTTTGTGTTCATTATTTTGGATTTATGTGACACTCTATATTGTTTTCCTTTATAACAGGAGGAACAATGGTTTGAATAAGAAAATTCTTTCTTTGGCAATCCAATGACTAAGTCATTTTTCACCAATTTATTCATGTTCTTCAAGTTGGAATGAACAAGCCTTCTATGCCATAACTGAGATTCATCTTCTGATGACTTAGATAGCAGGCATGTTTCATTGTTTGTGAGTGTTGTATTATTCATATCCAAAACATATGTGTTTCCTTTTCTTGATGCTTTAAGAAGGATCCAATCTTTTAAAACTGCAAAACCTAGCTTAAGAATGTAACAATTAGTGTTATCAAATAATGTGGTATAATTTTGATCACAAATTTGAGACACACTCAATAAATTATATTGCAAATTTTCACAATAATTTACTTTCTCAAATTTGAGCACACCATTAGTTACCATTCCTTCACCAACTATTTTACCTCCCTTCTTATCCCTACCAAATGCCACATAAGAAGCATTTTTATGTTTGAAGTCATAGAGAAGATAATAGTTTCCTGTCATATGTCTGGAACAACCACTGTCAACATACCACTTGTTGTCAGCTCTCTAAGATTGTTCCTGCACAATTAAGGAAATCAATTAGATTTGGAAACCCAAGTCTTAATGATCTTGGGTGATCCTATGGAGTCTAAAATTTGAACTTTCTCATGAATGAGTCTTGAAGATTAAGTATTAATTTTAGATTCAATTGATTCATTGTATGTTGTTTGTGGTGAGGATGATTCTGTTGATGATGAACATGTGGAATTTTGTTCTGATTGTTCAAACTCTTCCTCAAGTATCTTCCCTTTCTTTGTTTGCTGTTTTGACTTTGATGACGATCCTTGATTGTTGAAAGTTTCATCATCCTTTGATTTTGAATGTGAAACATGAGTTCCTTTTTCAAAATTATCAAAGAAAGTATCTTTAGCATTTGACTTCTTATTGTTCAAATCCACCTTTTTGTGAGGTGTCTTTGACTGTTGAGGAGTCTTTGATTTCTGTTCAGGTTGTCTTCTCTTCAAAGGTTCACTATCAACTGATGATTTCTCTTGTGGTTTTGTCACCTTTTGTTTTTGTTTTTGTTGTTTCTTTAATCTTGAATCTTTTTGATCTTCACTTGATTGAGATTCTGATTCATCCTTCTCAGGTTGTTTCTTCTTTGTGCTCTTTGTCTTGTTCTTTTTGTTAAAATAACATTCCTGAGTAGAATGGTTATTTTTGTTACAAATAACACAATGTTTGTTGAAGTAATAGTCTGAAGTCATGTGATTGTTCATATTACAGATGGAGCAATAGCTGCTGAAGTAACAGTCTTTAGTGTTGTGATTTTTCATATCACACCATTTGCAATACTTTTCTTCTGACTCATTATCAGACTCAAATAATTTCTTCTTCTTTTGCTGTTTTTGAGTCTTTAACTCCTTCTCAAACTTTACTGAAGCTGACTCCTTTCCTTTTCCTGACATGATGTCAGAAGGTTCATGTTTATCAGCTAAAGTTTGTTGCTTTGAGCTCACACTTTTTTGAGTTTTCTTTTTGGTCGTTTCTTTTGCCTTCCGCAGATCATCTACTGATTCAGTAGATTTGTTTTTCCACAGATCTGCTACTGAAGAATGTTTCTTCTTCCGGAAAAGTTCGGCTGATACTCGCTTTTCAGTTTCTAAGGAAGATTTGTGAACAGTAGATGTACACTTATCAATCACTTCAGTTGAAGGTTTTTGTTGCTGATGAAGTACTTGAAGACCTTCATTTAGCTGAGCTATTCTCTTGCAAATAGTCTTCAACATGTTTCTTTGCTTAGGAGGATATGGCAACTTTGTTTGCTCAAATACTTTGGGAATGATTGTTTCAACTGAAACATTCTTACCAATGTTCATTTGATCCGCACAGATATCATCATGTTCATCAGAATCATCCAAGTCATCACATCCATCAAAGTAAAATTCTGATTCATTTTGTTTGATTTTATCTGATTCAGAAGACTCAGTTTCACTCACCTCAGATTCATTGTTATTAACTTATTCAGTACAGTTTGTTTCAAACTTGGTGCATGGCACAAAATGATTTGACAAGCTATTTGTCATTGATTCAGGCAAAGGTGTATAGTTATCATTCAAAGGAGGTGTAATAGCATTATATCCCAACCCATACCTGTTCTTTGATTCAATATGAGAATTCAAAAATTTCTCATATTGCTGAGATGAAAGTTGAAATTTCTGAAGTTTCATTTCAGTTGATGCATGATCAGCCATGGATTTAGTTAAGGAAGTGGTCAGATGCTCAACTTGGGCTTTTTAGCTGTAATTTTTTGAAACAAATTTATCTAAATCTTTTTGTAAAGAGTTAATTTTGAATTGATATAATTTATGTTCTCTTACATGAGATTCATTCAAAATCATTATTTCTTTAACTTTATCAGCCAGTTGTTGAGCATGGACTCTATATCTTTCAACTTCCTCAACACACATTGATGAACACAATCTATCTCTTACCTCTCTAGCCATAGGTGGAACTTTGTTCTCCATGTGGGCCATTAAAGCTTGATTTTCATCCAAAACTTCCTTCTCATACATGCTCCAGTCACAGGTTCCATCTTGGAGAATGATCATCCCATTTTCTTTAGAATTACTAGGTCCGCTGATGCATTTGTGGCTGGTAGGGATGAGTTGGTTAGCTGTGGTTGTCTATAAGATCTCTGAGATGTTGTTGTTTGATAAGATTGATGCTGATGAGACTGATGTTGCTGCTGTTGTCTCATGTCAGGATTTGATTGTTGATTACATTCTCTTGAGAAGTGCCCATAGAGATTGCATTTGAAACATCTTACCTTTGACTTATCAACACCAATCTTTGATGTTTTGCTTGCTGCAGCCAAACTTTTATTTCTTCTCAAGTATTGTTTAGCTCTATAAGCAATCATTGCCATTTGCCATTGAAGATCCATCTCCTCTACTACATCTGGATGTATTTCTTCCAAGTCTTGTTGGCAGATATTTGTAGGTGTTAAGGTGCTTCCTAAGTAGGCTTGAAAACTTGAACTAAAAGCTGCAAATGCTGCTTTTTGTTCTTCAAAATCCAGAATCACAGTAATGGGCTCTGCTAGGGTATTGTTTGTTGAAGACTTTGCTGCTGATGTAGATGCATCTTATCTATCATCAGGTCTTCCTTTTTCTTTTCCTGATTTACTTTGAGAAGATTTCTTTGAAGGCTTTGATGCATAAAATCTCACTTCTTCTTCATCTTCACTCAAGGTACAAGAGTTATCACTATCGTTGTTAGAGATAAAAGCATTTCCAGCACTTTTGGTTTCTTTAAAATGATAAGGTGTGACATGTGTTCTCATACTCTTGTTTCTTGATTTTTCATCCATTTCAAAGCCTCTACTTTAGCTACCAATGTATCTAAGCCAGTTTCTTTGAGATCAATGGTGTTCTTGAACATGGACACAGTTTGCTTCCAACTTTCAGGCAATGTCTGGAGCATCTTTTTGTTCAATTCCTCATTTGTATACTTCAACTCCATGATGTTCATCTCTGTTACCAATTACATAAACCTATGGAGTTGTTGAGGAATTGATTCACCCTTAATATGATGAAATGTTTCATATTGTGAGCGAAGTGTGTCCTTCCTAATGCTTCGGATTTCATCACTCCCTTCACAAAGAGTAT
Organism: Flaveria sonorensis; assembly: GCA_025506505.1. NCBI lineage: Eukaryota > Viridiplantae > Streptophyta > Magnoliopsida > Asterales > Asteraceae > Flaveria > Flaveria sonorensis. The sequence goes on from CM046428.1 coordinate 40,839,076, forward strand.
GAAGTATATTCCACAAGGAATTTGCTGTTTTATAATTCTCACACCTGATTAGTATTTCTCCCTGTAAAGCCATACTAAGCAAACTGCATGCTCTAATATCAACTTTAACCTTTTTAACATCATCAGGTGATAGATCTTTTGTACTTATGGGTTGATTTTTATCATTATAATCTGGCCCAAGGGTGGGTGGAATATAAGGACCTTCAGTTATTGATACCCATAAGTCAGAATCAGTGTAGTTCACATGATTTCTGAACTTGATCTTCCATGACTTAAAGTCTGCTTTTGTTTCCAACTTTGGAGGCTGGTACGATGATCCACCGACAAAGCTACTCATTTTAATCAAATATTGAAGTTTTTAACTAAAACAAAGTTTCTTATGAACAGTTAATGAGAGTCAGCCAATAACACAGATCTATGTTTCAATTAATTTGAATATAGATCAATGTTAACCGAGCAATGTAACAATACTCACTAAATGACAAATCACTGATTTATTGAATTTCAAATCTTCACACCAAATACTTTTGCTTAAAAAAAATTATAGATCTAGTCAGAAAACTGATAGATCTAGTTTTCGAATTAAACAATTCTAACACCGATAGATCAATCGATCTAGATCAATGAGCACTTGGCTCTGATACCACCTGTGAATCCAAGGATCGCAACCAGGAATTATCAGTGTTAGATTGGTTTCGAATTAATGATCGTGGAATTATCATTAATCGTTGTTTAATTGATCAATAAATAAATATCGATGCCAGAGAAAATAAACAATAAATGATCAAACGATATCAACAATATGCAAAGAACAATGATTTGAATCAAACATAATTCATTAAAACCAATTAATGATTACAAAGAGTCAAATAATAATTGCTAACAAAATCCGATGCAATGGTTGTGTTTATGATTTATGGTGTGTTGATGTGACGGCTGCTATGGTTTATGTTGATCGTGTGAAACGATGTGATGGTATTTTTGTCGCCGTCTCTCACCTCTTTGATATGAAACCTAGGAATCATATTTATAGACCCGCGTGTTTCTGTTAAGGAAACAACGAATCTCTTGGAGTCTGTGATTGATTTATTGACTAGAAACACTTGTATGATTTACGTATCTGGTTCTTCCGCAGCTATTTGGTCTTCCGCAGCTACTTTGTTCTTCCGTAGCAATTTGGTCTTCCGCAACTACTTTATGTGTTCATCAGTGAATATTCATATTCATCCATAGAAGATCTTCTGATGAATGTCTTATAAGAAAGATATCTACGGAAGAACAAAAATGTTCATCTATAGATGTTTTTCACACTTAGTCAATTTCACAAATTGACTAAGTATAATGTTTGTACCTGTAATCATACACATAAATCAAAGCACATATGGGTTAACTTATATATATGCATAATGAATTACAAATATTCATTACATGTATTGATTAAAGTTCTAAGCTTATACAAAATGATCTAGACCTATTATTCCAAGATCTAACACGCTGAGTGAGCTCTAGGTTTACTTTAACAAAATTGTAACATACATTAACATCGTAAAAATTTTAACTCGTTCATCATTAACATCGTCATCGAACTTGTTTGATAACCAAATTTTAACGTTAGCTTTTACTTTATCGATTTCTTTATCGTTACGTTACCCACACACTATCAAATACTTTAGCATCGCGTTACCCATACTTTATCTTTACTTTAGCTTTAATCGCTTACTTAATCTATTGAACTTAGCATGAAGCTTAGTTTCTTTACCAGGTGAGAACACAACAAATGTCATTCTCCTTTAACTGCATGGGCATACCCAAAGTATAGCCCCTATATGAGCACACCGATGTGTAGCTCCTATGCGAGAATGCACGAAGCAATCTCCTTTAACGGCACGGGCATACCCAAAGTACACCCCTGTGTGAGCACACCGATGTGTAGCTCCTATACGAGAATGTACCAAGTCCTTTAGCGGCATGGGCATACCCAAAGTATACCCCTATGTGAGCACACCGATGTGTAGCTCCTATGCGAGAATGCACCAAGCATATCTCCTTTAGCTTCACGGGCATACCCAAAGTATACCCCTATGTGAGCACACCTATGTGTAGCTCCTATGCGAGAATGGACCAGGCATATCTCCTATCAGTTGCTTGCAAGACTTCTTTAGCGCTTTGATGTTTTCACAGCTGTGCTTTATCGGGTAACAATGTAACTGTTCTTTAGCATTTCACATGTGAATTATCATCGTTCTTTAGCCTTTAACTAACATGATATATATTATATATCTACATACGTACTTTAATTCTTTAGCATTAAGTTCATCATTAAAGCATTATTAACGCACGCTTACAGGGTAACATAACACGTAACAGTCCAAAGTTTTCACGCGAGAACTTCTCACTTTAAGCGACAACTCCTCCTTCGCGTGAGAACTTCATCATTCGCGCGAGAACATCATCATTCGCACGAGAACTTTTAAAAAGTAACCGTTAGCCGCGAAAACTACTTTTCGCGCGAGAACTCGCTTCTCGCGCGATAACTTTTCTGATGTACACAACTTTATCCACAAGTTATCGCTTCTTTAACCACTTTAACACGCAAAACATGCAATAATAGTTATAAACATCATTCTTTTACAAAACATTCGTTTAGGTATGCATATTAGCCCCAAAACATGATAAAACAAGTAAAAGAGGGGACTAGAACTCACCTTAGGATATCTTTGCACACGAACAACACAAAACCGAGAGTGTTTCAAGCCAAAAGCTACATAATCATGTGCAATATCATTACATATGGTTCATACATGCATAAATACATCGAATATCGATGAATACATACCTTATACACCACCTAGCACCAACTCCTTTCTTCACAAGCACAACAACAGGACTTTTCACATGAAGTAGAGAAGATTGGGTGCATGGGCCTATCTATAGTATCTCTCTCTCCTCGCAGCAGTTTTCGCGCGAGAACTTCTATTCACGCGAAAACTGCCTCCACGCGAGAACTCCCTCTTTCGCGCGAGAACTTCACCTTCAACCGAAAATTTGGGGCGTTACAAGTCCACCCCCGTTATTTGGGTTTCGTCCCTGAAACCAGTTATTCCTCAAACAACTAAGGATAATACTGTCTCATCTCATCTTTGGATTCCTAAGTGGACTCCGATACTCGGACGAGTGGAACTACTTTATTCCTCAGTCGCTTCTCCTTTCTGTCTATTATTGCTACGGGTTGTTCCACGTAGTTCAGTCTTTCATCAATCTCCACATCTTCCAATGGAACATGAGAGTCTTCGTCCGCTAGACACTTACGCAGATGTGATACGTGGAAGGTAGGATGTACTCCACTCAATGCATCTGGTAATTCCAGCCTATACGCCACTTCTCCTACACGGGCTACGATCCTGAAAGGCCCAATAAATCAAGGGCTCAACTTTCCTCTCTTTTGGAATCGAATGATTCCTCTCCAAGGTGACACCTTTAGCATCACCCTATCACCGACGTTAAACTCAATCGGTCTTCGATGTTTGTCGGCATAGGATTTCTGTCTATCTTTAGCGGCTTTCATGAAGGATTTAATCCTGCCCAACTTCTCGTTGGTCGTCTCGATGACCTTGATACTACCCAACTCCTTCTGTCTGATTTCCCCCTAACATAATGGGGTCCTACACTTCCGGCCATACAACATCTCATACGGGGGCATACCAATACTGGCATGGTAGCTGTTATTGTATGAGAACTCCGCCAACAGTAGATGACTATCCCAGCTCCCTCCAAAGTCGATAATATATGCCCGAAGAATGTCTTCAAAGGTCTGGATAGTCCTTTCAGATTGGCCGTCCGTCTGTGGGTGGTATGCTGTACTGATGTGCAGTCTAGTTCCCATCACGTCATTGAACTTCTTCCAAAATTTGGATGTAAACCGCGTATCTCTGTCCGAGACAATCGACACCGGCACACCATGATAGGCAACTATCTCATCAATGAACAATTTGGCAAGCCGCTCCAAGTTATACGTCTCTCGGATGGGTAGAAAGTGAGCACTTTTTGTCAGTCTATCCACTATGACCCATATGGCATCATAACCTTTAGCTGTGCGAGGTATCTTTGTTATAAAGTCCATAGTAATGTGCTCCTACTTCCATTTGGGAATTTCCAAGGGTTGGATTTTCCCGTATGGCTTCTGATGCTCAGCCTTAACTTGGAGACAGGTCAAGCACCTTTCTACGTACCTTTCCACGTCGGCTTTCATTCCCGACAATAGTTCTTCTTTAGGTCTTGGTACATCTTGTTGGTTCCCAGGTGAATAGAGTAGCGAGTCTTGTGGGCTTCGTCCAACACCTTCTCTCGCAGACCTCCACGTCTAGGAATCCACATACGCCCAAATCTAGCTTTGACACCATTGGCGTTTTCTTCCAGGTTCGCGATCTGCCCATTCATCCTTTCTTCATTAACATGCTCGGGCTTTAGAGCTTCTTTCTGAGCTTCGAAGATTTGCCTTAACACGTCAGGAGTCACAATCAACTGGTAAGATCTCACCCGAATTGGTTCCCAGTCCTCTTTCCGGCTTAGGACATCGGCTACCACGTTAGCTTTACCCGGGTGATAACGAATCTCACATTCGTAATCCTTTATGAGCTCCAACCATCGTCTCTGCCTCATATTAAGATCCTTCTACTCAAAGAAACACTTCAGGCTTTTATGGTCTGTGAAAATCATACATTTGACACCATATAAGTAGTGTCTCCATATCTTTAATACGAATACCACAGCAGCCAGCTCCAGATCATGGGTAGGGTAGTTAACCTCGTGAACCTTTAACTGTCGAGATGCATACGCTATGACTTTACCTTGTTGCATTAGCACGCACCCTAACCCCTGATAAGAAGCATCGGAATAGACAACCAAGTCCTCATTCCCTTCTGGTAACATTAACACTAGAGCTTGTGTCAATCTTTTCTTTAACTCCATGAACGCATTCTCTTGACTGTCGCCCCATCCAAACTTCACGTCTTTTCTCGTCAACTTGCTCAACGGCGAGCCAATCTTGGAAAAGTCCTGAATAAACCTCCAGTAATAACCCACCAATCCGAGGAAGCTTCAAATTTCAGACGGCATTTTAGGTGAATTCCACTTCATCACCGCCTCCACCTTAGCAGGATCAACCATGATTCCCTCTAGGTTAATCACATGACCCAAAAACTGCACCTCACGTAACCAGAATGTTCACTTGTAGAATTTCACATACAACTTCTCCCTTCTTAGAGTTTCCAGCACCTCACGGAGGTGACAGGCATGGTCTCCCTCATTCTTCGAGTAGATCAGGATATTGTCTATGAACACTATCAAGGATTTGTCGAGCATCGGTCGACAAACCCTATCATCAAGTCCATGAATGCTGTAGGAGCATTGGTTAGACTAGACGACATCACAAGAAATTCATAATGCCCATATCGCGTCCGAAACGCAGTCTTTGGGATATCTTGCTCCTTAACCTTTAGCTGGTGATAACCCGATCGAAGATTGATCCTCAAAAACCAACTTGCACCTTGCAACTGGTCGAACAGATCATCAATTTGAGATAATGGTTATTTATTCTTCACCGTGAGCTTATTCAGCTCCCTATAGTCTATACACATATGCATGCTACCATCCTTCTTTTTCACGAACAACACCGGAGCAGCCCAAGAAGAAATGGTCGGTCTGATAAATCCTTTATCGAGAAGGTCCTGTAGTTGGGCTAACAACTCATTCAACTCTGACGGAGCTAGACAATACGACGCTTTAGCAACGGGCTGAGCTCCTGGCACAAGATCAATCTAAAACTTTATCTCCCGATCTGGTGGTACCTCTGTCAAGTCATCAGGGAACACATTCGGGAAGGCACACACCACGGGCACATCTGTCAACTTTATAGTTTCAGCTTTAGCATCTTTAACGTATGCCAAGAATGCTTCGCAACCTCGTCTCATCAACTTCTCTGACTTTATCATAGAAATCAACTTCGGAACTTCACAGATTTTGTCGCCGTAAATCGAGACTAAGCTACCATCAGGCGCTTTCATGTGAATCATCTTCCTTTGAAAAACTATATTAGACTAGTAGGTGGCTAACCAGTCCATACCCAACACAACGTCAAATCCTCCTAGGGTCATAACAAACACCCTAGCAGGGAATCTATGACCTTCTAATTCTATGCTACAATCATCTTAGGCTTCAGTTATCTTAGTAGTCTTTCCAATGGCAGTTTCTACCTCAAACACATGATCTATTTCTTTGGCCTTAGCATTCATCACATCACAGAAGGTGGAAGCTATAAAACTCTTACTTGCACCAGAATCAAACATAACAGAAGCAAGTATGTTGTTAACTGGGGAATATACCTGACACAACATCAGGTTCCGCTCTGGCCTCCTCCCTGGTCATTATGAAATCCCTAGCCTTGGCCCTTGGCTTGTCAGTAGCTTTCTTTTCCTTCTCAGTCTCCTTTCTCCTACCCGAGTCAACCACTCACGCCTCCTTACAATCTCGGTTGTACTGCCCCAACTTGCCACAGTTGTAGCACTTTACCAGATTAGGGCAATCCTTGGAGAAATGCCTTGTCTTCCCACATCTGAAACACATACTCGAACTGAGCCTGCATTCACCAACGTGCATCCTCCCATATTTCCGGCAATCACTGGACGATTCCACATTTATCTTTTTGGCCTAAGCAACAGACCTCTCATTTCTCTCTCGCTTCACATTTCCCAACCAACTCTTCTTCTTCACTTCCTTGACGGGCTCATCAGCCACCACATCATACACTATCCCACTCAACTCCACTAAAGACTCGAAGTTCTTCGGCCCTCTTGCCTTTACATACATCCTGACCTTCGAAGGGAAACCCTGCACGTAGCACTTCATCCTCCTCTCCTCAGTACTCACCACGTGAGGCACCAACCTGGGCATCTTGTTGAAGTGAGACGTGTACTGCCTGTGGGTCATACTTCCAGCTTTAAAACCCAAGAATTCCCTTTCCACCCTATCGATCTCATTCTAAGGGCAGAACTTCCTCATCACCATCTCTTTCAGGTCATTCCACTTCAAGTTCCTGAACTTGTGAGTGTCCTTCGTCTGCTTGACAGTGTTCCAGCAGTGAATAGCTTCGTTTAGAAATGAGTGAGCTGCGAACTTCACAGCCTGGTCAGCTCTACATTCACTGATCTCAATCACCGCTTCCATCTCAGACACCCACTGGAGAGTGGCAATAGCACCACCCTTACCATCCAGGGATAGAGGATTGCACCCCTTGAAGATGCGATATGAGCACCCTTTGGTTAAATCCCCTTCAGTTTCATCCCCCTCGTCCTTCCCATCCTTCCCCGAGCCTTCCCCGGTACCTTCACTATCTTTCTTGCTAGGTTTGTTCATTGCCTCCAACGTCCACTCCTTGGTTACCTCCTTCATGGCCTCAGTCATGATCGAAGGCATGATGTCCTGAAGGATCTCATGGACCTCTTCGGTGATAGCCTCCGTAACAAAAAGCTCCAAGGTAATCCTCTCTTCAGAGTGATGAGAGTGTTCCTCGCTAGCAGTGTGAACAGAGTCCACAGGCACCTCCTCAGTCATCTGCTTTTGGTTCCTGATGACTGGTGGTCTACCCCTACCACCACGAGCACCTCCTTGAGTAGCTTTTGTTCTAGCTATTGCTTGCAATAAGATGCAAAAGGCTAACATTATCATTCCAGGTAATAGTTTAGATCATGTCAAGTAATCTAAGTTTTAATGACAATGGCCAATTGTAATTAACTACTTACTTCACTCTTCATGTCCTAAACGTTCATATCTGAGTCACATCAGCTCTCAATCTCACTAATAGCACTATAACCTCAAGGAACCTCTAACAGTCGTAACCTTCTTGGCATGGTGCTACTGGCACTAGCATCCCTTAATCGATCCCATTCTCAGTTTGATTCTAGACATCGGAGTGTCTAAATCTCTCATACTATGGCTCTGATACCAACTTGTAAGGCCCCAACCCGGGAAACCTCACAGTTGGATTTGGACATCAGGAACTCAAGTTCTCGAACATCAAATTTTATTAATATATGCAGCGGAACGTACAAAAATTTATATTATTTAACATTTATATCAAAAGATCACTTGTCTAACAAAAATTTATAATTACATCACAACTAACTAATCATAAATTGAGTTTAATCATGCACTACATTCCATGTGAAGCCACTCACGACTTCACACCCTGAACCCTGTCAATCCTACTAAGTAGGGACATCAGATTCGTATGCGTGTATGATGATCATTATCATATTATCAACAAGATTCATACCAAATAACATACACAACAATGATCTATTATAATCCCAAACATGACTCCATAACCTCCTAACATAAACTCAACACTTTCGCAGTATTCCATTAAACCTAGATTTCCAAGTAATCTATCAAGTATCTGTACGACCAAATTAACGCATTCTAACACATTAGACATCATCAACAATAATACTAGCATGATCCTAACATCATAAAAATGCCCAATTCACAACATCCAATGATTCATATCAATAAAGTTTCTCTTTTGGAAAGTAACACCCAAAATCAATCTATCACCTAATTCCTTCATAAATTCGTCAACTTTATATCTAATCTTGTTCATAGCAATCATCTAGACACGATAAACATTATTAATTCATCATAATTCCTAAATCTCATGCACAAAAGTTACTACTTATAGTAAGTTATGAACGACACATCAATTCTATGAATTTCTTGCATAATCCAAGTAAACTAACATCAATGCAATACAACTAACATCAATACATCATCAAACAACATCAATTTTGACATAACCATGTTAATTGAACTAGGGTTCTTCTTGAATCAAAAACTATGAAAAACTTGTTAAAACTCACCTTAAATCATGTAATAGATCAAGAATTGAACTTGCTACAATGTTGTAATGATCAAAGCCAAGCAAAATTGAGTGCTTTTGATGCTAGAACTTGAAATCGCTAGGGATGGGATACTTGGAAGGTGTTCGGCCGATTATGGGGGTGTGAGAGGGGTTAGGGTTTTGATTTTGGTATATTAAGTTTTGTGGTAATTACAAGCTTAACCATCCTTGTTTAAATTATATAAAACTTAATCTTCACTTTTTAAATAAGTTTTTAACTACAAACCACAAGTATTACTAATCAACAATAATAATTATATATTTCAACCAGCAACAAAACACATGAATTAAATATCACATGTTGTCACGTTATAACGTAAAATTCACAAATAATATTTAAAATTCATGAATCGAATAGCCACAAATTAATAATCAAAATTATTAATTAAATTATTATCTGTTAACCATAGTTAATTAATATTAGGTCACCAACGTTCAATGACAACTAGTGTGTGCTCACGACACGTGTATGCATGACCTAACGAAACTAACGGTGTTTAGTAACGGAAAATTACCGAATGTCACAATATCCCATGTTGAAAGAATTTTCGTCCCGAAAATTACATTACGTGGTTGTGTTACGTCACTGGTCTACTGCATTGGCACAACGAAATCGAGTGAGTTGTCACATCATCCCCATGTTGAAAGAAATTTCATCCCGAAATTTAATCATTACCTTCGTTGGTTATCGTCGTCGTTTCAAATAATTAAGGATACTTAAGCTTCATCTGATCCTCATGTTCCCATATGAATTCCGGTCCATGTGTTGAGTTCCAACGAACTTTGACTATGGGTTGCTTAAGGGTCTTGATCTCACGATCCATCACCTTAACCGGTTCTTTAATAAACCGTAATTGCTCATCTACTTATACCTCCTGGAGTGGTACAACCAAAGTCTCGTCATATAAACACTTTTTTAGGTTCGAGATGTGAAAAACATTATGAACTGCACTCAATGAGTCAGGTAGATTTAATCGATGCGCCACTGGACCGATTCTTTCTAGAATCTCAAATGGCCAACGTATCTCAGATTAAGTTTGCCACTTTTGCCGAATCGAATCACATTTTTCCATGGTGAGAATTTCAGCAATACCTTGTCTCCGACCTGAAACTACAAAGGGTTCGTCGCTTCTCTACGTAGCTCTTCTGTCGGTCTTGTGCTGTAGCCATACGATTTCGTATTTGCATGATCTTTTCAGTAGTTTCATGCACCAATTAGGGGCCAGTCAGCTGACTATCACCAACGTTCTCCCAACAAGATGGTGATCTACACTTTTGCCCATGCAACACGTCAAAGGGTGTTGCCTTAATGCTAGTATGATAGCTATTGTTGTAAGAAAACACTATCAATAGCATATGGACTTCCCAATTGTTCTCGAAGTTAATCACACAAGCTTGCAACATGTCCTCCAAAGTTTGAATAGTACGCTCGCTTTGCTCATCAGTCTGCGAATGATAGGTAGTGCTCATATCCAGACGCATACCCAAAGATTTTTGCAACGATTGGCAGAAATGAGATGTAAAACGAGCATCATGATCAGAAATAATCAAGATTGGTACACCATATCTCAAAACTACCTCCTTCAAGTAAATCCGGGTTAACTTATCCATTTTATTTGTTTCTTTGATTGCCAAGAAGTGAGCGGACTTAGTCAGTCGATCCACGATCACCCATATCGTGTCAAAACCACTAGGAGTCCTTGGTAGCTTAGTAATGAAATCCATAGAAATCTTCTCCCACTTCCACAAAGGAATTTCAGGTTGTTGCAGTAACCCAGATGGCTTTTGATACTCAACTTTAATCTTAGAGCAGGTTAAACACTTGCTCACATATGTAGCTATATCTGCCTTCATATTAGGCCACCAAAAGTATGCCTTCAGATCATGATACATCAATGTATAGAATACTTCGACTTGTGTGCCTCACTCATAACCAAGTCTTTTAGGTTTCCATATAAGGGTACTCAAAGTCTATCCATGAAGTAACGAATTCCAACGGCTTTCACTTCAAACTATTTGTCAATTCCACGTATGGATTTAGATTCAACGTTTTCCACTTTCAAGGTTTTCGTCTGAGCTTCTTTGATTTGTTTAGGCAATTGAGTGCTGATCGTAAGTTGTAAAGCTCGCACTCGTCAGGGTTTAGCAGTTTCCTTTCTACTTAAAGCATCAGCAACTACATTTGCTTTTCCCAGGTGATATTTGATAGCACAATCATAATCATTCAATAATTCCACCCAGCGTCACTGCCTCATATTCAAGTCTTTCTACTCAAAGATATGCTGAAGACTTTTGTGATCGGTGTAAATAGTGCATCTGCTACCGTACAAGTAATGTCTCCAGATCTTCAAGGCAAAGACTACTACACCTAGTTCCAAATCATGAGCCTTGTAGTTCTTTTCATGCACTTTCAGTTGTCTTAAGGCATAGGCTATCACTTGTCACATTGCATTAGAACACAACCGAGTCTTTGGATGGAAGCATCACAGTAAACCACGAAATCATTACTTCCCTTTGGTAATGCTAAAATTGGTGCGCTTCAAGGTTTCTATTTCAAAAACTGGAAAGTGGCTTCCTAACTCTCTCCCTATTTATACGTTGTACCTTTATGGGTCAAGGCAGTGAGAGGTTGAACGATCTAAGAGAATCCCTCAATGAAATGCTTATAATATCCTACGAGTCCAAAATATTTCCGTATCTCACTAGGCGTCTTGTGAACCGACCAATTATTTATCGCCTCAATATTTGTAGGATCCACGTGAATTCCCTTTTCATTAACAATATGACCCAAGAATTGCACTTTACGAATCCAGAAATTACACTTTGAAAACTTGGCGTAAACGTGTTCTTTTTTAAGTAGTTCCAAGATTAGGCGTGGTGCTCCTCTGTTCTTCCATGGTCCTTGAATAGATCAATATGTCATTGATAAACACAGTAACAAACAGATCGAGATAGGGTTTGCACACATGATTCATGAGATCCATGAATACTACTCGTGCATTAGTCAACCCAAATGGCATGAAGAAGAATTCATAATGACCATAACGAGTACGAAATGCAGTCTTCTAGATGTCTTCTTCACGAACTCTCAGTTGATGGTAGCTAGACCTCAAATCAATCTTAGAATAATAGCTTGATCCTTGAAGCTGATCAAACTGATCATCTATGCGAGGCAAATGGTATCCATTCTTAACCGTAACCTTGTTCAATTCTCTGTGCTGATGCACATTCGGAATGTGCCATCCTTTTTCTTAACAAAGCAAACAAGGGCTCCCCATGATGATGAGCTCAGTCAAATAAATCCTTTATCCAACAGCTCTTGAAGCTGTGCTGTTAGTTCCTACAGTTCGTTTGGTGCTAGCTGATAAGGTACACTCGCAATTGGAGCTGCTCCAGGTGTCAAATCGATCTGAAACTCAACTTGATAATGAGGTAGTAGTCCTGGAAGATCCTTTGGAAACACCTCTGGAAAGTCACGAACTACCAGAATATCCTCTATTCTTTTCCTCTTGCCGCTTGTTAGTCACAAGGGCTAATATGGCTAAGCGACCCTTGCATAGCCACTTCTGCGCCTTCATAAATGATATGGTGCCTACCACTGCACCACTTTTCCCGCCCTTAACCTTGAGAATTTCTCCACCCATGAGAGTAATGCAAATAACCTTCTCATGACAAATGACTTCCGCCTGTTTCTCGGAAAGCCAATCCATGCCCACGACCACATCGAAACTCCCAAGTGTAACAGGCATGAGATCAATGTCAAAGGTATGACCGGCAAGTTCTATCTTACAACACTTAAGGATGCGTGTAACGTACATTTTCTTACCATTAGCTAATTCTACGATATATTTGGATTCCAACGTAGAAGGCATATCACTTAAGAGACTACAAAACTTAGTAGAGATAAAACTTCTATCGGCTCTAGTATCAAACAGCACAACAGCATAACGACCATTAACAGGAAATTTACCAATGATAGTGGTAGGGTTGTTTAGAGCCTCACCTATACTCATGACAAAAGTTCTTCCCTTGGCTCTACCATTATTGCCCCGTTGTTGTCGCCATTGCCATTATTGTTGTTGTTATTGCCACCATTCCCAGCACCATTCCTATTTTTCTTCAATTAAGGACAATTCCTCTTGTAATGTCCTTCTTTAAAACATTCAAAATAGCCGTTTGGTGTCTCTTGCGTCTGCTGGGGATCAACTCATCATGGCAATCCTTCTTCGCGTGCCCTGCTTTGCAACAACGCTGGCATAAAAAATTGTCACATTTGCCAGTGTGATGGTAATTGCATTGGTTGCACTTTGGATACTTCCCCACGTATCCACCTTGTCCCTGAGCTGAGGAAGATGACTGGTTAAAGTTACGATTGTTATCGAACCTTCTTTGCTGCTTCTGTTGTTGCTGCTGCTACTGGGGCTGGTTGTTTGATAACGAGCTCTTGTTCCCAGAGTTATCCCACTTCCGTTTATTGTTGGGCATGCTTGCCACAGCGCCCCGTTTGGGTAAATTGCCTTGCTCCACCGCCTAGTCCATCAGCTTATGAGCAACTGAATAGCCTGCCGGATAGTGGTGGGGTTTGAAGCAGTCACCATGCTTTGTATTTTTGGCACCAACCCATGCAATTAGAGCTCGATCCTCTTGATTGGAAGGTTTATCATTGCAGGACAGAGAGTCATCAACTCGTAAGACCTCGTAGTGTAGGCCTCGACCTCGGATCCCTCTTCTTTAATTGCCAGAACTCAGCCTCCAACAGCTGGACTTCATCATGAGGATAATATTCTTCCATCATCATAGGTTTGAACTCATACCATGGCAAAGCATTAGCCATTTCTTGGCCCAACATTTGTACTTACACGTTTCACCACGAAAAAGCTGCACCCTCTAAAGTTCCCGTGGCATATTTCCTTGATCCGTCACCAGACAATTGCACTTTGTGAAGGCCGATTTGGTCTTCTCAAACCATCGTACTAATCCCATGACTCTTTTAGCTCCACTATAGGTGTGGGGATTACAGTCCATGAATGCTTTGTATGTGCATGCTGGCGGTCCTGAATTCAACATTACAGAATGTTTAGTCAAACTAATTGATTAAGCATCTAAAGGAATATTTGCGAAATTGATGACCAGGGTCATCGTTACCTCCAAACTGGGCAGCTTGAGCATTCACCACTACCTGCACGAGTTGGTAAATTAGAGCTGCTGAATCGGTCGGGGTCATGTTCACAGCACCGGTGCCACGTCCTCGACCTTTTCCACATCCGTCTATATTTCACTTTACATTCACAAATACAATAATGTGTAACATCCAACATATTAATCTCATTGAAGTATGATAAATAATCAGAAATAATGAATTCATCATAGCCACAACATTTATAACCAAAATAATAACTCATGATAAAAAAATTGTAAGTAACTCATAAAATATCCAATCAATGTGAAAATTTCACGTTTTTTAGTTGGGTGGGATACAACCCTTCCCATACAGGTTTTGAAAAAAACACCATGTAGTCCAAGTCAGATGAATAAAGCAAATCAGTCTATCACTTCAGACCCATCACTGTCCTCTTCCATCTCTTTTGGTTCCTCCTCAGACTACTTATCCGGCTCTTCCTTGGGTTCCTCCTTTGGCTCTTCCTCTGAATTTTCCTCTGGTTCCTCCTCGGGTACCTCCTGAGGGTCCTCCATCGGGGCCTCCTGAGGCTCAAGCTGGTTTTCCAACTCATGTATACGAACTATTACGTCATGAAGCTGATCGCGCGTCGCGTTCAGAGTAGCCGTCACTTAGTAACCCGTCCATGCAGAGTCTGAATCTCTCCTGTCTGGCCATCCTGACGTCCTTGCATATCGAGCCACGAGTCTTCCATCTCTTTGTACACCTCGACATCTCGTCGCAGTCTGTCATGTAAGGCCACCACAGCGGCGATAGCCCTATAAGGGGTGTAGGGTAGGGGGTATAATATGGAATCTCTACTTACGGTAGGGATCGAAAATGAAACACACTCCTTTTCTAGCATCTTGATCAGTGCAGTACGATATCAGTCCCAATTGTTAGGATCAGCCATGTCCTGCTCAATCATAGGCTACCCAGAGATACGTATCAGATATAAACATAGGGGGTCGATATCCATAACTCGTAGATGATGAAGGAACAGTACGAACCTTGGGTTGCTTTCCCGATGAGTATTGAGCAGGGGATGAAGATGATGATGTTGCCATACTGCAGTGTACGTGATTTGTATGACAATAAGTATACAGTAAGGGGATAAGTAACGAGTAACTAACTAACTCTGCGTGCTTATAGACTATTGTGTATGCAACCTAGTTCGCTATAACCAATGGCTCTGATACCAATCTATCACACCCTCAAACTCCACGTACAGACTTTTACCATGAGGCATATGAACAAACCATGACCCAAGTCATTAGTTATAAAGAACGACTCTATATGTAACATTTAAAACAAACCCAAAGTTTAAATGTTTTAAACATAGAGGAAGCGTTTTGTTAATATTTCAAACACAAAGTAATAAAATGTAAAATGCGCAAAACACGCGCCCAAACCAATGTACGTAAGTATGCAATAAGTCAAATGTAAAACAATGATTTTTCAAAGCCTGCTTGACATGTGGGTGCTCCTGAGGGAAACTGCTAATAACTACCTGAGAAAAGCATACTAAAAGTGTCAACACGATAGTTGGTGAGTTCAAGAGTTAGCAAGTCATCATAAACAATTGCTTTTGGAAAATATAAACGACTTTATTGAAATAGATTACTAGTCTAATTTCTCTAGTAATAAACAATTGTGATTTCACGATCAAATCTGACTATGTTCGTTGGTTGCCTTCCTTCACGACATACCAAGTTGTGATGTTGTTAGTTATTTAGGATGATATTGCACCTGCTTGACACCCAGTCGTACGGGTGGGGCTTGTTAGACCTAGTAGTACTACCAAAGATTTCCAACTATATTCCTTAATTAACTATCCAAAAGTGTAAGGGCTTTTAATGGTATAACACACTATGTCATAATAAACACATGTTATAATAGTAAAGCGTTTTAAAATACAAGTACGCTTTCTCCCCCATAAAGAGAGTAAATAAAAGTGGGGCATTGAATTCACCTAGTGCGCAAACAAACAATAATAGAGAGCTAACGATGAGTGGAAAGACAACCCGTCAAAGGTTACCTAGAACACGCGATTACATAAGTACGTGTAACTAGAAGTTTAACAACCCTAAGTGCTCAATAAACACGTTGACCCAAGGGTTTTGGAAAACAAAGACTCATTTGACCTAGTTGACCCGTTTGACCCGTCAGTGACATGTTAATTGAAATCTTGTTTGATCAAGTATAGCAACTCATTACACATGATTATCATACAAGTTATCCACATATGCCACATTATAAATCCTAAGTTCTATCAAGATCATCATTCCTATATAGATTATCATACAACACATGCAAACCTCAACCAATCAACATGCTCAACATAAATATAATTACATTGCAACTAACAAATCATACATTGAGTTTAATCATGCATTACATGCCATGTGAAGCCAGTCACGACTTCACACCCTAAACCCTACCAATCCTACTAAGTAGGGGCTTCAGATTCGTACGCATGTATGACGATCATTATCACATTACTCAACAAGATTTATACCAACTAACATACACAACGATGATCTAATATAATCCCAAACATGATTCAATAACCTCCTAACATAAACTCAACACTTTCATAATAATCCCTAAAACCTAGATTTCCAAATAATCCATCAAGTATCCATACGACCCAATTAGCACATTCTAACATGTTAGACATCATCAACAAGAATTCTAGCATGATCCTAACATCATAAACATGCCCAATTCAAAACACCCAATGATTCATATCAATAAAGTTTCCCTTTTGGGAAAGTAACACCCAAAATCAATCTATTACCCAATTCATTCATAAATTCATCAACTTTATATCTAATCTAGTTCATAGCAATCATCTAGACATGATAAACATCATCAATTCATCATAATTCCCAAATCTCATGCATAAAAGTTACTAGTTATAGTAAGGTATGAACAACGCATCAATTCTATGAATTTCTTGCATAATCCACGTAAACTAACATCAATGCAATACAACTAACATCAAAACATCATCAAACAACATCAATTTTGACATTAACCATGTTAATTGAACTAGGGTTCTTCTTGAAACAAAAACTATGAAAAACTTGTTAAAACTCACCTTAAATTGTGTAATAGATCAAGAACTGAGCTTGCTACACTGTTCTAATGACAATGCCAAGCTAAATCGAGAGCTCTTGATGCTAGAACTTGAAATCGCAAGGGATAGGATTCTTGGGAGGTGTTTGGCCGATTAGGGGGTGTGGGAGGAGCTAGGGTTTTGATTTTGGTAATATTAAGTTTTGTGGTAATTACAAACTTAACCCTCCTTGTTTAAATTTTATATAACTTAATCTTTTTAACACTTTTTAAATAAGTTTTTAACTATAAAACACAAGTATTACTAATCAAAAATAATAATTATATATTTCAATTAGCACACATGAATTAAATATCACACATTGTCACGTTATAACGTAAAATTCACAAATAATATTTAAAATTCATGAATCGCATAGTCATAAATTGATAATCAAACTTATAAATTAAATTATTATCTGTTAACCATAGTTAATTATTATTTGGTCACCAACATTCAATAACAACTAGTGTGTGCTCATGACACGTGTATGCAAGACCTAACGAAATTAATAGAGTTTCATAACAGAAAATTACCAGATGTCACAAAGAAGCACTTACCTCTATTCTGGAAGTATCTGTTTCACATGGTGGTACATTGTTTGAGAAATCTAAAGGTTGGATCCGATAGATTAAGTGTTGTTTTTAAAGCACTGCCTGTATCACTAGTTTATGACTTACCTTACAACATATCTAAGGCCATTTTTGTGGAGATGCAAACGAATGTCATTGCTGCCATCGGGAAGTAGTTCATTATGTATCCCCGATTTATCCAGATGATCATGAACGTTGCTCATCCTGAGTTAGCTATGTCTGATTCCACCACTTATGTCGTTATGGTGATGAAGAAAGATATTTTCACTTACTTGATGGGAGCACTCGAGAATGCATGGAAAGGAGATTGTTTTGCCAAGCTGGGTTGTTCAGTTAATGGTTATCAGGCAGATGATCAATCTACCTACCAATAGCATGATGCTAATACTCATCAGATTGATGCTCCTTCTTCGAGAACTCCTGATGATGCTCCAAGAGGTTCACAGGGTACAGGAATGTTAGTTGAGGATGAGGTTAACACCTGGTTTAGTAGTGATAGTGAGACAGATAGTCAGCAGACGGGAAATGTTCCTTATGTACTACAAGAGAGACCCAGAGTGCCTGTAACTCCTAATAAAAGCATTTCTGAGGATAGGGATACTGATTTTGTTCTTAAGGATTCACCTAATACTCAGAGGAGGAAGAAGAGAGTGGCAAGGAAAAGAGCTGATTCTAATAGTCCATGTGGGAAGGGTAGAGGACAAGGTGTTTTGCATAAGAGTTGGACCCCGATGACCACTGTGTCGTAGACTCTAGGGATAGAGCCTTGAGTCAAAGTTAGTGAGGCCATTCATAAAGATATTCCAGTGATCGTTACAGAGTCTACGACTGTAACATCATCTGCTATGCCCACTATTGATGAAACTATGAGGACTCCTCCAAGGGATCACGGTCCTGATGATATGTTTGGGATGGACGACTTCATAAACACTACTCCAGAGCCAAGGCATCATGCAGAGACTTCTTCTAGTTCACCCACTCAGGTATCTCTTTAGGAAATAGTTAGTTCGTTAGAGAAAGAGATGTTAGAGAAGAAGCAAGTGATTGATGACTTGTATAGATAGGGGTTGGATAAAGATAAGAGGATCAAGAATCTTCAACATCAGCAACAGTTCATACTCAAATATGTTTAGATCCTGGAGTAGAATATTAGAGACCTCACTTCTCGAGTTCCATTTACGTGTGCATGGCAACGTACTACAGAAGTTGGAGAGTCTAGCGGCAGCAATCTGCTGGTCCTGATGCTATTGTTGTTTCGGGTACTACTACAAGGGAAGTCGATGATCCTGTTGCATCTAAAAAGGCAACAGAGACTGCTGATATTGACAAGAGCCATCTAACACTATTCTTGTTGAGGCTACTGAGGATCAACCTATAGTTTTTACTAGAGAGATGTTTGTTGAGCCAGAGCATGATATTCCATTTACTGAGCCTGTGTGAGATGATGATGATTTGGATATGGTAGATTTTAGTTATGATGAAGATGATGATATTGATGGTGATAATGAGGATGATGATGATGATGGTAGTGGTGATGATGAGAATGGTGATAAAGGAAAGAAAAAGGGTGATGATGATGATGATCAGGGTAGTGATATGGGTTCGACTGCTGGTCCTTCTGGTACTTCGGGTTATAATAATGTCTTTGGATCAAGATCTGATTATACAAATGACTACATACCATTAGATCCTGCTATTGAGGAAATGTACGAGAAGAATTTCTACACATTTCAGCAACAGATACTTGCTGAAGAATCCGACAAAGATTTTAGTCATTTTGATGGATTAGAGGAAATGGTGGACAATACTAATGTGTTTGGAAATAGTCTTAACATTTTTTCTCTAATATATTGATTGAAAGGGTAAAGATAGTTGATGACTCTGGTGCTAAAGAGACGACTGACAAGGCTACAGATCTTACTGGTCAAAGTGCAGTACGTCAGGTCAGAAACATTACCGTTGATGCACCACCTCCACCAGCATATGTACATACACTAAGACATTCCAAATCTTTCACAAGGTATGGAAATTCTAAGCCTATTATCAGCTGGGCATATGATACAGAGAAGAAAATGTATGTGATAAAGAGAAAAGGAGGAGCAATTGAGAATTATCAAGACAAGCATGATTAGATTAGAAACATGGTTTGGAGGCAAAGTAAGACCAACTTCAAGGACTTTAAGATAGCTAAATCCAAAGTCATTGAAGATGAGACTCTTATTGATCCAAATACCAATAAGCCACTAAAGATACGAGTTTATAAGCATCCGAGATATACAAGGAAGATCCCTATACATGCTCATGTACTAGTTAATAGATTGGCTAAGCTTATGTGGTGGAGTTGTGAGAAGGAGACATGGAATGCAATGATAAATTGTGTTGATAGAGATTACCGTATCATCGACGCTGTGGATCTACTGAAATTTGGAAGGGATGATTTGATGACGTTGCCGGCTTGTCCAATTGCAGCTGATGAATCAGTTCATTTTCTAGCAGCACAGTTTGGTTGGCTAATTACGAAGGCCCTGGAGAACAAGATGCATGCTTATGGGGTCAGTTACAAATTTGCAGACCTGGACTTTTAAAGGATTGATTCACCGAGCATAGGGGAAGATTTAGGAATTGAACCTAGAGGCTCGAGAAATCAAATGAAGTTGAACAAGATCAAGTCACGCGAGAACTTGAAGTTTCCGCACGAGAATTTACAACTAGCGCGAGAACTACATAGTTTAGTATAAATAGCTAGTTTTGTTGTAATTTAGTAAGCTTTTCTCATTTTCTGATTTTATACTCTATTGTAATAGTTTCAAATCATAGAGCAATACACTGAATATTATTTACATTTGTGTTTGAGTTCAATTAATCATGTTTCTACTTATTCAATCTTCTAAACATAAGTGATTACATTCCGCATTCTCCTCACGAGATCAATTTGTTGTTATTGTTGATCCGTATAATTTTTCCCATGCAGCTTCATTGTGGTACACCACAACCAGCCCATAACCTACTTTTTGACTTTAAAAACATCAGTGGAACAACTTTGAATCTCTGTTTTTGTTCACACAAAATTGATGCTTATGATAATCTAGTTGGGGATTTTGGATCTATGAGATAATGATGAGGATGTGAAAAGAAGGGGGAGAGATAGTATAAAAATGGTGAGAGTTAAAGATTGGCCAGAGATGGTGATGGTTATGCTCATCAAATGGTTGGAGAAGATGATTAGGTGTGGAAAAGATGATTGTAGGTGGAGGTGGGTTTTCCAAATCTAGGAGGTTGAGAAAGAAAGAACACAGAATGTAAAAAGAGCAGGTTAAACCCTCTCATAAACATGTGGACTAAATTTGTAACTTTTGATTCTAAGGATCAAATTTGCAACATGAACAAACCATGGGGACCATTTGTGCAATTTTCATTTATAAATATATAAACATTTTACGCTTTTGTAAAATAAATTTATTAATCTATAACAATATAATTTTAGTTATGGTTAAGTTTTTCTAAAAAAAAATAATTCTATATTTATATATAAACTTGTATGGAGAAAGAATTACACAACTGGTCCGTTTAGTGTACATATGTTTACATTTTGCTCTCTAAGTATGAGAAATCTCAACTTTAGCCCCCATGGTTCACTAACAGGTGACATATTACATATTTGGTCCTTCTAGTGGATGATTAAAACTGTTACTAAATGACAATAATGTCCTTTGAAATTAAAAAAGCATAAAAACACAAACTATCTTCTTCTCCCTGTCTTAAGGCACATATTTCTTCTTCAATCAGTGACAGTCGTTCTCTTACAATCCCACTAAGACCCTTCTCATAAATACATGTCACATTCATCCCCCTCTTAACTTTTTTTTCTTTTCCGGTAAAATTTCTTATGAATTTGTGTTACCATCTTCTTTGATGGTCTTTCTATCTCATGTTTTCCCACATGGCCAAAGGGTGTATTAAGGTGGAAAGTGACTATGAGTGGTTTACACAAATCAAACGTCAATGTGCCTCTATGTTTTTTATAGATAGGCTTGTGCATTATTATCCATAAGAATATTCACAGTAGGTTCCATATATTATTATGAGCGTGCTTCCTATATTATATGGAATGGTTGTGAGTGGTTAAGAGAGACAATGTTACTATTCATCTATATTTAGGGTGACACTATTCCATCCTATAAATTTTTAATTGTTTTTATAATTGGTTGTGAGTGGAAAAGAGATAAAAGGTAATGATGAAGCTATAAAAAGTATATTTTAATTAAAAAATAGAGAAAAATAATGATTTTTAGTGTAATTATAAGATGGGGATGAGGAACCTGATATGAATACTCTAAACCATGTTACTGGAGCATATTGATTTTTTTAAGTATTTTATTAGTATCTATCGATTTTTTGGGTCTTTCATGGGGCCTAAAAAGGAGTAGTTTAACTTTATCTAACTGGTACAACGGATAATTAAAATCTAATTGCTTTGGTGCAGGATCGGTGTTTGTCTCACAACACAAGATAATCACACAAACTTACTTAATGTCACTCAGGTTGATGAAGCGGAATCTTAACCAAGTTCACAAGTAATATAATAAGTTCAAACAGAAAACATAAAAGCATACGAGTGGTTTTCAAGATACTTGTATATTACAAGACTCTTACAAGCATGGTTACTAAGTTACATGGAGAAACTATATATACTACTATCTACAGTCGGTTATACTTGGAAAACCAGCAGGAAATTAAAACTAGACAAATACTACACTGTTTAAAAGTAAGATATCTAAGATAAAATAATAATATCTTAGATTAGGTACTCATGACATGTCCATGACTTACCTTTTGTCACCAACTAAAAGTGGTAATTGTACTAAGCTGATAATGGTTGAACAATGGATAAAGTAAGGTCAATTACATGGGCGTGGGAAAGCACCATGCAATTTGTCAGAGTGGCAGCGGACTTTGTCTTTGAATCTTCTAAGTTGGATACTTCAAAAGAATAAGAACTTAGTCTCGAAAGACTAAGTTCTTCCTTTGGAAGCTCTTCATATTGAGCTTCAGAAGATCTTTGACTTAGCTTTGGAAGAGCAGCTTGTTCCTTTAGAAGACCATTTGTTTAGCACATCAAAATATATCTAAGTGTGGTTTTGGTTGCACCAGCCTCATTAGATCCAACATTTGGTATTCATGAGTTTTCATAAATCTTGAAAAGTATAATTAATCAAAAGTATTGTATGTTAGAGAATGTGATGTAAAAACCCAACTAAAAACCAAACCTAGGACCCAAAACATCCGCATGATAGCCGGGGTTCAAGGGCGGCATTCCGTGAAAGGGGGTCCAAGGGGCGGCAACTCCTGGTGCCACGATACGGACCGCATCAGGAGATGGATGCGGCCCATAAGATAAAACGGGGCTCGAGGCAATGCATGCGATACACGTGTCACACGTGTAAGGTACATGCAATGTGGGCCGCATTGTCTAATGAATGTAGGCCGCATCAGCTAGTTGATTTCACCTATTTATTGGTGAATTCTTATCTCAATTTTCACACACTCACCTCTACATTTACACACATTTAACATCGCGCACAGATCCTCACCGACTCTTTTTGTGAAGCTACTCTCCACACTCGACGATCCGAAGCCCCCAAAGGATTTGTAGAACGTTCCTAGATCAGTAAGCTATGATATTGCCAGTGCAAGTTAGAACCTTCCTAGAACACCAAAAAGGCTCTACTTAAGTTAAAGTTGAATATCTTTGTCATTTGAAACAAAACTTGTGAATCCTTAAGATTTATTATTATCCTTAAATACCAGCATGAACAATAGCTAATTTATTAATGCATGCTGGTGAAATACAAGACAAGCATCAGACTAAGATTGTACGTGTGGTCTGATTAGTTATAATACACATGTGAAGGGTAGAACCTTAAAAAGGGTATTATGCCTAAGCATGGCTGGTAATAGTTTGGTGTCCATAGGGTTACGACTCCCTAGGTATTAACAATCCCACGAGCAACATGATAATAAACTATTACCAGTTTATTTTACAACAAAAGATTTGGATGTGTATTTCATCCTATGTGTAGTATGGTTAGTCTAAATTAATATTCTAATACTTGATTATGAAAATTATAAGAGTCCGATAAAAGTTGTTTACTAGCATATTGCTGAAATAGGAATTTCAAACCGTTTACATGCAAAGAATGATTGAACTGACTGTGTCATTAGATCATGCTACAATATAAACTCTACTCATTCTTCTCTCATCTCTCCTCCATCCTTTCTCCCTTCTCATATTCTAAATAAAATAGTAATTAAGTACCTCATTACGTCTATTTTATAAGAATCAATTTACCAAAAGAAATTGTCTTTAAACCATACAAAATATTGTATACAACTCGCACATTACATATATGTAAGTCATTCTTTCCGGTGGCGCTCGTTAATAATCACCATTGTTCTTGTTCATCTATGATTTACATACTACAGAATACAACTCAAATATTACATATATGTAAGTCATTCTTTCTGGTGGCGCTCGTTAATAATCACCATTGTTCTTGTTCATCTATGATTTTCATACATGTAACTTAATTTAGGTATGCATAACTTCAGATACGTATACGTAACCTTATTCATATGTAGATGATATGTGAGCATAAACACAAAAAAAATTTGAATGAGGAAGATATTAGCTTTCTGAACATACTTGTAAATTCAATAATGCAAACTATTTCTATTATTTTGTTACATATATAAACACATTTTTTTTCTTCTTCAAACTTAATTAATGATAAGGAATCTTTATTTTATTGATTAAATATA
Organism: Flaveria sonorensis; assembly: GCA_025506505.1. Taxonomy (NCBI): domain Eukaryota; kingdom Viridiplantae; phylum Streptophyta; class Magnoliopsida; order Asterales; family Asteraceae; genus Flaveria; species Flaveria sonorensis. Next base: position 40,863,720 of record CM046428.1, read on the forward strand.
TGTATTTCATACAAATAACATATATGTAACAAGATAGGTTACAATATATCACTCATACCTGATATGTAACTATGGGTTACATATATGTAAGCCATCATTTTGCGTATTCTTGTTATCTTTGTTCTCCCTCCGGTAATGTTTCTACTCCATTATTTTGGTTCTTGAGTTGCCTTAATCCAATGTTACAGTATATGTAACCCAAGTTACATAATGAGGCTTCATAATCATTTTTTCACCGTAACCCTTTCATCATCATCTATGTGATTTATTTCATCAACCTCTTGGTGATTCTGTATGAATGGTTGAGTTTGTTGTGTAGAAAGAGATGATGAAAGATGATGAGAGATGAGAGAGATAATGAGAGAATTAGTCAACAAAGTAGTTAAAAAAGAGATGAACCAAGATTTAAAAAACATTCTAAAATTAAAAGGATGTCAGAATTACATTTTTAACCATTTATATAAAAAAATTAAAAGAATAATTTTGATTGGTTGAGTAGAGTTTTCATGATTTTTGATTATAAACATGATTTTCATTTTAACTCTCCCATATATATCTATTACATATATAGAGAAAGAAGGGGATGGAGGTTCAAAAGGGAACCTAAAAAGGAGGGAACAAAGGAACTCATCTTAACCCTTCATTTACTTTATTTTTTATCATAGCCGTTCGATGTATTTATCATCCTATGCTCATTGCCACATTTGATCTCTCTCACTAAACAACATACAGTATCTCGAACCACACTTGGTGGCCACTATTATTGAACCACTATCGCCTCCACCGCTAGCATCTTGTAAACCCTAACGATGATGTTGCTCTCATAAAATACTCTTTTTGTTTGGTCATCATAGTAAACTAATGGAACCACTTGTCGACATTAAAAACACCACTGAACTTCTATGTAGTTATCTTTTTCTGATGAACAATCCTTCAGTTCAATTATAAGTATTTTACAAAGTTAAGATGTATCTATCACATTTGAAACAATTTTGTTTCATATGTGAAATTTTTTGTTTCACATATGAAATAACTTATAGAAACAACTCTAATTAACTTAGAGATACTTATTACTTAAAATTATTAGTATAGCCCAGAAAAAACCCGTAAATTTAATTATGCGTATTTCACAAAATTTATAATTAACACATTCGAAATAACCCTGTGTCATATGTGAATATTTTGTTTTACATTTGAAATAACTCGTGGAAATTACTTTAGTTCACCTAGATATGTTATAACTCGTAATAATTAGTAAAGCTAAATAATTAAACCCATAACTTAATTATAACTATTTTACAAAGTCAAAAAAAATACCTTGATTTCATATGTGAAATGTTTTGTTTTACATGTGATATGACTCCAAACAACTATAGTACACTTAGAGATACGTATAACTCATAATACATAGTAAAGCATAAATATAAAACCCATCAATTCAATTATAAACCAAGACTTGAAGATATTTTTATGGTAAATATTAAACATGGACTTGGGAAATAAGAACATCTATTTCTATGCTGGACTAGAATTTTAGATGCAGGGAATAGAGAATATTGAGACAGGAATGATAAGGAAAGTACGAAGGTGATGTAAGGCCCCGTTTCCGGAGACCTCACAGTTGGACATTCACAACACTATTCATAAAACATTTCATAATTCATTATCATATTGCAGTGGAATTTAAACATTTAAAAGCCATTCATTTATTTATAAACGTTGTTGCTAAGTAATACATGTTTGGTAGGGTTACAAAAGATCATTAGTTTGAATTACAAAACAACAATGTTATATTCATGAATGGATGTCAGCCTTTCCCCGGTGAGTAGCCTTCCCGAGTGCCATCCTCAGCAATATTATCTGCCAACTGAAAATTCATAAAAGTCAGCTTTGCTGAGTGAGTCCTAGTTTTAAAATCATAAAGATATCTTGATAGCTTTGTATACAAAATACTTCTTAAAGAAAATGTCTTATCTTTCCTTCGGATGTGATCACACATCATACATACAAATCATATCCATTACATCATTCCCATTCTCTTTCTTGCTTATTATTATTATCTTTCACTATCGATATGGACCATAGTGCTATACCCCCCATAAAATGCGCATAAACCTGGTACTGGGCCTTGAAGTCTATAAATAGACTCCATCAGTGGTGCACATATGCTGGCACCAGTACCGGGGCAACAACAGTGGTCCCCTCAATCTTAAAGATTGACCCTGTGTACATCCTTTGGGTTAGCTAAACCGTACACAGTTAAGCTAACGACAACATGGTCGTGCACCTCCTATAAATTTTACTTGCAAGTCTTTCATTCTTTAAGTTCCACTTTTTGTTAATATTAATCTTTCACTTGATTAATAATACTTCATAATTACGAGCAAACCACATAAGGCCACACAATAGTATCATAATAGGTACATAAGGGCAGGCCACATCATGCATAGATAACCAAATAAAAGCATCTAGTCAACCGTGGTCAAATCCTAATTTCTGATCTTCCAAAATTCTAGAAAATTTCTTAAGTCCTAAAGAAATGCGGATGAACAGAACCAATGCGGATGAACAACTTGCAAATGCGGATGAACAAAACTAATGCGGATAAACAACTTGCAAATGCGGATGAACACTTGGTAATTATTCTGTCGTAAAAGAAATGCTGATTGACACTGTAGCAAATGCGCATGTATAAAAAGAAATGCTGATGGACACTGTAGCAAATGCGCATGTATAAAAAGAAATGCTGATGAACGCTTAGGCTGAATTTGGGCAAATACGGCTGAACAAAGGTGAATGCGGGTGAACAGAACACTTAGGCAATTATCACGGTGTAAATGCGGGTGAGCCTTCAGATCGGTAAATGAGACTTATGCTATAACCAGTTCTAAAACCTCATTTTCATACATTCTTAACATCGATCTATCCTGCTAAACTCTTAGAACAAGCTTACAACCTCATAAAACACAGAAATTCATACCCATACGTAAGCAGTCAACATACACGACGGTTGTAAAACATTTTAAATGCATTTTCAGCCCCAAAGAAGTTTAAAAACCGGAACACCATGGCGAGCTACAATCTCTTTTATGAACAGGTCCGCCAGTCTCTCGGAGAAATACGTCTCGCGGATCGGTAGGAAGTGAGCACTCTTCGTCAATCGGTCAACTATCACCCAAATAGCATCGTACCCCCTTGCTGTACGGGGTAGCTTCGTGATAAAATCCATAGTGATGTGCTCCCACTTCCACTCGGGTATATCCAATGGTTAGATCTTCCCGTATGGTTTCTGATGTTCTGCCTTCACTTGCAAGCAAGTAAGGCACTTACTTACATACTCTGCTACGTTACGTTTCATACCCGGCCACGAGTAGTCTTTCTTCATGTCTTGATACATCTTGGTAGCACTGGGATGAATGGAGTATCGAGTTTTATGAGCTTCGTCCATAATTCTCCCACGTAGATTCCCATATCGAGTAATCCACATTTGCCCAAAGTATGTTTTAACACCGTGGGTATTCTCCCCCAATTCTGCAACTAGACCTCTCATTCGTTTGGTTGAGGCGATCTTCTTTTAACGCCTCATTTTGAAACTCTTTAACTTACGTTATCACCTCTGAGGTCATCACCAACTGATACGCCTTTACCCGAATCGGTTCGGGTCTCTCCTTCCGGCTAAGGGCATCGGTCACTACGTTGGCCTTCCCGGGTGGTAATGGATCTCACAATCATAGTCTTTGATCAACTCTAACCACCTTCTCTGCCTCATGTTGAGATCTTTCTGCTCGAAAAAGTATTTCAAGCTCTTGTGATCCGTGAAGATTGTGCACTTGGTCCCATATAAGTAGTGCCTCCAAATCTTCAACGCAAAGACCACTGCAGCCAATACTAAATCATGAGTGGGGTAATTAACTTCGTGGGTCTTTAACTGTCGGGACGCGTAAGCTATCACTCGTCCACGTTGCATTAGCACGCAACCCAGTCGCGAATAAGATGCATCTGAATACACCACTAAGTCTTCACTTCCTTCGGGCAATGTCAAAACAGGAGCTTGAGTTAATCTTGCTTTTAACTCCTCAAAAGCATCCTCCTGTTCTCGTCCCCACACAAACTTCACATCCTTGCGTGTCAACTTAGTCAAAGGTGAGGCTATCTTGGTAAAGTCTTGGATAAACCTTCGGTAGTAACCCGCCAAACCCAAGAAACTGCGAATCTCGGATGGCGTCTTTAGAGACTTCCATTGCATTACCGCCTCAACCTTTGCCGGGTCCACCATAATTCCTTCGGTATTCACCACATGACCCAAAAATTGAACTTCCCGCAGCCAAAAAGCACACTTAGAGAATTTAGCATACAACTTCTCCCTTCTAAGTGTCTCCAAGACTTCACTTAGGTGGCCGGCGTGTTCTTCCTTGCTCTTCGAATAAATCAGAATATCGTCAATAAACACAATCACTGATTTATCTAACATCGGCCGACACACTCGATTCATCAAATCCATAAAGGCAGCTGGTGCGTTAGTTAAACCGAATGACATAACGAGAAACTCGTAATGTCCATAACGCGTGCGGAACGCTGTCTTCGGGATATCTTATTCCTTTACCTTCAGCTAATGGTAGCTAGATCAAAGATCTATTCGAGAAAACCAACTGGCACCTTGAAGCTGATCAAACAGGTCGTCAATCCTTGGTAGGGGGTATCTGTTCTTCATTGTCAACTTGTTCAACTCCTGGTAGTCTATACACATTCTCATACTACCGCCTTTCTTCTTTAAGAAAAATACCGGAGCACCCCAAGGAGAGATACTCGGTCTAATAAACCCCTTATCCATCAGTTCCTGTAGCTGATCCATCAGTTCTTTCATCTTGGTCGGAGCTAACCGATACAGTGCCTTGGCAATGGGTTGCGCACCAGGTATCAGGTCGATCTGAAATTCTATCTCACGGACCGGTGGCACACCTGGTAGATCTTCGGGAAACACATCCGGGAAATCACGTACCACCGGTACTTCCGTTAATTGTGGTATCGACACGTCCACATCTTTCACATATGCCACGTAGGCACAACATCCGCGCCTCATACACTTCTCTGCCACTGCCATCGAAATCACTTTCGGAACCGTAGTGATGCGATCACCATAAACTATCACTGAACTCTCATCGGGTGCAACTAACCGAATCATCTTCTTCCGACACACGATGTTTGCCTCATAGGCTGCCAACCAATCCATCCCCAGAACTAAATCAAATCCTCCTAAGGGCATCACAAATAGTTTAGCAAAGAACCTATGGCCTTCTAACTCTATGCCATAATCCTCAATCATATCAGAGATTCTGGTAGACTTACCAATAGCAGTTTCTACATCAAATGGCTCATCAATTCTTCTACTACTAACAGGCAATTTAGCATAGAAGGCAGCAGATATGAAACTCCTACTAGCACCGGAATCAAATAGTACAGAGGCATAAGTTTGGTTTACAAGAAACACACCTGACACGACGTCAGGGTCTACTCGGGCTTCCTCTTGGATCATCGTGAAGGCTCTTGCACTTACCCTCTGCCCTCCTTCTTCCGGCCTTTTCTTCAACCCAGAACTTTCTGCCCTTGGCTTCTTGCAATCCTTGTTCATATGGCCGACTTCACCACTATTAAAGCATCGTGGGGCTCCACACATCTTTGAAATGTGACCGGGCTTGCCACATTTGTAGCAGACATTCATTCCCAAGCGGCATTCCCCGCTATGTTCCTTCCCACACTTATCATACCTCCTCAACCCCGAGCTTGCAGTAACCACTCGACGATCATCCATCCTCGGCATTTTACTGTTCGGGTTGAAACCACCGCGCCCTAATCTCTTCCCGTTCCAACTCCTGTCATTACCACCCGTCTTCTTCACCTCCACCACCTCCACTTCTCTTTCATCATACAGTCTCCCAGCTAAATCCATCGCCGACCTAAAAGTGCTCAGTCGGGCAGCGATCAAGTGCCTACGGATATCAGCAGGCAACCCCTGAATATACCGCTTGATCTTCCTTGAAGCCGGTGTAACTTGATCAGGCACCAGCCTCGCTATTTCGTTAAACTTGGTGGTATATTGCTGGTGGGTCATGGTTCCCGCCTCAAGCTGTAGAAACTCTCTCTCTATCTTGTCGTCTTCCCGATGAGGACAGAATTCCTCAAACACTAACTTTTTCAGTTCACTCCATTTCATCCTCCCGACAGCCCTGTTGCCCTCGGCTTGGACAAGATTGTCCCACCAACACAGAGCCGAGTCGACAAATGAGTGAGTGGCAAATTTTACCTTCTGATCCTCCCTGCACTCACTAATATCCAACACTGCCTCCATCTCTCTAACCCAGCGGTGGGCCGTAGCAGCGTTACCGTTGCCGTCAAAAGTAGGGGGTTTACACCGTTGGAATGCCCCGTAGCTGCATCCCCTCATGGTTTCCCGCACCTCTACATCTTCTTCATCACTGGAGGCTCCCCTTTTGACACTTATCTCCTCCTCATCATCATGATTTTCCTTATTCTCCCTTCTCCCTGTAGCAGCCCTTCTCTCTTCCTCACTTTCTTTCCTCTCATCCTTCCTTACTGCCCGGATCACTTCAGTCATGACAGACGGTAGGATCGTCTGCATGACTTGGTGAACCTCCTCCAACACTGCCTCTTTCACTGAGGCCCTCAAATGGCACTCTCATCCACTCCCTTCGGGTGATGAGGCTCAGGCTCAGCAGGAGCCGTCTCTGTAGTTCTTGCCTTGTTCTTTAAGGCCCGGGGTCTGCCAGCATGACCACCCCGTACACCACCTCTAGAAGCCTTAGATGATCTACCTCCAGCCATCCTCTAACACTATAAGATCCAAACACCAACACGGTCATTCAAGGTAATAGCTCAGTTAACGTTAAGTATAGTAAGTCCCTAATTACAGTGGCCAGTTGTGATTAGCCACTTACTTTACTCTTCATTCCCTGAGCATTTCTTATCTTGACTACATTAGTATTCAAATCTACTAAAGCGCATAAATCAAATATCATGCGCACATAATACCGGTTATCATAATAAAAGAAATACCTGATGGCACGTAGCTACTCGGGCTGGCATCCCTCCATTCGGTCCCATTTTCAGTTTAAGTTTAGGTTTTTGAAAATATTTACCCATTTCTCTTAAACTTTGGCTCTGATACCAACTTGTAAGGCCCCGTTCCTGGAGATCTCATAGTTGAACATTCACAGCACTATTCATAAAACATTTCATAATTCATTATCACATTGCAGTGGAATTTAAACATTTAAAAGCCATTCATTTATTTATAAACGTTGTTGCTAAGTAATACATGTTTGTAGGGTTACAAAAGATCATTAGTTTGGAATACAAAACAACAATGTTATATTCATGAATGGATGTCAGCCTTGCCCCGGCGAGTAGCCTTCCCGAGTGCCATCCTCAGCAATATTACCTGCCAACTGAAAACGCATAAAACTCAGCTTTGCTGAGTGAGTCCTAGTTTTAAAATCATAAAGATATCTTGATAGCTTTGTATACAAAATACTTCTTAAAGAATATGTCTTATCTTTCCTTCGGATGTGATCACACATCATACATACAAATCATATCCATTACATCATTCCCATTCTCTTTCTTGCTTATTATTATTATCTTTCACTATCGATATGGACCAAAGTGCTATACCCCCCATAAAATGCGCATAAACCTGGTACTGGGCCTTGAAGTCTATAAATAGACTCCATCCGTGGTGCACATATGCTGGCACCAGTACCGGGGCAGCAACAGTGGTCCCCTCAATCTTAAAGATTGACCCTGTGTACATCCTTTGGGTTAGCTAAACCGTACACAGTTGAGCTAACGACAACATGGTCGTGCAACTCCTGTAAATTTTACTTGCAAGTCTTTCATTCTTTAAGTTCCACTTTTCGTTAATATTAATCTTTCACTTGATTAATAATACTTCATAATTACGAGCAAACCACATAAGGCCATACCATAGTATCATAATAGGCACATAAGGGCAGCCCACATCATGCATAGATAACCAAATAAAAGCATCAAGTCAACCGTGGTCAAATCCTCCAGAAAATTTCTTAAGTCCTAAAGAAATGCGGATGAATAGAACCAATGCGGATGAACAACTTGCAAATCTGGATGAACAAAACTAATGTGGATAAACAACTTGCAAATGCGGATGAACACTTGGTAATTATTCTGTCATAAGAGAAATGCTGATGGACACTGTAGCAAATGCGCATGTATAAAAAAAAATGCTGATGGACAGTGTAGCAAATGCGCATGTATAAAAAGAAATGCTGATGAACGCTTAGGCTGAATTTGGGCAAATGCGGCTGAACAAAGGTGAATGCAGGTGAACAGAACACTTAGGCAATTATCACGGTGTAAATGTGGGTGAACCTTCAGATCGGTAAATGAGACTTATGCTATAACCAGTTCTAAAACCTCATTTTCATACATTCTTAACATCGATCTATCCTGCTAAACTATTAGAACAAGCTTACAACCTCATAAAACTCAGAAATTCATACCCATACGTAAGCAGTCAACATACACGACGGTTGTAAAACATTTTAAATGCATTTTTAGCCCCAAAGAAGTTTAAAAACAGAGAATCGGGGTCCTAGAACTCACCTATTGCAGCAAACAAGTGAATCTCCTCCCAACTTGCGTGCACAAGAGTTCAAACACCTAGAACAAGCCAAAACAAACACCCAAACTCCAAAAACACATAGAAATCAGTTTCTAAGGTTGAAACCTCACAGAAACCGAACCAATTAATCACAAAAACCTACTAACCTTGAGGATTCTTCTCCTTCTTCAGGATTCGACCGAGAGAAAACACAAAACCCAGCTTTCTTTCTTTTCTTTTCTTCTTCAGAAAGCAGCAGCAGAAAGAGCATGAGCGACCATGCTCTTTATACACCAACTTTTGACTTTTGTACTATTTTACACCTTTCACCCTTCAACTTTGGCCTTTATAAAAATTCGGGTGTTACAGGTGAGGATGAATTCTCCAGTTCCCTCTTTTTTAGGTGTTCCACAGTGAACCCTCACACACACACACACATACACACACACACACACACACACACATATATATATATATATATATATATATATATATATATATATAGGATATGGATACATTACTATCTTTTTTTTATACTACTAACCCATAAAGTCCACCATAATGTAAGGCCCCGTTCCCGGAAATCTCACAGTTGGTCAACCACAGCATTATTTACATACAATTACGTACATTTAATTAAAACATCGTAGCGGATTAGATTACCAAAAACCATTCATTGCATTAATATTTACTGTTGCCAAATAATACATCAATGTATAATAGGAGTTACAAAAGAAACGTTTAGTTGCATTACAAAACAACATAATTATCATGCACGAATGGATGCCAGTCTTGCCCGCCAAGTAGCTTTCCCCCGCGTGCCATCCTTAGCGATGAGTTACCTGCCAACTGAAAATGCATAAAAGTCAGCGTTGCTGAGTGAGTTCTAGCTTTAAAATATTAAAATACCCTGTTTAAATATATAAAATATCTTTTTCTTAAAATACTTCCTTTAACATAAAAACCCTTCTTCAATACGTGATCACACATCATACGTACAACAAGATAATATTCATTATTGCCTTCATCATTCTTCTCATTCATTTCATACTCTTACCACTATCTTTCACTTTCTACTAGACCAATGTGCAATACCCCGAACATTGTGCACGAAGCGGGTACTGGGCCGAGGTCTATAAATAGACCCCTAACATTGCGCAAGAAGCCTGACCCAGTACCTAGGGCATGCTACAAGGGTCTCATCAATCTTAAAGATTGACCCAGTGTGCATCCTTCGGGTTAGCTAAACCGCTCACAGTTGAGCTAACGACAACATGGTCGTGCACCTCCATTCAATTTGCTTGAAAGACTTTCATTCATTCGTTATGTTCCACTTTTCATTAACATTAATCTGTCACTTCATTTATGATAATACTTCATGTATACGAGCATAAACACACCATGTAAATTCACGTAATAATACGTAATATGGAACACAAGAACATGCCATAAACATGCATGGAATAAACAAATACAACCATCAAATCAATCAAGGGTCAAACCCTAAAATTTCTATTTCCTAAAAATCTCATAAATTTTCTAAGGCATTTAGGCTCATGAGCACTATGCAGGCACACCACACTTAAGCACATGGAAACACTTAGGCGCCTGAACTAACACTTAGGCGTATGAGCAATTTTCTGGGTGCATGGATACTATTCGGGCGCATAAGGTACACTAAGGCTTTTTGGGCAGTGGGCGTGTGGGCACTATTGGGGCGCATGGGATGGAACTTAGTCTTTTTGGCTAAGTATTAGGTGCATGAGCCTATCACTTAGGTGCATGGGCAAAAAAAATCCAGGCGCATGAGCCACACTTAGACTACTGGGCCCAATTTCTAGGCGCGTGAGGTACTGTTGGGGTGCATAAGAAAGGACTTAGGCGTCTGAGCTAAATTTTAGGTGCATGAGCCTTGTTTGGGTGCACGGGCAGTAGACTTTCATGTTTTTAAATTATTTCAAGTCACAAACATCATTCTAACATGCTCATAACTTAAATCTATCATTCTAAGCACCTAAAACAAGCATAAAACCAAGAAATACAACCAACCAAACATAACATACATACGGGTTCATACATAAACCATTAAAAACATTTTAACATGCATTTTTCAGCCCCAAAAAGTTTAAAAACACAAAACCGGGGATCTAGAACTCACCAATTGCAGCCTTCAAGTAAAACTCCACCGAACTTTAGGGCTCAAAGAGTTCAAACACCTAAAACACAACAAAACACACAACCAAGCACAAAGAACACATAAGAACGGTTTTAAGGTTGAAAGCCTAACAAAACCGAACCAAAAACGCAAGAAAAATACCTACCTTGGCAAAATCAGCTTCTTTTTCTCTCTAGAACCAAGAGATCTTCTGTTCTTCTTCTTTTTTTTTTGTTTCCAACCAAAAAGTAGAAAGTAGAGGGGATGCATGGGCGGCCATACCTTTTAAACATTAAAATAATAAGGTTTTGTACTTTATATACTTTGGCCCCCTCCACTTGTGCTCCTTTTCTATTCTTTCAAGACACTTTTCTTTTCCTTTCTTTTTATTAAAATTTTCGAGTGTTACAAGTCCACCCCCCTTATAGAGGTTTCGTCCTTGAAACCTGTTATTCTTCAAACAATTGTGGGTAATGCTATCTCATCTCTTCCTCAGTCTCTCACGTAGACTCAGATCCCTTCCTGTGCTTCCACTGCACTCGCACCAGTGGAACCACTTTATTTCGTAACCTCTTCTCTTTTTGGTCAATGATTGCCACTGGTTGCTCTACATAGTTGAGCCGTTCATCCACTTCAATGTCTTCCAGTGGTACAATCATGTCTTCATCAGCTAGGCATTTTCTCAGATGAGATACATGGAATTTTGGATGAATTCCTCTTAACTCATCCGGTAGCTCCAATCGATAGGCCACCTCTCCTACTCGTGCAACAATTTGGAAAGGTCCTATGTACCTCAGACTGAGCTTACCATGCCTACTAAACCGAATGATTCCTTTCCAAGGCAAGACCTTCAACATGACCCTATCACCCACATTGAATTCAATCGGTCTACGTCTCTTGTTGGCATACAACTTTTGCCTATCTTTCGTCGCCTTCATGAAGGCCTTGATCTTCTCCGATTTCTCAGTCGTAGCCTCAATCACTTCAATACTGCCCAGCTCTTTCTGCCTGATGTCTTCCCAACACACGGGCATTCTACACCTTCTACCATATAGCATCTCATATGGTGGCATGCCAATGCTGGCATGATAACTGTTGTTGTATGAGAATTCTGCTAACGGTAAGTGTTCATCCCAGCTTCCTACAAAATCAGTGACGCAGGCTCGAAGCATATCCTCAAGTGTCTGTATAGTCCTCTCTGACTGACCATCCCGGTCCGACGATAGACACTGGTACACCATGATGAGTCACGTTCTCTTTGATGAATAGATCCGCCAATCTCTCGGAAGAATACATCTCGCGGATCGGTAGAAAGTGAGCACTCTTCGTTAGACGATCAACTATCACCCATATATTATCATACCCTCTTGCCGTATGTGGTAACTTCGTAATGAAGTCCATGGTGATGTGCTCCCACTTCCACTCGGGTATATCCAAAGGTTGGATCTTCCCGTATGGCTTCTGATGCTCTGCCTTCACTTGCAAGCAAGTAAGGCACTTGCTCACATACTCTGCCACATCACGCTTCATACCTAGCCACCAGTAATCTTTCTTCATGTCATGATACATCTTGCTAGTACTGGGATGAATGGAGTATCGAGTCTTATGAGCTTCATCCATGATCCGCCCCCGTAGTTCTCCATAACGAGGGATCCATATCCGCCCGAAGCGGGTTCTAACTCCGTGAGTATTTTCACCCAACTCCATGACTAGACATCTCATCCTTTCAGAGTTAAGGCAATCTTCTTTCAATGCCTCATCTTAGAACTTCTTGGTCTGTGTCATCACATCGGAGGTCATAATCAACTGGTAAGCTTTCACCCGGATTGGCTCGGGTCTCTCTTTTCGGCTAAAGGCATCTGCCACTACGTTGGCCTTGCCCGGATGATAATGGATCTTGCAATCATAGTCCTTGATCAATTCTAGCCACCTCCTTTGCCTCATATTGAGGTCTTTATGCTTAAAGAAGTATTTCAAACTTTTATGGTTCGTGAAGATAGTGCACTTCATCCCGTACAAGTAGTGCCTCCAAATCTTCAACGCAAAGACCACGGCCGCTAGCTCCAAGTCATGAGTAGGGTAATTACTCTCGTATATTTTCAACTGTCGGTATGCATAGGCTATTACTCTTCCTCGTTGCATCAACACACAACCCAACCCTAAATAAGAAGCATCCGAATAGACCACTAAGTCTTCGTTCCCTTCGGGCAATGTCGAGATAGGAGATGGAGTCAATCTCATGTTTAACTCCTCAAAAGCATTCTCCTATTCCAGACCCCATACAAACTTTATGTCCTTACGGGTCAACTTGGTCAATGGTGAGCCTATCTTGGAAAAGTCTTGGATGAACCTCCTGTAGTAGCCCGCCAAACCCAAGAAACTACGAATCTCGGATGGCGTCTTTGGAGACTTCCATTGCATCACCGCCTCAACCTTTACCTGGTCTACCATGATCTCTTCGGAATTTACCACATGACCCAAAAATTGAACTTCACGCAACCAGAAAGCACACTTAGAGAACTTGGCATACAACTTCTCTCTTCAAACTGTCTCCAATACTTCGTGTATGTGGCCGGCATGTTCTTCTTCACTCATCGAATAAATCAGGATATCATCAATAAACACAATCACTGATTTATCCAACATTGGCTGACACACTCGGTTCATCAAATCCATGAAAGCAGCTGGCACTAGACCAAAAGACATAACGAGAAACTCGTAGTGTCTGTAAAGGGTGCGAAATGCTATTTTGGGGATATCCTGCTCCTTCACCTTCAATGGATGGTAGCCAGATCGGAGATCTATTCTCGAGAATGAACTGGCACCTTGGAGTTGGTCAAACAAGTCATCTATTCTGGGTAGCAGATATCGGTTCTTCACCGTTAACTTGTTTAACTCATGGTAGTCAATGCACATCTTCATACTACCGTCTTTCTTCTTTAGAAACAAGACCGGAGCACCCCAGGGAGAGATGCTCGGTCGGATGAACCCTTTGTCCAATAACTCTTGCAACTGAACCACCAGTTCCTTCATCTAAGACAGGGCCAATCGGTATGGTGGTTTGGCAACTGGTTGAGCACCAGGTATCAAATTGATCTGAAACTTGATCTCGCGGTCCGGTGGCACACCTGGTAAATCTTATGGGAACACGTCCGGAAAGTCACACACAACTGGTACATCAGACAATTATGGAACTGACACGTCCACATCCTTCACGTAAACCAAGTAGGCACTACATCCACGTTTCATGCACTTCTCTGCCACCACCATCGAAATCACTTTAGGAACCGTAGTCACTCGATCACCGTAGACCGTCACCGAACTTCCATCTGGCGCAGTTAATCGGATCATTTTCTTACGACATATGATATTCACCTCATAGGCTGCTAACCAATCCATCCCTAGAACTACATCAAATCCACCTAGGGGCATCACAAATACTTTAGCAGAGAACCTATGGCCTTCTAATTCTATGTCACAACCCTCTATTATATCAGAAATTCTGGTAGACTTACCAATAGTAGTTTCTACATCAAAGGGCTCATCAATACTTCTACTACTAACAGGAAACATAGCATAGAAAGCAGCAGAAATAAAACTCCTACTAGCACCAGAATCAAATAATATAGAGGCACAAGTTTGGTTTACTAGAAACATACCTGACACGACATCGGGGTCCACCCTGGCCTCCTCCCGGGTCATCGTGAATGCTTCTAGCGCTTGCTCTCTATCCTTCATTCCCGGTCCTCTTCTTCACCCCAGAACTCTCCGCCCTTGGCTTCTTGTAATCCCTACTCATATGACCTTCTTCACCACAGTTATAGCACCTCAACACCCTACAATCCCTTACCAAATGACCAAACCTCCCATACCTGAAGCATACATGTGATCCCCACCGGCACTCTCCAGTGTGCTCCTTTCAACATTTGCCATACTTCTTCATCCCCGCGCTTGATGACACCACCCTTCGGTCATCCACCCTCGTCCTTTTATTGTTTGGATTGAAACCACTACGTCCAAACCGCTTTCCACTCCAGTTCCTGTCACCACCACCCGCCTTTCTCACCTCTACAACAGCCTTTTCCCTCTCATCGTAGAGTCTCCCTGCCAGATCCACTGCCAATCTAAAGGTACTCGGTCGGGCAACAATCAGGTGCCTACGGATATCCACTGGCAATCCTCGAATATACCTCTTTATCTTTCTCGACACTAGTGTCACCTGATCCGGCACCAGCCTCGCCATCTTATTGAACTTGGTGGTGTATTACTGATGGGTCATGGTCCCCACCTCTAGCTACAGGAACTCCCTCTCTATCTTGTCAAGCTCTCGGTGACGACAAAATTCCTCAATCACCATCTTCTTCAGTTCTTCCCACCTCATCTTGCTGATGGCCCTGCTGCCCTCAGCCTGGACAATATTGTCCCACCAACATAAAGCCGAATCTACAAACGAGTGAGTGGCGAACTTCACCTTTTGGTCCTCCCTACATTCACTAATCTCCAGCACCACCTCTATTTCTCTCACCCAGTGGTGAGCAGCAGCAGCACTACCATTGCCATCAAAAGTTGGGGGTTTGCATCGCTGGAATGCCCCGTAGCTGCACCCCTTCGCGGTTTCCCGCACTACCACCTCCTCCTCATCATTAGAGACCGCCATCTCAGTGTTTGGTTGCTCCCTCTCACCGTGATCTCTGTCATCCTCTCTTCTCCCAGTAGTTTTCCTTCTCTCCTCCTCCTTCTCCTTCTTCTCATCCTCTCTCATAGCACGAATGACTTCAGTCACTACAAACAGTAGGATCGTCTGCATGACTTAATGCACCTCCTCCATAACCGCCTCCTTTACTGAGGCTCTTAAGTTAGCACTCTCATCACCGCCCTCCGGATGATGAAGCTAGGGCTCAGCAGGAGCCGTCTTGGCAGTCTTTGTCTTGTTCCTCGTGACACGTGGTCCAACACCACGGCCACCCCGTGCTCCACTTCAGGAAGCTTTCAACGATCTACTACCAGCCATCCTCTAAACACTATAAGATTCAAACACCAATACGGTCATTCAAGGTAATAGCACAGTTTATGTCAAGTATAGTAAGTCCCTAATTACAGTGGCCAGTTGTGATTGGCTACTTACTTTACTTTTCATCCCCCAAGCATTTCCTATCCTGACTACATTAGTATCCAAATCTATTAAGAGCACATAAATCAGATAGCACACGCACATAATACGGGTTATTATTTAAGAAAAGAATTACCTGATGGCACGTAGCTACTTGGGCTGGCATCCCTCCATTCGGTCCCATTCTCAGTTTAAGCTTAGGTTTTGAAATATTTTACCAATTTCTCTTAAACTTTGGCTCTGATACCAACTTGTAAGGCCCCGTTCCTGGAAACCTCATAGTTGGTCAACCACATCATTTTTCATATACAATTACGCACATTTAATTAAAACATCGCAGCGGATTAGATTACCAAAAACCATTCATTGCATTAATATTTAGTGTTGCCAAATAATACATCAATGTATAATAGGATTTACAAAAGAAACGTTTAGTTGCATTACAAAACAACATAATTATCATGCACGAATGGATGCCAGTCTTGCCCGCCAAGTAGCTTTCCCCCGCGTGCCATTCTCAGCGATGAGTTACCTGCCAACTGAAAATGCATAAAAGTCAGCGTTGCTGAGTGAGTTCTAGCTTTAAAATATTAAAATACCCTGTTTAAATATATAAAATATCTTTTTCTTATAATACTTCCTTTAACATAAAAACCCTTCTTCCGTATGTGATCACACATCATGCGTACAACAAGATAATTTTCATTATTGCCTTCATCATTCTTCTCATTCATTTTGTACTTTTACCATTATCTTTCACTTTCTACCAGACCAATGTGCAATACCCCGAACATTGTGCACGATGCGGGTACTAGGCCGAGGTCTATTAATAGACCCCTAACATTGCGCACGAAGCCTGACCCAGTACCTAGGGCATGCTACAAGGGTCCCGTCAATCTCCAAGATTCTTTGGGTTAGCTAAACGGCACATAGTTGAGCTAACGACAACATGGTCATGCACCTCCATTCAATTTGCTTGCAAGACTTTCATTCATTCGTTATGTTCCACTATTCATTAACATTAATCTTTCACTTCATTTATGATATTACTTCACGTATACGAGCATAAACAAACCACGTAAAGTCACGTAATAATATGTAATATGAAACACAAGAACAGGCCATAAACAAGCATGGAATAAACAAATACAACCATCAAAACAATCCATGGTCAAACCCTAAAATTTCTATTTCCTAAAAATCTCAGAAAATTTCTAAGGCATTTAGGTGCATGAGCACTATGCAGGCGTATGAGCACTATGCAGGCGCACCATCACTTAGGCGCATGGAAACACTTAGGCGCCTGAACTAACACTTAGGCGTATGAGCAATTTTCTGGGCGCATGGATACTATTCTGGCGCATGAGGTACACTTAGGCTTTTTGGGCAGTGGGCGCATGAGCACTATTGGGGCACATGGGATGGAACTTAGTCTTTTTGGCTAAGTATCAGGCGCATGAGCCTATCACTTAGGCGCATGGCCAAAAAAAAAAATCCAGGCGCATGAGCAACACTTAGACTACTGGGCAAAATTTCTAGGCCTATGAGGTACTGTTTGGGCGCATAAGAAAGGACTTAGGCGTTTGAGCTAAATTCAGGCACATGAGCCCTATTTGGGCGTATGGGCAGTAGACTTACATGTTTTTAAATTATTTCCAGTCCCAAACATCATTCTAACATGCTCATAACTTAAATCTATCATTCTAAGCACCTAAAACAAGCATAAAACCAAGAAATAGAACCAACCAAACATAACATACATACGGGTTCATACATAAACCATTAAAAACATTTTAACATGCATTTTTCTGCCCCAAAAAGTTTAAAACCACAAAACCAGGATCTAGAACTCACCAATTGCAGCCTTCAAGTAAAACTCCACCGAACTTGAGGGCTCAAATAGTTCAAACACCTAAAACACAACAAAACACACAACCAAGCACAAAGAACACATAAAAATCAGTTTTAAGGTTGAAAGCCTAACAAAACCGAACCAAAAACGCAAGAAAAATACCTACCTTGGCAAAATCAACTTCCTTCTCTCTCTAGAACCGAGAGATCTTCTGTTCTTCTTCTTCTTTCTTATTTCCAGCCGAAAAGCAGAAAGTCGAGGGGATGGATGGGCAGCCATACCTTTTAAACATTAAAATAATAAGGTTTTATACTTTGGCCTCCTCCACTTGTGCTTCTTTTCTATTCTTTCAAGATACTTTTTTTTCTTTTCTTTTTATTGAAATTTTCGGGTGTTACATATAACATTTGATTAAAATTAAAATTTATAAGATCATGACAAGGGTCATTTACATTTGACTTTTAGAAATGGATAAATTTGTCATTTACCTATCTATCAATATTATTTAATTAAATATTCTACCCACTCAGTTTTTCTATTTTTCAATAAGAGATTCCCCTTAACTTTTTAAATCAATCATAATTTTGCTATAAAATAACATTTTTAACAATAATTACACCAACAAATAGATCGTATTTTTATCTTAAATTTCGTTATAGTTTTATGAAACGCTTGTAATTACATACATGTAACAAACAGTTGCACATATGTAATAAACTTTTATCTTGTTTACAAAAAGTTCTCTTTTATTGGAAAAACTTCACATTTTTTAAAAAGTTAATAACTTTTTAGTATGTGATTATAATTCGAATATAACATTTTGGATCTCTGATATTATTACGTGTTTTACAAACAATCGTACTAGCGATATAATTAATGGCATTGAATATATATCTTCTAACTATTGCAGGACATATCATAGGCTGTATAAGTTCAATTAACAATAAGCAAAAAGATAACAAGAAATGATTTTTTGATGTTTTTTGTTTAGTTATCTATGTTTTAATAAATGAAATGTTATTTAATAAAATGTTATTTTAATTTTATTAGGTTATTTTTTATTACGTTTTATGTGTATATAAAGTTTATTGATTTTATACAATTTTGGTAAAAAAAATAATGATATGATATCTGATTTGTAATTTAAAATCTCTAAGAAACTATCACATATTTGTAGCAATATGTTAACTACATATGTACTAATAGTTTGTGTTCTTGGGCGTTTCTTGCCAAAATGAATATTTAATTAAGAAAAAGACATATAATACAACACATATATAACAATATATAATACATACATATAGTTATGAGTTATATTGTTCTATTAATGTGAGAAAACTTTTGGAAATTATGTACATCATCTTGATCAAATAATGTAGTTAGAATTATGATTCTCGTGACAAAGGTGTAGGCATGCACATTGGTTACGAAAAAAATTAACAAGATGTAAATTATTTTGACAAAGAAGAACAAAAACATGCATTTTGATTAAATCAATAATTCTTTGATGTTTGATAAATGTAATTAAACAATTCTTATGTAATAAAAGCATAAATGTAATATATATATATATATATATATATATATATATATATATAATTGTTCATATAACCTATATGTAATGAAACAATTCTTTAATTGCTCACTTATTCAATGGAATATAAGGTTTTTGTTTTTAGCACTTCTAGTTGATTATGATGACTTCAAAAAGTTATTGTATAAGATGATTACTAACTATTGCATGCGTGTAACAAGATATTACATATATGTAACATGATATTATATATAAGCTATAATATAGCATAAATTACATTTAAAAAGATATTACATATGTGTTTATATTATATTTATATGTGATTATATCTGACATATATGTAATTATTTTATTACATCTTAAAAAAAGGATTATATTATACAGGAAGTGCATAATTTAATACTTGATGTTATTTTTTTCATTTAAGTTATAATAAAACAAACTGAATGTTGTTAAATGCATTTATCTTTGAATAGTCACATTTATGTTTACATTACACAAATATAACCGTTCGTCACATATATTTAAATTAGAGTAATAATGACCATGAGCAAATATGAGATTACATGTACGTAATAACAAGATATTACGTATATGTAGAATGATTATTATAAGGGATAGATATATTTATATGCATGTAATATTAGAAATTACATGCATGTTTATATAGATAACAAGTCATAAGTTGAAGTTTTAATTGCAAATGTATTTTTTCCATTTCTTTACAATAGAATAAATAAAAAAAATTTAAAATGCACATTATAATTTTGTTCTGATTGTTAGTAATGTTACATTCCCTCAAAATAATAACTTTTTGTCTAGAAATTGAATAACATGATTTATTTGTGGAAATGTATATCATCCTTAGATATTTATAGCAGACCATCGTTTTGAAAAAAATTAAGAAATAACATTAAACAAATGTTTAGACAACTAACTAAACAAGCAAGTGTGTATATTACACATATGTAATTATTTCATGTTAAAGTAAAAACATATTACCTTCATGATTATATAACAAGTATGTGATTTTTTATCTAACGTCTATGCTTTTAAATATGAGGTGAATTTTTAGGAAAGGAGTGAACTTTAAAAAAAATAAGACAAATTTGTTACATATAAGCAACTATTCTTTACATATGTTTAATAACTGACGTTTGAGAAAACAATAACAGAATTAAAGATAAGAATGTGACCTATTTAATCGTATAAATTTTATAAAAAATAAGATTGTATAAAAAGGTTATGAATGTAATTAAATTTGAGGGGAATCTTTTTTCTAAAAATAGGGATATGAACATAATGATCACTTAATTGCAAAAGTTGGTGAATGATTTTTTTACCATTTCACCCTTCATATTATTTAAAGGGTGATGAAACATGTCATTCTCCTATTAGTTTAAAAGAGTTTATGGGTTATTAGTATAAGAATGGTTTAGCAATTGATCCATCCTATATATATATATATAGATAGATAGATAGATAGATAGATAGATAGATAGATAGATAGACAGACAGACAGACAGACAGACAGACAGACAGACAGACAGACAGACAGATAGATAGATAGTGAAGGGATCCTAATAAAATCAAGTAGTTTTGAGAAAAACTATGAAAACTAATTTCATCCAATCAAATTTTTTCTTTATTTATTTATATCTATTATATTCAAAGGGTATTTTAGTAATTGTATACATAATTTATTCCTAGTAATTGCTAAATCCCTTATTTTTATCCCCATGATTGAAGAAATCAGCACACATTTGGGAACGATTCATTCAAATGATCTTCTCCATTACTCTTGCTTCACGATTTGCTCATTCTACATATCGATATTCAGCAGATTGTTAATCAACTTCAACAACCTTATATTGAAGAAAGTGAGTCTCTTCATTAGTATCTATTGATTTATTGATTCCACCTCTGTTTTTTTATTTTCTAATTGCCCCATTTAAGATGGATAACCCCAATTCTTCTGCAATGCTCACTATAACTGGTATGGAAATTGAAGAGTTTGCTACAACAACTCCTGCATCTTATATTGACCAGATTGATATACCGATCATCAAAGATAATTTGGAATTAGAGAATTCGACAATACTTATCCCATCCAATATGAATCAAGCAGATGGTCATATATGTCTTACAGGTGTTTAAAATGAAGGTAGTTCTTAATGCATGTTCTATTATTGGTTTGAAACATGAGTATTCTTAATAGCTAAACATATGATTACGTATATGTATGTCGCATGATGTTTATGTAACATATGTCACAACATTTTTATGACTATTTACATATATGTAAGTGTATTTATTCTAACATTTCCTTAGTTGTGATTATGAATACTACTATTATATTAAAAATTTTATAATTTACTGACTTATTTCAATTTTTCTTACTATCAAGAATCCTTATCTACCAATGTATATGAATCTCCTAATGGAACATGATATTGGACTCGTAATGTTATAACCGAGTACAATCTTGTTGAAGGAACCAAATTCGACACATGGAAAGATGTAATGAATATGTATGAAGCGTATGCTGAGAAGGCTAGTTTTTCTACTCATTTAGGTGCAATGACAAAAAAGGATAGGGTGATTACTCATAGATACATGTTGTGTACCAAAGCTGGTAAGCCTAAGGGTCAAGTTGTTGACACCTTGAACTCCACGTCAAAGTCACCTCTTCATCAGACTAATTTTAAAGTTACTAATTACCGAGAATGTATAAAACTAAGAGCTATAATAAGTACCCTAGCTTTTGAGTTATATGAAATAGATGAGGTTTATAATCATGGATTAGTGAACTCAGACAATTTGGATCTGATGCGTAAAAGACGGAAGTTGAATTTTGTTGGTCAAGAGTATATTGCCAAATGTTAATTGGCAAATATTGGGCCAACCAAAGCTCATAGGATACAAGTAGCATTAAAGGGTGGTCATCATATTATGCGTGGTACAAAAACGGACTACAAAAATTTTAGTCAAGATATCACCAAGTATATTGGTAAAAGAGAGGCACAAATGTTCATAGGCTACAAGTTGCATTAAAGTGGTTTTTTAGGTTTTCTTAAAACCAGTAGTTTTTTTAGGAACCACCCCATATATATATAGGGAAAGTTTGCAGTACAATGTAAACAATTCGTGCGAAGTGTACGAAATGATAACAACCATTGATCTAAGCGATGGACAATTCAGATTAAAGATAGAATAATTATGCAACAAATGTGTCTGAAGCAGTAGATTTGGAAATAGCCTACAGTTTTTGACTTTTTTCAAATTCCTTCCGTTTTTTAAAGAAATATAACTTTTTATATGATATTATTTTAAAAAAAAATACACCATAAAATCTAGTATTTTACCCTCTTTAATATGAGTATAGTATTGCTATACTTTTTTTTTTTAAATCAACAATTTTTTTAAACGTCTATGTATTATACGTATAACTTGCGATTAACTGCGTAATTATGAACATAACTTACGTAATTATCATATAACTTGCATAATTATAAATATAACTTGCATAATTATTTTTTATAACGTGAGTAATTTTTTTTTTGCGTAATAATAAATATTACTTGCGTAATAATAGATATAACTTGTGTAATTATGAATATAACTTGCGCAATTATATACCTTTTATGCGTAATTATAGCGCAGACGAAAATACCCCTCGGCCAAAAAACACGTGTCTAGCTCTAGTGACTTCATACGATTCACATGAAAATTACACTTTGTATAGTAACCGGCCCATATATATACATATACATATACATATATATATATATATATACATATACATATACATATATATATACATATATACACATATATATTGTAAGAGTTATCTTAGAGCCTGATGATATCCAAAGATCTCTCAGCATGAATTCTGAAGTACATGGAAGTTAGTTCGGAAGATTTGACAAAGCACAAAGAAGTTCACTAAGTGTCAAATCTTCCGAAGCCAAAGACCAAATTCTTCCGAAGCCAAAAGTGAAGTCTTTCGAAGCTTCAAGACAAAGTCTTCCCAAGCCTGAAGACTGATTTCTTTCGAAGATAGAGAAGACATGCTTTCTCTGACTTAATTTTGACAAAAGTTGAACCCCTTTCCGCTGTCATCTCTGAAGACTCACCAACTTATACAACTTGGTGATTATCTCCATATATTTTTCAACTGTACATTATGGTCATTGAGTTTGTAACTTTTCACTGTTGTACTTTTATCCTTTTTTTATAATAGATTAGTATGTGATCTATGGCATGTCATAGTCACATGTCAAAAGGCAATCTGCCTTTTGACTTTACATTGATCTTGTTGTCTAGATTAGTGTTCTAGCTAACCTTCAAAGTATGGTCGGTTGTAGGATGTAGTATAAAGTGTCTCATGTAACCAGTCCTTAGGACTAAGCCTTGTAACAATTATAAAACACTTGAGAGAAATATACATCATCCTTGAAAACCAATCTCATTGTTTTTGTGTGTTCTTTACTTTTGTTCTTTGTTTTATTTACCTGATTCTCTATTTGATTTGTTAAGTGTTATACTCTCCACCTTGTGAAACTATTGCATAACCATAATCAATCCTATAATTGGTATCAGAGCATTTCAGGCTCTTGATTGTAAGATCTCACAATCTTAAATCTTTTCAATTTAACAAAACACTTACCAACTCAAACGATAGCTCTCACTAAGGCTGAGTTGGAAATTGTCACTATAACTAAATCTCCACTGATCACTCCTGATAACTTTGATACTTGGTGTATGAGGATGGAAGGCTTAATCAAGTCATAAGACTGTAGGATGTGGAGATCTATAGTCTTAGGACCTCACATCCCAAGCACTACTTCAGTAACTGCTTGTGTTGGGATGATACCAAAGGATGTGGCTGACTATTCTAAGGAAGATTGGAAGAAGATTGATAAAACTCAGAAGGTCAAGGAAAACAAAAGAGCTGTGGGATGCAATGAAGCTGATTGCAGGACAGTGTGAAGGGTAGTCAATATAATCAGTCTTACAATGACGAGATGTTTAGAACACTTAACAGTTCAAATGGGGAACTGGATTTGAGTATGATGATACTAAGAACACAAATAAGTAGTGAGAAAGAACTAAGAACAAGAACAAACAAGTATGGTTTTCAAGGATGCTGTATATTGCTCTCAAGCTCTATTACAACTGTTACAAAGCATATTAGAATTACAAGGACCGGAGACACTTTATACTACATCCTACAACCGTCAATACTTAGAAAGAAAGTTGGAAACACTAATCTAGACAACAAGATCAATGTAGAGGCAAAAGGCACATTGCCTTTTGACTAGTGACTATGACATGCCATAGCTCACATCTTTTTCTAATACAAAAAGGTTTACAGGTACAAAAGTAGGAAGTTACAGACAAAGACCTTAATCTACAATTTACAAAAGCATGGACTTTTCACCAACTCATACAAGTTGGTGAGTCTTTAGAGTTGCAGTGAAAAGTGTGCCAGCTTTTCTGTAAAGTAGATCAGAGAAAGCATGTATTCTCTGTATTCGGAAGAAATTAGTCTTCACAGTAAAATGGATTCGGAAGACTTTGTCTTTGAAGCTTCGGAAGACTTCATCTTTGGCTTTGGAAGATTTGGACTATGGCTTCAGAAGATTTTACACTTAGAGTATTTTCTGATGTAGTGTGTAAAAATTCTAAAGCACTTCTACCTTTGTACGTCTAGTGCATGCATGCAGGAAGACCCTTGGTTTTTTTGGCTTCTTTGGTTGCATGAGCCTTATAATATTTTGATATTATCTTACAAACTCCCCCTAGGCTGATGCTACCAAAACAAAGAAGATCTTCAGATGTTGATAGTCCTCATCAGGATCAAGACCAAGCCTCTTTTCATCATTTGGTTAGATCCCTGAGACTCTCATAGTATCTTCTCATATCATAGAGATCATGTAGAGGATATTCAAGCATGTCTTGCCAGAAGTAGACATGTTGACCTCCTTGATCTCTGATGGTATACCATCTATTTGGATTAGCAACAAAACTCTAGGACAAGATGGGTCTTCTAATGGCAAGAGGATCTACTTGAATAGGAGTTGGTTGAGTAGCCTTTTCATGCACTTCCTCAAGATTCTCTGACTCGTCCTAAGGTGTGGAGGTGGATGCCTTGGTTTTCTTCTTCTTTGAAACACTTTTCATGGCCATCCTTTTCCTCCTCTTTGAAGTTTTCAACTGAGAGGACTGGTCTTCAGTACCAGATTGTTCTGTTGTGTCCCTCTGAATTGGGATCTCTTCTCTCATAGGTTCAGATGGAGAGAGAGAAGAACCCTATTGCGGATCAGTAGATGAAGTTGGTTGAGATGCAGCTCTAGGATTAGGTTGTGTTATCTCAGGGGGTTCAACCTTCACTTCAACTTCAGGTTGAGCTGGACTTGGTGGAGAATGCAAGTCTACAAGCTCTCCTTTTTTGATCTTCTACTTGATCACTCTTATATGCTAATCCTTGGTAGATAGAGACATAGGACCAAGCCACCTTTAAGAGAATCCATACAACTTCAAGAAGCTCATCATCCTTTGTCTATCTTTAGACTTCTTTTGGCTTTTATGGATGATGGACCTTAACCTTGTAGCTTCTTCCCTTAACTTTCTTTTAGTAGCTTTTCTTTCATTTGTGTCTTGTTCCTCCAGCTGCTTGAGATATTCAAACTCTATGTACTCAAAGGATAAAGGAAGAAGTATAGCTACCTGATAAAGTCCTGTGGCACTCAGGTAGTTGATCATATTCATTCTTTCAACTTCCCTATCTACCTGAGGTTGTGCAGCTGCCATAGTCTCTGTCTTGGGACTTTCTTGAACTGGGGAGAGGACAGGAGCATGTTTGTAGAGCCTTTTCAGTCTCCTTTCTTCCTTAATCTTATGGAGCAATGCTGCATCCTCTACCTCCCTCCTCTCCTTTGACAACTCAGTATTAGCCAGCTCATTCAACTCTGCTAAGGGGAGAGATAAGAGTTCATCAATATTATAGTTCCTGGTCCCCAGGTAGTTTAGCCTGGCTGCCCTCAACTCATCATCTTGAGTGTTTGACCTGGGGGCAGCCCTGATAGCAGCTTGCATGAAGCCTGAGGATCCTCCTAAACTCTCTCCCCTTAGCTTCCTCTTCCTCTCTCTCTTCTCCTCCTCTAACTCCTCAAAGGTCATTTTCCTCTTTCCTTTGTCACGCACAGGCCTTATGGACTCAGGGCGGAGAGAGCTTTGGCCTTCATTGCTTGGTTCAGCAGTCAAGCTCTGGCCACAGAGAGGATGTGAAGCATCTTCACAAGCCGGTGCCTCACTGATGGTACTGGGTGCTGAAGAAGATCCTGTCTCAAGGTTCACAGGCTCAACTTCTGGGCCTTCGGTCATGGCTTCCCCTTCGAAGCTAATCTTAGGGTCCACCTCAACCTCCAGTTGACCAAAATTCTCACATGCTAGCCTCTGTCTATATATTTTTGATTTCTTTTTGAATTCTTCATGCACCCTTCTTTGAATCCAATCTGCTAATCTCTCAGCTTGTCTGTTTTGGCTTTGGTTGACAAGTGGGAGATCAACAAGATGGATGCACTCATAGAAACTCAGGTTTGTAAAATTGAAGATCTCTTATTGATACTGAGCTCTAAAGATGACAAGAGCCCTTCTTTCTATGTCATACCTCAATCCTAAGATTGGGTTCTCAGAGTGAAGAGGTGGGGTAGACATGGCTTTGGGTATACCCTCCTTAAATAGGTTGTATATGAGTGAGTCCACATCAATGTGGATTTGAGGAGGTTGTTGAGTATGGACTATTGCAAGTGAGGGTGGTGAATCCTTAAAGTCCATACCCTGAGAAGAACTCCCAGGTTTTGTGTCTGTTCTGACTTTCTCCCCCTTTTTGGTAGCATCACTTTCTTGCATAAGTGAGCCGTCTATCACATTCACGGGTTCTTGTGGATCTGGTTGAGTTGTACTTTATGGTCTCTCAGCAAGCTTGCCCTTGAGATCGGTGATCTCAAGTTGCTGGTCATTGACCTTCTTTTGTAAGATAGTCACCTGAGATTCCAGGTGACTTATCATTGAGACTAAATAGGTGCAGGTTTTAGTCAATGTGTGCACCTTTAGTTTCAGACTCCCCTCATCTTTATCAGAAGAATCACTGGGGGATGAGAGAATAGGATGAATGTATTCTTCCTTATCACCCGCATATTGTTCTTGGCTGCTGGATTTCCCCTACATCATGACAACATCAAGAGAAGTGTCAAGAGGCTGGGTTGCCAGGGTTGAGGTCTGAATTATATAACCACTTTCAAAAGTGATAGCCTCTTTCATATGGATCTCCAGAACAGGTTCAGGAAGATCCACCTTAGTTTGGGTTGGATAATGTGGGCTAGACATAGGTGAGGTAGGAGCACTCATCTCTTCATGAGTAGGGGTAGAGAAGAAAGACTCATGGTACTCACTGAATCCCATGTCTTCGTCACCATAGAAGTCAAGGCTGGGAATTGGTTGGTTTAGATCCAGCGGCTGGGGATGGTAATTGTCCCTTGAAGGTTGTTCACTAGAGTGTTGAGACTCTAAGTGAAGGCTTAAGGATGTTTGGGGTGTGAGCTCATCAGGCTGAGCATGAGGAACCTTAGCACTGATCATATGAGAGATAGGAGTGTTTGCTCCTCAGGGGAAGTGGGAGCTCGAGTGTCCACTTCCTCCTGCATCATCCAGCTGAAGATGTGTGTTTATGGTGGCCGGAGTGATGAAGATTGTCCTTCCCTGCACTGTGGCAGACAGTGCCTTCTCCCTGACCATGGTGACCTCTTCGTAGGTCCGCCAGAACTCCAACAATGATCCTCATAAAGTGGAGGATCAATGGTGAGGGAGGTGAAGTAGTTGGACAAAGAAAGGTAACGACAAACCTCTGAGAAACCTAGATCTTTCTTACAGTCTAACAGAGCAACTTGATTATGTTGCCTATGAAGATGCATGGAAAAATCGGGTTGATTTCTGCGGTCAAGGTTGGCCATTTGAAGTAGCTTTTCGATGAAGGAAGATAAGAACGAAGGAGGTTTGTGGGTGAAATTAGGTTAGAGAACAATGTAGATGAAGAGGAGAGTGAAAAGAGGGGGAACCGTTGTGAGAATATATATGAAATGGATTTTGGTCAAAGTTTAAGCAAAAAGGATAAACTTTGAAATCCGGATGTTGGTCCCACCTCTGATGTTGATGTGTTTGGTCCTTGAGTGCTCCACAGGATTCTCTGTGATAGAGATAGCACTGTTGTTGTCAATGTGGATGGGAGTCTCTTTGAAGTTGAATCCATAGTCCAGCATCTGATTCTGAATCCAAAGCACTTGAGCATAGCAGCTTGCAGCAGCAATGTATTCAGCCTTAGCAGTTGATGCAGAGACACAGGATTGTTTCTTACATTGCCATGAGACAATCCTTTCACCAAGGAATTGACATCCCCCAGATGTAGACTTTACAGTCATGTTGCAACCACCATAGTCACTATCTGTATAAGCATACAGATTGAAGCCAAAACTCTTTGGATACTAAAGGCCAATCTTGGGAGCACCTTTGAGATATCTAAGAATCCTCTTAACAGCAACCAGTTGTGACATCTTGGGGTTGGCTTGATATCTTGCACAGATGCATGTGGCAAACATGATATCAAGCCTGCTGGCTGTCAGGTACATAAGGGACCCAATCATAGCCCTGTAAATATGTTCATTCACACACTCCCTCTCAAGATCAGGTCCTAGGGAGTGGTTTCTGGCTATAGGTATCTTAGCAACCTTACATTCAGTCATGTTGAATCTTGTAAGTATGTCTTGTACATACTTTGACTTACTTATAAAGATGCCATTGTCAACTGGCTTCACTTGAATTCCTAGAAAGAAATTGAGTTCCCCCATGGCACTCATTTCAAATCTGTTCTTCATCAGCCTCTCAAAGTCTTTGCAGAGCTTTGGATTAGTTGACCCAAAGATAATGTCATCCACATATACTTGAACCAACATTAAGTCATTCCATGTTCCTTTGATGAAGAGAGTTCCATCTATAGTACCCCTCTTGTAACCATGTTGACAGAGATACTAAGATAGTGTCTTATACCACTTCTTTGGAGCTTGGTGCTACCCATAAAGAGCTTTATCAAGCTTGCAGACATAATCAGGATGATCTGGGTCTGCAAACCCAGGTGGTTGTTTCACATACACCTCTTCATCAATCACCCTATACAGAAAAGCACACTTGACATCAAGTTGGTAAACCTTGAAATCCTTGGATGCAGCAAAAGCCACGAATATTCATACAGCTTCAAGTCTTGCCACAGGAGCAAAAACATCTATGTAATCAATTCCCTCTTCTTGTGTGTACCCTTGAACAACTAGTCTTGCCTTGTACTTGATGACAAGTCCTCTATCATCCTTCTTGTTCCTAAAAACGTACTTGATTCCTATGGTATTCTTCCCATGAGGAAGAGGACATAGATTCCAAACCATCTATCTTTTGAATTGAAGCAGCACCTCTTGCATTACTTCAACCCAGCTTCCATCTTTCAAAGCCTCATCAACTTTCTTTGGCTCTACTTCGAACAAGAAGCAAGAATATAGACAAACATTTTTGTCATGGGTTTGTCCTCTTGTTCTCACCCCTGTATCAACATTTCCAATGATGTTTGTGGTGGGGTGTGACTTGTGGATCCTGAGTTGAGGGATCACAGCAAGTTGATTGGAAAGATCTAAATTAGAGAAATTCAGATATGGTAATGGAGTGTCACCCACCACATTAGCACACTTATCAAGTGAGACTTGATCCAATGAGTGTGCGACATCATTTATGTTGTCTTCTATGGAGTGGTTATCAGCATCAAGAAATTCTTGATCACTATCACCACCTCCTTTCCTCCTACATTTGAAGCTCCTTCACTTGAGTTTTGAACCTCTGAGCTGGAATTTGAAGGCATCTCAGATGTATCAGTTGAATTTGTCATGTTTGTGCTGATAGGATCTTCATTTGCAGGATTAGTTACCACTAGCGCTGAAGTAATATTCTTGCTTTGTCTTCTCAGCTCAAATCTTGGGTCAGGATCTCCTGTTGATATGTTACCTGTAGATCGTAAAACATACTCACAAGACTTGTTAAAATAGTTGGTAACTAAATCAAGATCAAATATCCAATCAGGACCAGAACCTTCACACTAGGAGTGTGCTCATTGAAGGTCACATTGGCTGTCTCCTCAACTACTCTAGTTCTGAGATTGTATACTCTTAGCTTGGGAAGAGTATCCAATAAAGTGTCCATCATCTGACTTCTCATCAAATTTGGCTACTTGATCTTAGGTATTCAAGATGGTGCAAGGACATCCAAATGACCTGAGGAAACCAATAAATGATATCCTTTTATGCCACAGCTCATAAGGAGTCTTACCATGAGTCTTAACAACTAAAACTCTATTCTACACATAGCAAGCTTTGTTAACTGCCTCTACCTAGAAGGTGATGGGCAGTTTAGAGTCAGACAACATGGTTCTTGTAGCTTCAATAAGTGTCCTGTTTCTCCTCTCAGCAACACCATTTTGCTGAGGAGTCCTGGGAGCACTATATTATCTTGTAATACCCTTTTCATCACAAAATGTATCAAGGATTTGGTTCTTAAATTATGTTCCTTGATCACATCTTATGGTCTTGACCTTATGATCAGATTGATTCTCAATTTTAAAAATGAAGTTCTTCAAGATCTAAGGAGTCTCATCCTTAGTTCTAAGGAAAAAGACCCAAATGAATCTTATGAAATCATCTGTGATCACTAAAAAATATGAGGTCCTTCCTAAACTCATTACACTAGTGGGGCCAAAGAGATCCATGTGTAATAAGTGTAGGGGAGTAGTGATAGAGTTCTTTTCCTTTGGCTTGTGAGACACTCTGTGTTTCTTCCCTTTCAAGCATGCAACACAATGATCATCACTTGTAAACTCTTTCTTTGGCATTCCAGTTACCAAATCATTCTTAATTAATTTATTCATGTTCTTAAAGTTTACATGACACATTCTTTTATGCCAGAGGAAAGACTCATCACTATTTGCTTTAGATAGAAAGCAAGAACCCTCTCCTGAGGGAGATGTTTTCTGCAAGTCCATCTTGTACATGTTCCCTTTCCTAGGGCCTCTAAGCCGGATACGCTCTTGAGGAATGACCACCCCGGGCTTGAGAACAAAGCACTCATGCTCAGTAAAGAGCATGTTGTGTCTCTAATCACAAAATTGGAATACACTCAGTAGATTGTATCCAAGCTCCTTAACAAAATTTACTTTCTTAATGGTGAGCTTACCATTTGTGACCATGCCCCTTCCAGTGATGTAACCACCAGCATCTCCTCCAAAAGAAATTGGTCCTCCATTAATTTTCTCAAAATTGTGAAGAAAAGAACCATTGCCAGTCATATGTCGGGAATAGCCACTATCAATGATCCACACATTTCCCTTGGTCTTTAGCTGTTCTTGCACAAAAAAGGTGGTTAGTTACACTTGGAAACCCAAGCCTCATTGGCCTTGGGCTTTTCAAAGTCATCTAAAGACAATGTAATAGTAACAGATCCTATATTCAAGCTTTGAGGATCATTAGTTGCTGTTGATGAAGAGCTTTCAGTCACCAGGTCTTTCTTCATCTTCCATACCATCTTTGGAAGATTGGACTTGACCTTTAACACCTTGGAAGTTTCAATAACTTCTAAAGTTTTGAAGACTGGACATTTGGAAGATCTTGCTTTCACTGCAGCATGCTTTAGTACTTCAGAAGCATTCATTTCTTCCAAGACCAAAATTTCTTCCGAAGAAAAGTTTTCACTTGTCTTCTTCTTCACTTTGGAGCTTCCAAAAGAAACATATTTTCCTTCCGAAGCTTGCTTTTCCTTCTTCTTCTCAGAAGTTTTCTCTTTGATCATGTGGATGGTACTTTTAGGATTGTAAATGCAATCCTTAGCCAAATGAGAAGTACTACCACACATGATACAGTCCATTTGCTTCCTTCTGAGAGTCCTTTTCTGAGAGGAAGACTGAACGTCATCACTTTCCTTCTCCATTTTCACCTTCACAGATGATACAGCAAGCTTCTTAGGGAGAGGCTTGCTCTTGGAGCTGGATGGTTCAGGCTGTGTAGTAGTGTATACCGCTGATCAGTCTTCTTCTCCTTGCTGAGATGATTTGAACCTAAACTAGAACTCCTGGTACTAGAGTTCATGGTTAGGTCTTCAGCCTTCACCACTTCAAACCCTGCAGAGATAAATACTTGTTTCTTCTTAGAGTTAAAAGTGGCCTTATTTTCTTGAGCCTTCTTTGCCTTTATCTTGGCTCTCCTGATCAAGTTCTTTCTTTGAGACTTGGTCATCCCAACTTCTTCATATCTCTCCTTAGGAGAATAGTGTCCCTTCTTAGGATGGTCCTCTTCACTCTTCTCAGACACATCCTTCACTATCTCCTTTTTATCCTCTTTAGCAATGGGGTCTATGAGGGGAAGCTCATCTTCACAAGTTCCACACCTTGGAGATCTTACAGGTAAAAGAGTGTGTGGAGGAGCTATCTCAGTAGTTTCCAGTCCCTGCTTATTTTGATAGAAAACTTGTGCATGTAGGGATGAGGATATCATGTTCTTGAAGGTCTCTTCTTTAAGAACAAGTTTTTCTGCCCGGGCTTTGCTGATCACAAGCTCAGCCTGGAATTCAGTTAACTTAGTGATGAGATCTTTGATCTGAGTCCTATAGTTGGTGTGTTCATGCTTTAGAGTTGAAATGGTTTTCTCTAGATCTTCTATTTTTAGTATATAATAAATTTTTAGATCTTTTGAAATAAGCTTTTAAGATATTTAAGGACTCAAGATCTGATCTCATCTCTAAGTTATAGGACCTATACTTATTGACTTTAGCAACAGGAGTACATAGGTGTACCAATACCTTGGCTTCATCATGGTCTACCATAAGTGCTAGGTTTGGAGCAGCAACATCCACCAGAAAGCTCTAGTCAAAGCCTCCTTTTTCAGTAACTACAGCATGTTGCCTAGGCTCCTCATTCCGGTGTGCTCCTTCAGTGTAGTTTGGCCTGGCTTGTTCTTGGCCACCATTTGACTTAGATGCCTTGCACACTCTGGCAAAGTGTCCCATTTGGTTACAATTATAACACTTCACCTTGCCTTTGTCCAGTCCAAACTTTCCACCGGACATATTGCTGGGAAACTTCCTTCCAGTCCTCTTGTAGAACTTCTTGGTCCTGTGAGTGAGAAGAGCCATCTGCTGGACTATTCCATATACTCCAGATCATCTGGATGAATACAGTCCAGGTCTTCAAGAATGAAGAGAAAGTTGCATGTGCTTTCATCTGAAGACACAAAAGCTTATGAAGAGCTTATCTCCTGGAATGGGCTTCCAGGGATGTAGCTCTCCCTTGGTGTCTCTGGGAAGGTGATGAAAGGCCCCTTCTGTGAGTTTTCAGGGTAGCAGATAAGGTGGTGCTATGGTTCTCTGTAGTCCCTTTCAACCACATGAAGGGCTAAACCCTGCTGGATGCTGGAGTTACCAGATGAATTTTGCATATTCATCCCATCTGGTATCTACTGAGTACGCCATACAACTTAGTGAGAGTAAGGGTCTTGAGGTTTTTAGTCCTCTTAATGACCACACAATAGTGTGTCCATTTTCTGGGAAGAGAGGACATGAACTTCCTCATAATATCCCTATTCTCAAGAGTTACTCCACTATCATCCAGAGTATCCACAATCTCAACATACCTGAAGTACTGTTAAGTCATGGTTTCACCTGTGTTGAAGGTGAAATTCTCAAACTGCTGCTTCAAGAGGTCCTTTTTGTTCTCTTTAGCTTCATTGGACCCCTCATACATCAGCTTCAGTGCATCCCACAGTTGCTTGGCGGTCTTGCACTTCTTAAAGACTCTGTAGATAGAGTTTGAAAGAGCAGTTTGGAGTGCGATCATGGCCTTCTGATCAACATCTATCTTCTTCCAGTCTTCATCAGAATAATCAGCTACTTCCTTGGGTATCATACTACCACCAGCAGCAGCTGAAGGGGTGGATGGTACATGAGGTCCAAAGACTACAGACCCCCACATCCTGGAGTCCTGGGACTTGATGAACCCTTCCATTCTTTGGAACCAAGTGTCAAAGTCTTCCGGAGTGATTAGTGGGGATTTAATCAGGGTACCAGTTTCCATGTCAGCCTTGGTGATAGCTGCCATTTGATATGTTAAGTATTTTGTGAGAGTGAAAGGATTAAAGATGGTAAGATCTTACAATCAAGAGCCTGAAAAGCTCTGATACCAATTGCATGACCGTGTGAAGGGTGGTCAATACAATCAGTCTCATAATGAGGAGAGGTTTAGAACACTTAACAGTTCAAATGGGGAACTGGATTTGAGTATGATGATACTAAAAACACAAGTAAGTAGTGAGACAGAACTACGAACAAGAACAAACAAGTATGGTTTTCAAGGATGTTGTATATTGCTCTCAAGTTCTATTACAAGTGTTACAACGCATATTAGAATTACAAGGACCTGAGACACTTTATACTACATCCTACAACCATCAATATTTAGAAAGACAGTTGGAAACACTAAACTAGATAACAAGATCAATGTAGAGTCAAAAGGCAAATTGCCTTTTGACTAGTGACTATGACATGCACTAGTGACTATAACATGCCATAGCTCACATCTTTTTCTAATACAAAAATGTTTACAGGTACAAAAGTAGAAAGTTACAGACAAAGACCTTAATCTAAAGTTTACAAAAGCATGCACTTTTCACCAACTCATACAAGTTGGTGAGTCTTCAGAGTTGCAGCGGAAAGTTGTCAACTTTTCTGTAAAGTAGATAAGAGAAAGCATGTCTTCTCTGTCTTTGGAAGAAATCAGTCTTCACAGCAAAATGGCTTCGGAACACTGTCTCTGAAGCTTCGGAAGACTTCATCTTTGGCTTTGGAAGATTTGGACTTTAGCTTCAGAAGATTTTACACTTAGAGATTTGGACATTGTGAGGAAGTTCATGTTCTCTCTTCCCAGAGAATGGACACACTATTGTGTGGCCATTAAAATAACTAAAAACCTCTCTACACTTACTCTCATAAAGATGTATGGTATCCTTAGCGGTTACCAGATCGAGATGAACATGCAAAATCCATCCAGCAGCTCTTCCAGCAATCAACAGAATTCAGCCCTTTATGTGGTTGAAAGGAATAGCATAGAACCACAACATCATCTCACCTGCTACTCTAACAACTCAAATAAGGGCCCTTTCATCACCTTCCCAGAGACACCAAGGGAGAGCTACACTCAAGGAAGCCCATTCCAAGAACCAAGCTCATGTCAAGCCTTTATGTCTTCAGATGAAAGTTGTGGAAACTTTCTCTTCACTCTTGAAGACTTGGACTGCATCCATCAAGATGATCTAGAGTATATAGTGATAGTCCAGCAGATGGCTCTTCTCACTTATAGAGCCAAGAAGTTCTACAAGAGAATAGGAAGAAAGTTCCCAAGCAATGTAACAAGTGGAAAGTTTGGATTGGATAAAAGCAAAGTGAAGTGTTACAACTGTAACCAAATAGGAGACATTGCTAGGGAGCATAAGGCACCAAGGACAAATGGTGTCCAAACACAATCCAGGCCAAATTGCACTGATGCAGCTCCCAGAATTAAGAAGCCAAGCCAGCCAAAGCAACAAGCTGCTGTTGCTATTAAAAAGGAAGGCTTTGACTGAAGCTTTCAGGTAGAGGATGTCTCTCCAAATCAAGCACTGATGGCTGACCATGATGAAGCCACGGTATTAGAACATCATTGTACTCCTGAATGCATTGCTAAAGTAAACATGTATAGGTCCTATAACTTGGAAGTGAGATCTGATCTTGAGTCTTTGAATATATTAAAAGAAGATTTTAAAAGAGAAGAAAATGACTGTAAACTTAAAATAGAAGATTTAGTGAAAAGAATTTGTACTCTTGAGCATGAGCACACAAATTATATGACTCAGATCAAAGATGTCATTACCAAGTTAACTGAATGCTAGGTTGAGCATGTGATTAGCAAAGCCAGGGCAGAAAAATATGTTCTTGAAGAGGAAACCTTCAAGAACATCTTATCTTTATCCTTGCATGCAAAGATTTGTTATCAAAATAGGCAAGGACTGAGATCAAGTAAGATAGCTCCTCCATACACATTATTATCTGTTAGATCTCCAAGGTGTGGAACTAGTGAAGATGAGCTGCCCCTCATTAATCCTATCCAAGAAGAGGATAAAGATGAAAAGGATATAGTGAAGGATGAACCAGAAGTGAGTGAGGAGGTTCATCCTAAGAAGGCTCACTATACTCCTAAAGAAAAGAAGGAACCAATGATGGCCAAGTCATCTAGAAAGAATATGATGAGGGCTGCTAAAAGAAAATCAAAGAAAGTCTGAGAGATCAAGCCCACCTTCAACCTTAAGCAAAAACAAGTCATTCTCTCTGCTGGATTTGAAGTGGTGAAGGCTGAAGACTTAACTATGGACTCTAGTACCAGTAGTCCTAGTACAAGTTCAAACCATCCAAGTCAAGAGAAGAAGGTTGAACAAATGTGCACCTTTGCTGCACATCCTGAAATATCCAACTCCAAAAGCAAGCTTCACCCTCAAAAGCATGCTGCATCATCGAAGGAGGGGAAGAAGAACTAGAAACAGATCAAGCTCAACCTTCTCCTCAAAAGAAGACCCTCAGAAGCATGCTTATGGAATAAATCATGTGTGGTGGTACAACTCATTATGCTAAGGATTGCATCTACAATCCTAAGAGTACCATCCATATGAACAAGAAGAACACTTCTGAGAGGAAGAAGAAAATAGCTTCGGAAGGATAATCACTTTCCTTCGAAAGCTCCAAGGTGAACAAGAAGAAGATAAGTGGAAAACTAGCTTTGGAAGCAAGTTTGGTCTTGGAAGAAAGGAATGCTTCTGAACCACTAAAGTCTGCTGTAGTGGATGCTAAAGCTTCTAAAGGTTTAGTCTCAAAAACTTCCAAAGTCAATAACTGTTGAACTATCTTTAGTTTATCTTGATGAGCCCAAGACCAGCAAGGCTTGGGTTTCCAAATATAACTAACCATCTCTTTTTCATGTATAGGAACAATTGAAGACCAAGAGAAATGTATGGATCATTCATAGTGGTTGTTCAAGGCACATGACTGGTAATGGCTCTTTGCTTCAAAACTTTGAGAAAACTAATGGAGAGCCAGTTTGGAGGAGAGTTAGGTGGTTACATCACTAGAAGGGGCAGGGTCACAAATGGTAAGCTCAACGTTAAGAAGGTAAACTTTGTCAAAGAGCTAGGGTACAATCTCTTGAGTGTATCTCAATTTTGTGACCAGAGACATAAGATGCTCTTCACTGAGCATGAGTGCATTGTTCTCAAGCCTGGAGTGATCATCCCTCAAGTGCATATCCTACTCAGAGCCCCCAGGAAAGGGAACATGTACAAGATGGATTTGTAGGAAACCTCCCTATCAGGAGAAGTTTCTTGCTTTCTATCTAAAGCCAATAGTGATGAGTCTTTCCTTTGGCATAAAAGAATGTGCCATGTAAGCTTTAATAACATGAATAATTAATTAAATATGACTTGGTAACTAGAATACCAAAGGAAGATTTTATAAGAGATTACCATTGTGTTGCATGTCTGAAAGTAAAGCAACACAAAGTGTCTCACAAGCCAAATGAAATAAACACCATCATTACTCCCCTACACTTATTGCATATGGATCTCTTTGGCCCCACCAATGTAATGAGTTTAGGAAGAAATTCATATTGTCTTGGGATCAAAGATGACTACATAAGATATACTTGGGTCTTCTTTCTTAGAAGTAAGGATGAGACTCCTGAAATCTTAAGATCCATCATTCTGTAAATTGAGAATCAATGTGAGCCTAATGTCAAGATCATAAGATGTGATCAAGGAACTGATTTCAAGAATCAAATCCTTGATACATTTTATGATGAAAAAGGTATTTCAAAACAATATAGTGCTCCTAGGACTCCTCAACAAAATGGTGTTGTTGAAAGGAGAAATGCAAGAACCATGCTCTCTGACTCTAAATTAGCCATCACCTTCTGGGCTATAGCAGTCAACACTGCCTGCTAGTAGTCAAGACTCCTTATGAACTGTGGCATAAAAGGAGACCTTTCATGGGTTTCCTCAGGTCATTTGGATGTCTACGCACCATCTTGAATACCAAAGATTAGATAGCCAAGTTTGTTGAGAAAGAAGATGACGGACACTTCATTGGATACTCTTCCCAATCTAAGGCTTATAGAGTATACAATCTCAAAACTAGAGTAGTTGAGGAGTCAGCCAATGTGACCTTCAATGAACACACTCCTAATATGAAAGGTTCTGGTCCTGATTGGCTATTTAATCTTGATTTAGTTACCAACTATTTTAGCAAATCTTGTGAAGATGTTTCAGGAACAACAGCTAATACATCTGTAGGAGATCCTGATCCAAGATTTAAGCTGAGAAGACCAAATGATAGAATTCCTTCAGCTCCACTGGTAACAAGCCCTGCAAGTGGAAATTCTATTTGCATAACCATGACAAACTCTTCAGCTGATACATCTGAGTTGCCAACTAATTCCAGCATAGAGGCACAAAACTCAAATGAAGAGATTTCCAATGTAGGAGGAGATGGAGATGGTGAAAGTGATCAAGAATTTCATGATGCTAACAACCACTCCACTGAAGACAACATCAATGATGTCACACACTCTCTGGATCATGTTACACTTGATAAGTGTTCTGATGTGGTGGGTAATACTCAATCACCAGATCTGAATTTTACTAATTTAGATCTGTCAAATTAACTTGCTATGATTCCTCGACTGAGAATCCATAAGTCCCATTCCACTACAAACATCATTGGAAATGTTGAGACTAGGTAAGAACTAGAGGACAAACCCATGATAAAAATGTTTGTCTGCACTCTTGCTTCTTGTCCTAAATTGAGCCAAGGAAACTTGATGAGTCTTTGAAAGATGGAAGCTGGGTTGGAGCAATGCAGGAGGAACTGCTTCAATTCAAAAGACAAGGTGTTTGGAACCTATGTCCTCTTCCACCTAGGATGATGCCAATAGGTACCAAATGGGTTTTTAATAAAAAGAAAGATGATAGAGGGCTTGTCATCAAGAATAAGGCAAGACTGGTAGTCCAAGGGTACACTCAAGAAGAAAGGATTGACTACATAGATGTTTTTGCTCCTGTAGCAAGACTTGAAGCTGTAAGGATATTCCTTGCTTTTGCTGCATCCAAGGATTTCAAGGTCTACCAACTTGATGTTAAGTGTGCATTTTTATATGGAGTGATAGATGAAGAAGTGTATCTCAAGCAACAACCTGGATTTGCTGACCCAGATCATCCTGATTATGTCTTCAAGATTGACAAAGCTCTTTATGCGCTGCATCAAGCTCCAAGTAAGTGGTATGAAACATTGTCACAGTACCTAGTTCGACGTGGTTACAAAAGAGGTACTATTGACAACACACTCTTTATCAAAAGAACAAGTGTAACACTCTAGGCAAATCCCACATCAGCCGTGGATAGGAGAGATTCTTGGTTCATAAGAAATGTTTGGCCTCAAATATCATCAACGAGTTTTGGGTGTATTGGCTATGGATAAGAGAATAACTCCATAGTTAAGCGTGCTCAAGTGTCAGCAATCCAGGGATGGGTGACCACCCAGGCAAATTTTCACTCGGGCAACCAAAAGCAAATCGGTGAGCTACTCGTGGGCAAAGCGGACAATATTTGCGGTGTGAGAAGCTGGATGGTACAAAATGGTATTAGAGCCATTCCTGTGTTGTTCGGGATGGTGGCGCAAACCTCATCAAGGATGGTGAGTATCTGGTGTTGTTCAGAGGGACACCTTAGACAAATCCCACATCCATAGATGGGATGGTGGGGCAAACCTCATCGAGGATGATGAGTCCAAAACGGGGGTGTTTCTAACACTCTAGGCAAATCCCACATCAGCCGTGAACAGGAGAGATTCCTAGTTCATAAGAAATGTCTGGCCTCAAATATCATCAATGCGTTTTGGGCGTATTGGCTGTGGATGAGAGGAGAACTTCATAGTTAAGCGTGCTCAGGTGTCAGCAATCCAGGGATGGGTGACCACCCTGGGAAGTTTTCACTCGGGCAACCAAAAGCAAATCCGTGAGCTACTCATGGGAAAAGTGGACAATATTGGTGGTGTGAGAGGCTAGATGTTACAACAAGAAATGACTTGTTGATGGTTCAAGTTTATGTTGATGACATCATCTTTCGATCAACTAATGAAAGACTCTGCAAAGAGTTTCAAAGGCTGATGAAGAATAGGTTTGAAACGAGTTCCATGGAGGAACTTAATTTCTTTCTAGGAATTCAAGTGAAGCAGGTTGACAATGGTATCTTCATAAACCAGTCAAAGTATGTACAAGACATACTAACCAGATTTTATCTGACTAACTGCAAGGTTGCTAGGACTCCCATAGCCAGAAACTACTCCCTATGACCTGATCTTGAGGGCAAGTATGTTGATGAACATCTTTACAGGGATATGATTGGATCTCTTATGTATCTTATAGCCAACAGGCCTGATATCATGTTTGCCATATGCATATGTGCAAGATATCAAGCCAACCCCAAGATGTCACACCTAGTTGCTATCTAGAGGATTCTTAAATACCTCAAAGGAGCTCCCAAACTGGGACTTTGGTATTCAAAGAATTTTGACTTCAATCTATATGCATATAAAGATAATGACTATAGTGGTTGCATCATGACTGGAAAGTCTACATCAAGGGGATGTTAATTCCTTGGTGGAAGGATACTCTCCTGGCAATGCAAGAAGAAATCCTATGTATCTGCATCAACTGTTAAAGCTTAATACATTGCTACTGAAAGCTGTTATGCTCAATTGCTTTGGATTCTAAATCAGATGCAAGATTATGGATTCAACTTCAAGAAGACTCCTATCCATATAGACAACAACAGTGATATCTCTATCACCTATGCAGCAATCAAAGACAATCCAGATCAACACCAAGTATCATTTGATAAGAGATAATTTTAGAAAGGATTGATAAAACTAGTCAAAGTTAACATAAATGAACAATATGCTGATCTGTTCACAAAAGCTTTTAATGAACAGAGATTTAAATATCTTGTATTAACTATTGGGATAGTTAACATTAAGTAGATTTTCTTAAATTAATTTCAAAATTGTTTTTCAAACATATGTGTCTTTAAAGTTGTCTAATTTATCACTCATATAAGCCCTATTCTTGGATGAAAAAACATTTTCAATGAATATATTCCTTAGAATTTTAAGAATTATGGACAAATTTTCTTTCGGAAGACATTAAATTGACTTTGGAAGAAAAATTTTGTCTTCAAAACTAATAACTACTTACTAAGGAATTTAGCCTCGAAAGAAATTCTAATATATCTTCCAAAGCTTAAATATGCTTCCAAGTACTTATATGTTTTGAAGGAAAATTTCCTTCTGAAAGCAATTAAGTCTCCGAAGTTTTATTCTCTTCTTGAGTAAAACTTATG
Source organism: Flaveria sonorensis (assembly GCA_025506505.1). Classification (NCBI taxonomy): domain Eukaryota; kingdom Viridiplantae; phylum Streptophyta; class Magnoliopsida; order Asterales; family Asteraceae; genus Flaveria; species Flaveria sonorensis. The sequence continues at coordinate 40,905,634 of CM046428.1, forward strand.
AAATTTAGTAAACCAAATCTGTCTCGGAAGCAAAATTTCTCTAAGTACATTTTCTTCCAAAGTAATTCTTCCAAAAAAAAGGAATATCTTCCGAAGTCAATTTTGCTTCGAATGCTTTCTTTAAAACTTCTGAAGGCAAATTTACTTTCGGAAGATTTTCAACTTCCAACATAAATACCTTTTTGGGAACTTTTTCAGAGGTGTGACCGACATCTAGATTTCAAAGTTTATCCTTTTGCAATAAATTTGTCTCACATCCAAGCATATAAATAGCTTTTACAATGGTTCCCCCTCTTTCATCTTCATATTCATCTGCAATTTTTTAACCCTAAATCACCCATAAACCCTTATTGTTCTTCCACTCTTTTTCACTAAAGCTTTAGAAAATGGCCAATCTTGAACCTCAAAACCGGCCACCCTTTGTCATGCACCTACATAGGAAACATAACCAGGTTGCTCTGTTGTCATCCGATAAAGACCCTAGTTTCTCAGGGATTCGCAAATATCTTTTCTGCTTATCCTACCTCACTGCTCTCATAATAGGCCCTCCATTATATGAAGATCAACTACTAGAGTTTTAAAGGACCTGCCAAGAGGTTATCTTGGACGGTGAGAAGGTGCTATCTGCATCGGTGTAGGGGAAGACTGTATTCATCACTCCAACCAACATCAACAATCATACAAGGCTGGATGATGAAGAAGGTGAATTGTCCATCCCAAAAGAGGCAGTCAACGGACCATTCCGGCTGATGGGCTATGACGGGGACTACTTTGTTACGACCTTCAGAAAGGGTAAGGTCTCTTTACAATTGAAATACCTCCTTCATGTTATAATCCATTCTTTATCAAATAGACATAGATGATGGGACCAAGTTCTAGAAGACCTATCCTATATAGTCCATAGGATGGTCCAAGGGATTAAGTTCAAGTACTCACAGTTTGTATACACAAACTTGCTTGCCAACATGGATTCCTTAGAGTATTAAATGTTCCCTAGATATGTCCAGCATATTCTCAACAATGAACTGGGCTCACAGTTGAGGGGAACATGCAATTTTCTTAAATTGGGAAAGATGAAGCCTGACATTTTCAAAATAATGAGGAAAACCACAGTTGGTTTTTTCAGGGTAGAAACAGGACTTGTCCTAAAAATGTTAGAGCTCCCTGCTTAAGGTGACAACTTGGCAGCACCAGTTAATGTTGAACCCACACCATCTTCATCTTCAACACCCACACAGCCACAAATAACCATCACCTACCAGAGAAAATCCAAATGAACCCATGCCCAGTCTGTTTTGATTGAGTAGGCCCCTATACACTCACCCATGCAGGAAGTAGAACCAAGGGCTCCTACTTCCCCTGAGGAGGAGACCACTCCTATTATTTCAATAATCAGTGCTGAGATTCCTCATGCTCAGCCTAATGAGCTCATAACCCAAGTTTCAATCCTTCATTCTGAGTCTTAAAACTCAGATGAACAATCTTTAGGGAACAGTCACCATCCCCAGCCTTTGGACCTCAATCAAACAATCCCTAACCTTCAATTCTATAATGATGAGCATATAGGATTCAATGAGTACCATGAGTCTCACTTCTCCTCCCCTGTTCTAGGAGAGATGAGTGGCTCCTGTTGCTTCTATATCTAGCCTACATCATCCACCCACGACTGAGTTGGACCTTTCTGAACAAGTTCAGGATGTCCATGCGGAAGAGGCCCTTACTTTTGCAAGTTATTACATCTCTAAGACCTCAACCATGGCAACCCAGCTCTTTGGCACTTCTTATAATGCAGTCATAGAGCAGGGGAAATCCGGAGACTAGGAAACAATATGTAACTCCCCGAAATCTTCAAAGAAAAACCAAAGTTCTCACATGGAAAGCAGTTCTCACGCGACTGAAGGTTCTCATGTGAGAACAGTTTTGAACAGTGAAAAACACTATAAATAAGCCCAAGCACCCAATCTTCTCCAATTCATGTTATAACTCCAGATGTTGTGCTTGAGAAAGAGACAAATCGGTTCTAAGGTATGTATCGATGATATTCGATGTAGTAATGCATTTATGAATAGTATGTAATGACATTGCGCATAATTATGCAGTTTTTGATCAAAAGGCTCTCGGTTCAGTGTTGTTCTTATGCAAAATATCATAAGGTGAGTTCTAGACCCCTATTTATGTGTTTTTCATGATTTTGGGCTAATATGCAATCCTTAATGAATGTTTTGATAAAGTAAAATAGTATAATTGTTAAAACACGTTTTTGGTTGTTAAAATAGTTAAAGAATCGATAACTTGGGGATTAAGTTTCGATCAGCCGAATAGTTCTCGCGCGAAGAATAAGTTCTCGCGCGAATGGTTGGTTCTCGCGATAGACGGTTACCTTTTATAGTTCCCGCTTGATGGGGATAACTTGCATGGCAAATGTCATGCCTTGGAGAGTTCCCACGTGAGTTATAGTGTTCTTGTGTTGACGTTCTCGTGCGAAACCATAGATTGATACGTGTATAGATACCCCAATATAGCGTGCGATAAAAATAGTTTTAACAGAGAACTTATAGCTAAAGAAATAAAGTATATGTATTATTACAACTGAAGATTAAAGAAAGATAGTATAGTCACATGTGAAACCTTAAAGAACTTGAATAATAATTCAAGAACAGTTACCCGCTAAAGCACAGTTGTGAAAACGTTAAAGTATGCTAAAGAAGTCTTGCAAGCGCTAATAAAAAGGAGATTTGCATTCGTTGCACTCTACTTGATTAAGGAGTCATACCTCATGTATGCTCGCCTGATAAAGGAGTTATACCTCGTGTATGCTCACCTGATAAAGGAGATATGCCTTGTGTAATCTCACTTCATAAAGTAGCTAAGCATTTGTGCTAAGCTCAAAGATAAAGTAAAAGAATGAAGCTAAAGTATAGATAAAGCAAAAATAAAATACCCGATAAGTAAAATCTAAAGTATAGTTAACGAACGGGTATTATAGCAGTTAAAGAAGCCTTACCCTAGAGTAAGCATAAAGTTAAAGTGTATGTATTGTTAAAGTATGTAAATGTGTATGTTTATGATAAAGTTTGGTTAAAGTAATTTGATAAAGTAAACCTAGAGCGCACTCAGCATCGCTGACTTTTGTATGCATATTAGATTGATAGGTATGCTATAGAAATAAGAGATGAGCTTGGCATGGATTGGGAAGCTACCTGGCATATGGTCAAGACTGGCATCCTGGCATAGATCAAAGATAGATAGTTAAAGTTATCTTTTATGGTGTAAATGTTTAAATGATGACAACGTTTTATGTTCCGCTCCTTATATTAATGAAATTTGATATTCGAGAACTAGTGTTTCTGATGTCCAAATCCAACAGTGAGGTTGCCTGGAAACAGATCCTTACAAGTTGGTATCAGAGTTTGAGAGATTTAGACACTCTAATGTCTGAACTCGAATAAAGAATGGGATCGATTAAGGGATGCCAGTGCCAGTAGCTCCATGCCAGGAAGGTTAAGTTAAAGATTATGATTGATAAAGCTTCATAGTGGTTATAGTGCTCATAGCGAGATTGAGAGCTGATGAGACTCAAGGATACGAAATGTTTAGGACATGTAAAGTAAATTAATTAGTCAATTACAACTGGCCACTATCATTAGAAACTTATATTACTTGACCTGATCTGAGTTATTACCTAGAATGATAACGTTAGTTTTTCATACCTTATAGAAATTCATGGATAGAAAGAAAGCTACTCGAGGAGGTTCTCGTGGTGGTGTCAGGGGTAGACCACCAGGCACTAGGAGCCAAAAGCAGACAACTGAAAAGGTGCATGTTCACTCTGTTTACACTGCTAGTGAGGAAAACTCTCATTATTCTAAAGAGAGGATTACCTTAGAGCCTGTTGTTAGAGAGCCTATCGTCGAAGAGGTCCACAAGATTCTTCATGACATCATGCCTTCGATCATGACTAAAGCTCTGAAGGAAATAACCAAGGAGTGGATGCTGGAGACAAAGAACAAAGCTAGCAAGAAAGACAGTGAGGTACCTGGGAAAGCTTAGGGAAGAATGAGTGAGATGAGAAGGATGTGACTGATAGGGAATTAGCTAAAGGGTGATCGTATCGCATCTTCAAGGGGTGAAATCCTCCATCTCTGGATGGAAAGGGTGGTGCTATTGCCACTCTTTTGTAGATAAAGCTATTCATTGGTAGAACATCATCAAGCAGACTAAAGACCCTCGTGAGTTTAAGAACTTGAAGTGGAATGACCTGAAAAAGCTGGTAATGAGGAAGTTTTGTCCTTAAAATGAGATCGACTGGGTGGAAAGTGAATTCTACCCACAGGAAGTACACATCTCGCTTCAAAGAGATGGCCAGGTTGGTGCCTCACTTGGTGAGTACTAAGGAGAGAAGGATGAAATGCTATATGTAGGGTTTGCCTTCGAAGGTTAGGACGTATGTGAAGGCAAGTGGGCTAAAGACTTTTAAGTCTTTGGTGGAATTGAGTGGGATAGTTTATGATGACGTAGTTGCTGATGAGCCCGTTAAGGAAGTGGGAAGGAAAATTTGGTTATGAGATATGAAGAGAGAAAAGAATGAGAGGTCTACTGCTACAACCAAAAGGATGAAGGTGGAATCATCTGGTGAGTGTCGGAAATATCGGAGGAAGTATGCTGGTGAATACAGGCTCGGTTCAAGCCTATGTTACAGATGCTGGAAGATGGGGCATTTCTCCAAGGATTGCACTAATCTGATAAAGTGCTACAACTATGGTAAGCTAGGACACTATAGCCGAGAGTGCAAAGAGGCAAAAGTGGTTGACTCAGCTAAAGGAAAAAAGACAAAGAAAGAGAAGAAAGCCGGTGACAAGCCAAGGGCCAAGGCTAGGGCTTTCACAATGACAAGGGAGGAAGCCGGGGCGAAACCTGATGTTGTGTGAGGTATGTTTTTGGTTAACAACATACTTGCTTCTATTCTTTTCGATTCTGGTTCAAGTAAGAGTTTCGTAGCTGCTACTTTCTGTGATATGATAAATGGTAAGGCTAAAGAAATAGATCATGTGTTTGAAGTAGAAACTGCTATTGGAAAGACTACTAAGAGAACTGAAGCCTTAGAGGATTGTAGCATAGAATTGGAAGGTCATAGATTTACCGCTAGGTTGTTTGTTATGACCCTAGGAGGATTTGATGTTGTGTTGGTTATGGATTGGTTAGCTGTCTACGATGTTAATATAGTTTGCTAGAGGAAGATGATTCAAATGAAAGCGCCTGATGGTAGCATAGTCACGATTTACGGTGATAAAGTCTGCGAAGTTCTAAAGATGATATCCATGATAAAGGTAGAAAAGTTTATAAATTGAGGGTGTGGAGCATTCTTGGCATACGTTAAAGATGCTAAATCTGAAACAGTAAAGTCGAAAGATGTGCCCGTGTTGTGTGCCTTCCCGGATGTATTCCTAGAGTACTTGATGGAGGTACCGCCGGATTGGGAGATAGAGTTTCAGATCAACCTTGTGACAGGAGCTCAACCCGTTGCTAAAGCGTCATACCATCTGGCTCTGTCAGAGATGAATGAATTGTAACAAAGCCCCTTGTCGGCTTTGAACCGAGGGCTTATGCGTTACCATGGGATTACTTTACTACTGAGTTAAAAAAAGGCTTAGTTCATTAAATTCAACCCAACTACAGAACCTTTTTGATAAAGGTTTTATCAGACCGAGCATTTCTCCTTAGGGTGCTCTGGTGTTGTTCGTAAAGAAGAAGGATGGTAGCATGCGAATGTATATAGATTACAGATAGTTGAATAAGCTTACGGTAAAGAATAAGTACACGCTACCTAGGAATGATGACCTATTTGACCAGTTGCAAGGTGCAAGTTGGTTCTCAGGATTGACCTCAGGTTGGGTTATCATTAGTTAGAGGTTAAGAAGCAGGATATACAGAAGAAAGCATTTCGGATGCGATATGGGCATTATGTATTTGTTGTGATGTCGTTCGGTCTAACCAATGCTCCTGTAGCATTTATGGATTTGATGAATAGGGTTTGTCGACCGATGCTCGACAAATCAGTAATAGTGTTCATAGACGATATCCTGATCAATTCAAAGAATAAGGGAGACCACGCCTGTCACATCCGTTAATGCAACGAGGCAAAGTCATAGCGTACGCGCCCTGACAGTTAAAGATTCACGAAGTGAACCACCCTACCCATGATCTAGAGTTGGCTGTTGTGGTGTTCACGTTAAAGATATGGAGAAGTGTCAAATGTATGATTTTTACAGACCATAAAAGCTTAAAGTATTTCTTCGAGCAGAAAGATCTCAATATGAGACAGAAACGATGGTTGGAGCTCATAAAATACTACGACTGTGAGATTCATTATCACCAGTGTAAGGAATACACTTAAAGGCTGATGCAACAAAACAGTAACCCAAGAGCTCTTAGCATGCACATATGAAGTACTAGGAAAGTACTTTGGAAGATTTGATATATCTCAAAGAATTATGCTAATTATCAAATCTTCCAAAGCCAAAAGCCCAATTCTTCTAAAGCCAAAGATGAAGTCTTCCGAAGCTCCAAATACAAAGTCTTCCGAAGCCAAAGACTGATTTCTTCTGAAGACAAAGAAGGCATGTCTTCTCTCACATACTTTTGTCAAAAGCTGAAACACTTTTCCGCTACCATCTCTGAAGACTCACCAACTAGCATGAGTTGAAGAAAAGTCCATGCTTTTGTCAACTGTAGATTAAGGTGTTGAGTTTGTAACTTTCCAACTATGTACTTTTATCCTTTCTGTATATTTAAAGATATGAGCTATGGCGTGTTATAGTCACTAGTGAAAAAGGCAATCTGCCTTTTTGACTCTACATTCATCTTGTTGTCTAGATTAGTTTTTCCAGCTGGCCTTCAAAGTATGGCCGGCTGTAGGATGTAGTATAAAGTATCTCAAGTTTTTATCTTTAGAATTAAGCTTTGTAACACTTGTAAGAACTTGAGAGCAATATACAACATTCTTAAAAACCATCTACTATCTTGTTCTTGTTATTGTTCTTTACTTGTGTTCTTTGTTTCATCATAAAGACCTGTTCCTTATTTGATCTGTTATATGTTCTAACCTCTCTCCAAACATTGTAAAACTATTGCATTGACTACCCTTTAACCGTCCTACAATTGGTATCAGAGCATTTCAGGCTCTTGATTGTAAGATCTCACCATCATAGATCTTTTCAATTTCATAAAACACTTATCAACTCAAATGGCAACTATCTCTAAGGCTGATATAGAAACCAGTACCATGATAAACTCTCCACTGATCACTCCTGATGACTTTGATACTTGGTGCCAACTTATGGAATGGTTCATCAAGTCTCAAGATAGCAGGATGTGGAGATCTATTGTTGAAGGACCTCATATCCCTAGCACCTCTTCAGCCACTGCTGGAGGTGGGATGATTCCAAAGGAAACGGCTGACTACTCTGAAGAAGTCTGGAAGAAAATAGATGTAGATCAGAAAGCCATGACAGCTCTCCAAACTGCTCTTCTAAACTCCATATATAGAGGCTTCAAGAAGTGCAAAACTACCAAGCAACTCTGGGATGCACTAAAGCTCATGAATGAGGGGTCTGAGGAAACCAAGAAAAACAAGAAAGGCATTATGAAGTAGCAATTTGAGAACTTCACCTACAAGATAGGTGAAACCATGACTTAATAATACTTCAGGTATGTTGAGATTATGGATACCCTAATGGATGTGGGAGTCATGCTTAAGAATAGGGCCATAGTGAGGAAGTTCTTGTTCTCTCTTCCCAGACAACAGACTCACTACTGTGTGGCCATAAAGAGAACTGAGAACCTCTTCACTCTTACTCTCACAGAGCTGTATGGTATCCTTAGTGGTTACCAGATGTAGATTAACCTACAAAACTTATCAAGCAGTTCTTCTAAGAATCAGCAAAGCTCAGTCCTTCATGTGTTTGAAAGGAATAGCAGAGAACCACACATCATCTTATCTGCTTCCCTAATAACTCATAAAAGCATCCTTTCATCACCTTCCCTGAGACACCAAGGGAGAGCTACATACAAGGAAGCCCATTGCAAGAGACAAGCTCTTCTCAAGCCTTTATGTATGCAGATGAAAGTTATGGAAACTTTCTCTTCACTCTTGAAGACTTGGATTGCATCCATCCAAATGACCTGGAGTACATGGAAATAGTCCAGTAGATGGCTCTCCTCACTCATAGAGCCAAAAATTTCTACAAGAGAACAGGAAGGGAGTTTCCATGCAATGTGGCTAGTGGAAAGTTTGGCCTGGATAAAAGCAATGTAAAGTGTTACAACTGTAACCAAATAGGACACTTTGCTAGAAAGTGCAAGGCACCAAGGACAAATGGTGGCCAAGAACAACCTAGACCAAACTATACTAATGCAGCTCCTAGGACCGATAAGCCAAGCCAACCTAAACAACATGTTGTTGTTGTTGTTGAAGAATGTGGCTTTGATTGGAGCTTTCAGGTAGAAGATGCTTCCCCAAACCAAGTAGTGATGGCTAATCATGAAGAATCTAATGTGTTAGAACATTTTTGTACTCTCGAATGCATTGCTAAAGTTAATATGTACAGGTCCTACAACTTGGAAGTGAGATCTGACCTTGAGTCCTTAAACATTTTAAAAGTTGATTTTAATAGAGCGGAAAATGATTATAAACTTAAAACTAAATATTTAGAGAAAACCATTTCTACTCTTAAGCACGAGCACACAAACTACAGGAGTCAAATCAAAGTTCTCATAACCAAGTTAACTAGATGCTAGGTTGTGCTTGTGATCAGCAAAGCCAAGGCATAAAAATGTGTTCTTAAAGAGGAAACCTTCAATAACATAATATCCTCATCCTTGCATGCAAAAGTTTGTTACTAAAACAGGCAGGGACTAGGGTCAAGTGACATAGCTCCTCCATGCACACTCCTATTTGTTAGATCACCAAGGTGTGGAACTTGTCAAGATGAGCTGCCTCCTATTGATCCTATCCAAGAGATGGATGAAGATGTAGAGGAGATAGTGAAGGATGAACCTGAGGTGAGTGACAAGGGTTATCCTAAGAAGGGTCACTATTCTCCGGGAGAGAAGAAAGAGCCAGGGATGACCAAGTTTGCCAGGAAGAACTTGATAAGGGTAGCTAAAAGAAAGTCAAAAAAAGCCCAAGAGATCAAAGCCACCTTTAACTCCAAGCAAAAGCAAGTTTTCAATCTGTTGGATTTGAAGTGGTGAAGGCTGAAGACTTAACAATAGACTCTAGTACCAGGAGTTCTAGTTCATGTTCAAATCATGTTGGTCAAAAGAAGAAGGCTGGTCAAATATGCACCACTACTGCACAGCCTGAACCATCCAGTTCCAAGAGTGAGCCTCACCCTAAAAAGCCTACTACATCGTATGAGAAGTTGAAGAAGGAAGTGGAAAGTGATCAAGCTTAAAAGAAGACTCTCAGAAGCATGCAAACTGAATGCATCATGTATGGTAGTATTTCTCACTTTGCCAAGGATTGCATCTACATTCCCAAAAGTACTATCCACATGACAAAGAAGAAAACTTCTGAGAAGAAGAAGAAGAAAATAGCTTCGCAAGGAAAATCTCTTCCTTTTGGAAGTTCCAAAGTGAAGAAGAAGATAAGTGAAAACTTACCTTCGGAAGAAAACTTGGTCTCGGAAGAAAGAATGCTTCTGAAGTACTGAAGTCTGTTGCAGCGGATGCAAAAGCTTTCGAAGGTCTAGTCTCCAAAACTTTCGAAGTCATCAAAAATTCCACATTATTGAAGGCCAAGCCTAGTCTTCCAAAGATGGGGTGGAAGATGAAAAAAGGCCATGTGACTAAAAGTTCTTCATCAAAAACAACAGATCCTCAGAGCTTGCATATAGAATCAATTACTGTTGCATTTTCTTAAGTTTAGTTTGACAAGCCTAAGACAAATAAGGCTTGGGTTTCTAAATGTAACTAACCATCTATTTATGTGTAGGAACAGCTAAAGACCAATGGGTATGTATGGATCGTTGAAAGTGGTTGTTCCAGGCACATGACAGGCATTGGGTCTTTGCTCTAGAACTTTGAGAAAATTGATGGAGGGCCAGTTGCTTTTGGAGGAGAATAAGGTGGTTACAATACTGGAAGGGGCAGGGTCACAAATGGTAAACTCAGCATTGAGAAGGTAAATTTTGTTAAGGAGCTTGGGTACAATCTCTTGAGTGTATCCTAATTTTGTTATCAGAGACATAACATGCTCTTTACTGAGCATTAGTGCATTGTTCTTAAGCCCGGAGTGGGCATTCCTCAAGAGCATATCCTGCTCAAAGCCTCTAGGAAAGAGAACATGTACAAGATGGATTTGTAGGAAATATACCCTTCAGGAGAAGTTTTTTGCTTTCTATCTAAAGCAAATAGTGATGAGTCTTTCCTCTAGCAAAAAATAATGTGCCATGTAAACTTTAAGAACATGAATAAATTAATTAAGAACGATTTTGTAAATGGAATGCCAAACAAAGAGTTTATAAGTCACGACCATTATGTTGCATGCCTGAAAGGGAAATAACACAAAGTGTATCACAAGCCACAAGAAATGAACTCCATCACTAATCCCCTACACTTATTACATATGGATCTCTCTGGCCCCACCAGTGTAATGATTCTAGGAAGGACCTCATATTGTTTGGTGATCACAGATGACTTCGCTAGATATACTTGGGTCTTTTTCCTTAGAACTAAGGATGAGGCCCCTAAGATCTTGAAGAGCTTCATTCTAAAAGTTGAGAATCAATGTGATCACAAGGTCAAATTCATAAGATGTGATCAATGAATTGAATTCAAGAACCAAATCCTTGATACATTTTTTTATGAAAAGGGTATTACAAGATAATATAGTGCTCCCATGACTCCTCAGCAAAACGATCTTGCTGAGAAAAGAAACAAGACACTTATTGAAGGTGCAAGAACCATGTTATACGACTCTAAACTACCCATCAGCTTCTGGGCAGTGGCAGTCAACACTGCCTACAATGTGCAGAATTGAGTTTTAGTAGTCAAGACTCATGGTAAAACTCCTTATGAACTGTGGCACAATAAAAGACCTTTCATTGGTTTTCTCAGATCATTTGTATGTCCTTGAACCATCTTTAATACCAAGGATCAAATAGCCAAATTTGCTTAGAAATCAGACGATGGACATTTTTTTGGATACTCTTCCCAAGCTAAGACTTATAGAGTATATAATCTCAAAACTAGAGTAGTTGAGGAGTCAGCCAATATGACCTTTAATGAGCACAAACCCAGTGTGAAAGGTTCTGGTCCAGATTGGTTGTTCGATCTTGATTTAGTTACCAAGTGTTTTAACAAATCTTGTGAAGATGTTTTAGGATCTACAGGTAGCTTATCAACAGAAGATTCTGATCCAAGATTTGAGCTGAGAAAACCAAGTGTTCAAACTACTTCAGCACTAGTGGTAACTAACCTTGTAGTTGGAAATTCTGTCAACACAACCATGACAAATTCTTTAGCTGATACATCTGAGGTGCCTATAAATTCCAACACAGAGGCACAGAACTCAAATGAAGGAATTTCCAATGTAGGAAGAGATAGAGGTGGTGATAGTGATCAAGAATTTCTTGATGCTGATAACCACTCCATAGAAGACAACATTAATGATGTAACACACTCATTGGATCAAGTTTCTCTTGATAAGTGTGTTGATGCGAAGGATGAAACTCAATCACCAGGTCTAAATTTCACTAATTTAGATCTATACAACCAACTTGTTGTGATTCCTCAATTGAGAATCCACAAGTCACATCCCACCATAAACATCATTGGAAATGTTAAGATAGGGGTGAGAACAAGAGGACAAACCCATGACAAAAATGTTTGTCTTCACTCTTGTTTCTTGTCCCAGATTAAGCCTAAGAAGATTGATAAGGCTCTAAAGGATGGAAGTTGGGTTGAAGCAATACAGGCGGAGCTGCTTCAATTTAAGACGCAAAAGGTTTGGAACTTATGTCCTCTTCCTCAAGGGAAGACTACTATAGGTACCAAGTAGGTATTTAGGAATAAGAAAGATGATAGAGGACTTGTCATCAAGAACAAGGCAAGACTAGTTGTCCAAGGGTGTACACAAGAAGAAGGAATTGACTACACAGATGTTTTTGCTCCTGTAGAAAGACTTGAAGATGTCAGGATATTCCTTGCCTTTGATGCATCCAAGGATTTCAAGGTCTACCAACTTGATGTCAAGTGTGCTTTCTTACATGGGGTGATTGATGAGGAGGTGCATGTCAAACAACCACCTTGCTTTGCAAACCCAGATCATCCTGATTATGTTTGGAAGCTTAACAAAGCTCTTTATAGGATGCATCAAGCACCAAGGAAGTGGTTTGAGACACTATCACAGTATCTCTGTCAGCATGGATACAAGAGGGGTACTATTAATAGAACACCTTCATTAAAGGAATAGAAAATGATTTGATGTTGGTTTAGGTTTATGTAGATGTTGTCATCTTTGGGTCAACTAATCCAAAGCCCTATAAAGACTTTGAGAAGTTGATGAAGAATAGATTTGAAATGAGTGCCATGGGGGAACTCAATTTCTTTTTAGGAATTCAAGTGAAGCAAGTTAACAATGGCATCTTCATAAACCAGTCAAAGTATGTGCAAGACATAATTACCAGATTTCATCTGACTGAGTGTAAGGTTGCTAAGACACCCGTAGCCAAAACCAGTCCTTAGGACCTGACCTTGAGGGGGAGTATGTTGATGAACATATATACAGGGCTATAATTGGGTCTCTTATGTACCTCACAGCCAGCAGGCTTGGTATCATGTTTGCTACATGTATTTGTGCAAGATATCAAACCAACCCCAAGATGTCATACCTGGTTAATGTCAAGAGAATTCTCAGATATCTCATAGGTGCTCCCAAACTGGTCATTTGGTATCCAAAGAGTTCTAACTTCAATCTGTATGCCTATATGGATAGTGACTATGGTGGATGCAATATGAATACAAAGTCTATATCTAGGGGATGCCAATTTCTTGGTGGAAAGATAGCCAAAACCATCTAGGGTATCCAAAGTGTGTCTGCATCAACTGTTGAAGCTAAATACATTGTTGATGCAAGTTGCTGTGCTCAAGTGCTTTGGATTCAGAATTAGATACTAGACTATGGATTCAACCTCAAGGAGACTCCCATCCATATAGAAAACAATAGTGCTATCACTATCACAGAGAATCATATGCAGCACTCAAAGAAAAAACACATCAACATCAGGTATCATTTGATTAGAGATAATTTTGAAAAATGATTGATAAAACTGGTCAAAGTTAATGAAGATGCACAATATGCTGATCTATTCACAAAAGCTTTTGATGAGCGTAGATTTAAGTATCTTGTATCAACTATTTGGATGATTAACTTTGAGTAGATTTTCTTAAACTTAACTAAAAATTATTTTTTTTAACATGTATGTCTTAAGTTGTTTATGTCATCACCTATATAAGCCTAATTTACTTTGGAAGAAACTTTTCAAAATTAATATCCCTTAGAATTTTGAGAATTTTGGATATATTTTTCTTCGGAAGACATCAAGTTGTCTTCGAAAGAAAATTATATCTTCAAAACAAATAACTAGTTCTGAGAAATTTACATTCGGAAGAAATTTTGTTATATCTATTAGACCCTGAGAGGATCATACTTGCCAACTCAAGAAGTGGTTGGAGGTTGTTCTGGTTGGAGCACATTATTTATAGAATAACACAGAAGACATCACCAACACAAGAAAACAGAAGACAAGAAAAGACAAAGTATAGAGCACCCGCATTTGTTAAATGCAGATGACTAGTGAACAAATGCGGACAAGTGTTTGTTCACCCGCATTAACAAATGCGGATCAAGACATCTAATGCTGAACAGAAGTGTTCACCCGCATGAACTAATGCGGGTGAGCAAACAAATGCTGATGAAGACTTTGTTCACCTGCATGAACTAATGCGGGTGAGCAAACAAATGCTGATGAAGACTTTGTTCACCCGCATGAACTAATGCGGGTGAGCAAACAAATGCTGATGAAGACTTGTTCACCCGCATGAACTAATGCGGGTGAGCAAACACAAATGTTGATGAAGACTTGTTCACCAGCATGAACTAATGCGGGTGAGCAAATCCAAATGCTGATGAAGACTTGTTCACCCGCATGAACTAATGCGGATGAACAACTTACACATTTATTTTGTACTTAGACTAGATTCACTTGTATAGTTCAGGGTTAGTTTAGTCTTTTGTACAAGAAATTTATTCACCTATAAATAGGGTCACATACCCTAACTTTAATAGGCGGTTGACTACAGCAGTAATATACATAATATTTTACATCATTTACTTTGGTTCTTGATTCTCTTACATTCAAGCATTTACTACAGCAGTTAATGTTTTTTAATATAGTAATTCCGCTGCTATATTATTGACTCAGTCCACATATTCGATCCCAGGTTAAGTCACATCAACCGAGAATATCATTCTCAAACCCAGTCAATTGGTATCAGAGCCTTGGCTCTTGAATTCATCACAGAATCATCTTGGATTTTGGGTGAAAATCGATTGAACTGTAGACTGAGTTGTTCATTAGCAAGATCTCCTCTTCTGATAAACAAACATACCGTAATCAAACACCACAAAGTAAAAAATCTTCAGATCTGCTGCTGTCGAACCCTTCAACACAAAATCAAGAACTTAGAACTCCTTCAAATCGACAGATCTAAACTTGACAGACTTGCTCTTGACCGAAAACAGAAGATTTGAAGAAAAACACACTGTTCGAACTTAAAATCAACTTAAAACAGTACTCAACAAGTTAAAATCAGTTTAACTAACATGGATTCCTATAATCATACTGAAATTGGTCATGTATCCAAACCTCCTATGCTTAAACACAAATCTGAGTTTAAGAAGTGGAAAATTCATTTTAGAAACTACATTACAGGTGTAGGCCCAGACTACTGGATATCTACTTGCAAAGGTCCCTACATTCCATTGTCTCTAAATGCTGATCAAGCTGCTCAGTACAAAACTGCAAAAATTCCCATTGAGGATCCAAACTTAACTCTTGATGATTAAGAATATAAGAAAATCAAGATTGATCTTAGAGCTTATTCCATACTCACACAAGCACTGAAAATGGATGTTCTAAAAAGATTAGAAAAATATGGAACAGCTAAGGGTGTCTGGGATGCTTTACAGATTATGTGTGAGGGAAGCAGTGAAGTTACTGAAATTAACAAAGACAAGTTGATAAATCAGTATGAGACATTTCATCATACCAAAGGAGAGTCTATCTCCAGACAGCTTCACAGATTTGTGTAACTTGTAAATGACCTTGAAATTATGGGGGTCACTTACAAGGAGAAGGAATTAAACAAGAAAATGCTGCACAGCTTGACTGAAAACTAGAAACAGAATGTTACAATGTTGAAGAATACTCTTGATCTGGAGAGTACTAGCTTGGATATCATGATTGCAAAAATTAAGGCTCTTGAACTTGATGAAAGAAGCAGAAATCTGAGTGGACCTCAAGTCATTGAGGCTTACAAGTTTCCATCTAAAACTCATTCTGTTGAAAATGCCTTTGTTACTGAAGAAGAAGACTTTCTGTCATCAAGAGATCAAACAAGAACAACAGGATTTTGTGCTACTCCACAACCTCAAAAGCAACCATCTTCTGCCCAACCCACTGTATCTCCTAAAAATATTCATGATGAGCAAAAATCTGAAGAACAAAAGGCAACTTACAATGCCTTTGTTGCTAGCTTTGAAGCCTACCTTGGAGGGAGACTCACATTAGCTCATCTGATTCAAGAAGAACTTGAAGAAATGGATCCTGATGATGTTGAAGAAATGGATTTGCAATGGCAGATGGCCATGATTGCTATGAGAGCAAAGAAATTCTTTCGAAAAGGAAGAAACTGAGTCTCAATGAGAATACAAAGCTGGGATATGACAAATCCAAAGTTAAGTGTTTTAATTGTGGATTGAGTGGTCATTTCTCTCGGGAATGTAACTCTCCCAAGAGAAGCAACAATAATTTTCAAAGACCCTCACATAACCAGCATGCTTCTCAACACAACACCAACTTTCAGCTAAGCAACTCTTATTCACACCAACAACAAAATCAACAGCAGCCAATTCAGCAAAGACAACCTCTGCTGACTCATCAATCTCAAGGAAGTAATCAACAAACTTCAAATGCACTTGTCATCAAACAAGATGGAGTTTGTGATTGGAGCGTGTATGCTGAGGAAGTTCAACCACAGTTTCAGAATCATGCACTTATGGTACATATTAATGATGGACCAACTCTAATGTCATCTGAGGTAAAATCCAATCTATGTTCTGAAAAATGTGTTCTAGAAGTACAGGGGTACAGGGAACACAATCACAAATTGGCTAATAAAATAAGAGAAGAAAATGTGAAATCAGAGATGTTAAAACAAGAAATGAGAATTTATGAAGTTAAAATCAAATCTCTGTTGTCTGACATGGAAACACTCCATGGTGAAAAGTACACACTTGTGGCTGAGAATGAGAGGTTAACTGAATTGTTGACCAAATCAAAAGCTGAGCCATCAGCTAATGAAATGAAACTTGAAAAGTTTCAGCTCTCATCTGTCAAGCTGCAAGAGTTACTTGCGTCTCAAAAGGGGGCTAAAGATATGACTGGAATAGGCTACAAAACTTGTCCTCCTCCATATAATGATAACTACATGGTTATGCCTGAGTCACTTACTCAATCTGATACAAAAGAATCTAAAATTATTGAAACTGAATCAATGATTTCTCAAACAACAAATCCTCATAACAAACTAGGTGTTTACATTGAAACTGATGAGGATAAAATCAGATTGGGTCATCCTATCCAAATCAAAGAGTGCTCAGACAAACTAGTGGTTATAAAGAAACCAAAGAGCCCAGTCAAAGCTATTGTGCCTTTTGTAAAATTTGTTCCACAAAATTTTAAATTGAAGCACAATGCTGAATGCTCAGTGAAACCATCTGCTGAAAGCAGATCTGATTATGAGATCATACCTCCTAAAAATTCAAGCAAATCAGACAAGGTTTCATTGAACTTCAAGGATAAAACCAAAGCTCCCGTAGTTACCAAAGGAAAAACCACTTTTGTTCAAAAATCTAAAGTGAAATCTGATTCACCATCTTCATCAAATATCAAACAAGGGATAGGGTTTGATATCTTCAACAAAGAACATGTAGAAGAATTCGATAAGGAAATAAGAGAATACAGAAAGAAGCATCATCGGTCCACAAAAACAAAGCAAGTCAGAACTGTGAAACAATATGTTGGCACTCCAAAGACTGATATGACTTCTGTTTCAAAATTAAAGGACAATCAAATGTATTGTGAATTCTGTGATATGACCAATCACAAAACAGATGAGTGCTATTTCACTGAGTACTGCTTTATCTGTGACATGAACAATCACTCAACAAAAAAATGTCATTTTAACAAATATTGTTCATTGTGTGATATGACCAATCACAATACAATTGATTGTTACTTTAATAAAAAAGGATTGAAAAAATCACAACACAAGCCTATTTCATCGGTTCAACTGACAAGGTCAGACATAAAAGTCCAACAAACCTAAACAAATCACCAAATTCTCATCAAAAGTATAAAATCAAATGATTTCTGAAAAACAAAAATCTGTTCATCTTTGCACAAAAATCAAAAGGAAAGGTTTGTATACTCCTCTGACATATCAGATGAAATTGATGAACTGAAACCTCAAAGAAACAATAGAAAAGGGCTGAAATCATCCTCCTCTAAAACATACACAAGAGGAAAGTATCAAGAAGAAACAGTGACAGATGCCAAAGGACAACCCAAGACCATTATGGCTTGGGTTCCTCATTCTAACTAGTTCTTTTTGTGCTTGTAGGGTCATTCATACAGGTCCAATAGCCTATAGTACGTGGACAGTGGATGCTCCCGACACATGACAGGAGATAGTTCCCTCCTTCATGACTTCAAGCACATTCAAGGAACTATTGTGTCATTTGGCAGAGATTCACAGGGTGGTAGAATTACTGGAGAAGGTTCAATGACAAATAGGATTCTGAGCTTTGACAAAGTCAATTACTGCGAGCAGCTGAACTTCAATCTGCTCAGTGTATCCCAGATTTGTGACAAGAAATATTCAACTCATTTCACCGACACTCATTGCTACATCTTGAAACCAGGATTTTACATTCCTGAAGAATAGGTTGTCTTGAAGACACCGAGGAAGAATAATACATATGTTTTGAACCTTAATTCTGCTCGTCCATCAGAAGAGACATGTCTATTGTCTAAAGCATCATTTGATGAATCACAACTTTGGCATAGACGCTTAGGACACACTAATTTTAAAAATATGAATAGATTGGTCAAAGGGAACCATGTAATTGGTCTTCCTCAAAAGGAATTTCATTTTGTTGACCACTGTACCGCGTGTCTCAAAGGAAAACAACATAAATCATATCATAAGCCAAAACTTGTGAACACTAACAATTGTCCATTGAAGTTACTTCATATGGATCTCTTCGGACCAACTCACGTTATGAGTATTAGCAAGAAGCATTATTGTTTAGTGATCATTGATGACTTTACTCGATTCACATGGGTCTTCTTCCTACTTCATAAGAATGAGGCATCCCAAATCATAATAGATTTTATAACCAAAATTGAAAGTCAACTTGATTTAAAAGTAAAATCTATTAGAAGTGACTATGGGACGGAATTTAAAAATGAAAGCATGAGTTCATTTTGCATAACAAAAGGCATTTTTCATCAGTTCAGTGCAGCTCGTACTCCACAACAAAATAGAGTTGCTGAAAGAAAGAATAGAACTCTGATTGAAGCAGCAAGAACAATGCTTACTGATGCAAAACTGCCAATTACATTTTGGGCAGAAGCAGTTAACACTTCATGTTTTGTGCAAAATCGAACTCTAATAATCAAAGAACATAATAAAACTCCTTATGAACTTCTTTTTCACAGAAAACCATTCATTGGATTTTTGAAGTCATTTGGTTGTCCTGTCTCAATATTGAACACGAGAGTCCATTTAGGAAAGTTTGCTCCCAAGTCTAATGAGGGATTCTTCGTGGGATATTCCTTAGTGTCTAAGGCTTTTAGGGTGTTTAATCATAGATTAAACATCATTGATGAATCAACAAATATTCAATTCAATGAGCATTCGTTTCCTAAATCATCAAATGGTCCAGACTGGTTGTTTGATATTGATTCATTTACAAGATCTTTTGATCAGTTCAATTTGTCAAATGCAGGAACATCAAGGTCAGTTTAAAGAAGAACAGACTTCCCAATGATTCCTCCTTCTTCTAATCAAGACAATGAAGAAGTGCCCTTACAAGCTGATCCTATCTGGCAAGTTACATAAAATGAAAGTATCTCAACAGATGTTGGTCGCAATTCAATGCCATCTCCTTCAGCTAAACTTTCAACTGAAGTGAGACATTCAAAACCAACTCATGCACCAACTGATACTAGTAGAGATGAAAATAATGAGAGTATTCAGAGTGCTGCTAAAGCTGAAGATGCTGTACCCTCTGATTCTGATCATCATTCTCCCACACTATAACAATAAGATGCCTCTCACCAAGATGATCTGAATGTCTCCAATCTTGATGTGTCCATTGCTGGTGATTTGATTCCAATTACCAGGACACACAAGAATCATCCAGTGTCCAACATTATTGGTGATTTAGACGAGCGGGTGACACGAAGCAAGTCAAGTATTGAAAACATCTGTTTGTTTTCTTGTTTTCTGTGTCATATACCCAAAAAAATTAAAGAGGCTCTTCAAGACAATAGTTGGATTGAGGCAATGCAGGAAGAATTGCTACAATCAAGAAACAGGAAGTATGGCAGCTGGTGGATCTTCCTGAAGGTCAATACCCTATCAGCACCAGATGGCTGTACCGAAACAAGACCGATGACAGAGGGATCGTCATCAGAAACAAAGAAAGATTGGTAGCACAGGGCTATACACAAGAAGAAGGAATAGATTATGACGAGGTGTTTGCTCCTGTTGCTAGACTAGAAGCCATACGACTCTTTTTTACGTACTCTGCATCCATGAAATTCACAGTTTATCAAATGGATGTAAAGTGTGCATTTTTATATGGAAAGATCTCTAAAGAAGTCTACGTGAGTCAACCTCCAGGATTTGAGGATCCTGATTTCCCTCACAGGGTATACAAGCTTGATAAAGCTTTGTATGGCTTACATCAAGCCCCTCGAAAATGGTTTGAGACTTGTCATCCTTTCTTCTTGACCATGGTTATGAAAGAGGGAAGATTGACCAGACTTTATTCAGAAAGAGAAAAGGGAATGAGATGCTGCTTGTCCAGATTTATGTGGATGATATCATATTTGGCTCCACCAACAAACAACTATGCAAAGACATTAAAGATCTTATGCATTCAAAATTTCAGATGAGTTATATAGGAGAACTCACATTCTTTCTAGGTCTTCAAGTATAATAAACATCCAGTGGAATCTTTATCAACCAGTCAAAATATGTGGAATCAATGTTGAAGAAGTTTCACTTTGAAGACTGTCAGTCCATCAGAACACCGGTTGATACAAAAGTGAAGATTGGCCCAGACACAGAAGGCAAATCTGTGGATCAGACTCTTTATCGATCCATGATTGGTTCACTTATGTATTTAATACCCAGTAGACGTGATGTTATGTTTGGTGTTTGTGTATGTGCCAGGTATCAAGCAGATCCCAAGGAATCTCATGTGAATGCAGTCAAGAGGATATTCAGATATCTTAAGGGCAAACCTGCACTTGGACTATGGTATCCAAATGATGGAGACTTCAATCTCTATGCATACACCGATAGTGACTACGGGGGATGCAATTTCAACAGAAAATCCACATCTGGCGGTTGTCAATTTCTTGGTCCCAGACTGGTGTCATGGCAGTGCAAGAAACAGACCAATGTTTCAGTATCGACGGCTGAAGCTGAGTACATAGAAGCATCAGCTTGTTGCTCTCAAGTTCTCTGGATTCAAAACCAGATGCTTGATTATGGTTTCAATTTCTTACACACACCAATTCATGTTGACAACACTGCTGCAGTCTTAATAATAAACAATCCTGTTCAGCAATCAAAAACGAAACATGTTGAAATCAGATATCATTTTTTGAGAGACTGTGCTGAAAAAGATTTAATCAAGCTGATTCAGGTTAACACAGACAATCAGCTAGCTGATTTGTTTACTAAGGCATTTGACCCAACTCGGTTTGAATTCTTAGTCCAATCAATCGGCATGATTAACCTTGAGTAAAAAAAACAAAAATTTAAAAAATTTACAAAACATCAAAAATTTCACAAAATTACAAAAAGAAATCAATTTTTGTTGAAGTCCTTGTTTTGTATTTTAGGGAAATGATATAATTACAATCGTTATATCATTCACTGTGCTTAATTCAATATCTTGAAAGACTGACATGACTTACCTGATATGTGGGTAGGCTCAACTTGGAACAGAAGATAAATGCTGTGATAAACTAAAGATCACATTCAAATGTGAATACATCATCTCAGAGCATGTAAGTATCTAACTTATCCAAGTGTATGTATGTGTAGCAACCTAAACACACCGGGTCATGATACCTTATGAGTCTCATTTACATCAGTTTCTCCTTTGTTTTGCTGAGCAAAGACCTGGAGAAACAAGCACATAGTGCTGATGTTCAGATCCAAAAAGATTCCCAATGAGGAACACATCCAATACGAATGACAAATAAAATAGAATATAACAAAAAGAATCCCAAAGTGGATCACCTTCCAAAGTGAAGAGCAAAAGGAATCCCAATGAGGATCAAACAAAATATGGATCAGGTAAAAGAATCCCAAAGTGGATCCCCCATACCAAAATGAAAGAGACTTCACAATTTAAATGACCAGGTATTGAAAGTTGTGAAAAAGTTCTACTATACAGTACATGAGGATAGTTGATCTTTCTATGCTTATGAGTGTGAGGTTCATGTTGAATGTTTAATTTAATCAAAACATGATAATTATCACATGCGTTACAATATTGACCAAGCATGAGTTTAAAAGGACAAATATACCTTCAATCAATAAGCTCATGACAACCTGCATTTATGAAAGATAAGATTGTTATGATCCCAAAATTTCAAACAAAAGTGCAAAACAATTAAACAATTCAGAAATATTGTCCTAAAATTTTATAAATTTTATTTAAAGTTTTTATCCCGCATGGATATAAACTTTAGGGGGAGTAATAAAATTTTAAAAGGAAAGATTGACAACTTTGTCAAATTGATTGTGTCTGTATGGAAATTACTCCATAATCAGCTTCAGAAGATGCATATGTGCCAAAATCAGTCAAGTTGGGAATCTTTGTCACATCAAAGACACATGACAATCCAAGCAAGAATTGACAATCTCTGAATCTGCAAATTCATCATAAAACAACAAAAATGCAGACTCATCTTCATAAAATCAGAAGCAACTGTACAAACCAATCAGATTCAGCCACTGCAAAAACATTAATTTTTTTACTAGTACAAAATTTAATGCGGGTAAGTGCATTGGTTAATACGGGTGAAGGTAACCCTGCCATTTAACCAATGCGGGTAACTGTTTTTGTACAAGTAGACTAATGCGGATAAAAAAGTGTTCATCCGCATTAGCTACAGTAAATGCGGACAAGTCATTTGTTCACCCGCATTTGCTACATGAAATGCCGGTTAACCTTGGTCACCCGCATTTGTTTCAGTAAATGCGAACAAGTCATTTTGTTCACCCGCATTTGCTACAGTGAATGCGGATAAGTAAAATTAACTCTTCCGCATTTGTTATAGTAATGCTGACAATTTGTTCATCAGCATTTGCTACAGTGAATGCGCCCATAGAAATTCTATATGCGTATTTGCTACAGTACAGAACTTTTCAACACTTGGTAAAATCTTTGTGAAAATTATGAGTTGTAATATAAATACTCATCTAATGTGAGTCATTTATTACTTTTCAAATTTTGAGTGATCTTTCATAGTGAGTCGAGTGCAAGAAAACCGTTCTTCTTCGGAGTTTAAATCTACACTAATCAAGCTTCATTTTGTTCAAATCCAACATCAAAACAAACAACATTGTATGTTAAATCGAAGTATTATCAACCACAAGGTGATCATCAGATACTGAAAACCTTTGACTGTCGAACAAAATTTCTTGAAATGGAACCCTAATCTTGTGAAATGATTCAAATACACTCAAGAACACTGGATTTAGATGAATGACAGAGTTCATTAAAACCAATGATTGGTGTAAACTTCAAAGATTTCATGTGGTTCTAAGAACACATAAAACATCGATGAACAGGGGATACTGATGTATAACAATGTTGACATCACAACCTGTTAAAACACAATCAAAATTAGTATATCCCAATACAAAGAAACAAAATTTTGAACTGTTCTTCATGAAAAATCATAATCAGTTCAAATAAACAAATGTAACAGTAATAACCAGAATTCATTTTGACCTAAAAAGTCAAAACTGAACAAATCACACACAATTCTCACTAATTCATACTCTCTGTGTGCAGATTACATAATGGCTAACCTGACTTGGAGCAAGCTCCACAATCTCAGTGGTTTTCTTGATTCTGATGTCCCAGAAGCTGAGGGACTTAGAGACATGATCAGGTTCATAGCCACAATAAGAGTGGCTCATGCCATATCAGTGAGACCTGTAATCTATGAGAATTACATTAGATCTTTCTGGGGAAATGCAGAAGCTTTGAATATTGCTGGAGAGAAAGCAATCTCAGGAAGAATATCTGATGATCACACTCTAATGATATCAGAACAATCTGTTAGAGAATGCCTTCAATTTCAAGATGATCCAAATTCTCCAACTAAATTTGATGAAGTAGATATCATGTCATTCTTTGCTGACATTGGATATGAAGGTGGTTTTGAGGATAAACAGATAGTCAAAGGATTGGTTGATTTGCAATGGAGATTCCTTTTTCATTATGTGCAAGACTGCTTATCCAAAAGGAAGACTGGATGGAATGATACCCTTAACTACATCATCACTTGTTTGTGCTCTCTGCTCTAACAGACCTTACAACTTTTCAGCCTATGTCTTTAACGGAATGATGGCAAACATTCAAGAGGGGAGAAGGAACATGTTCTTAATGTACCCTAGATTCATTCAGTGTCTTATTAATGAAGCCTTTCCTGATCTGGTTTTAGAAGGCCCCATTTTGAAGTTCCTCATTATAATGCCAAATCTTTGAAGTACATCAAGAAGAGAGATCCAAGAAACTTCTATAGTGGTACTTTCTTTCCACTTTTACCTTGGATGCAACAACAAATAAATCCCCAAAATGATGTGCCAATGGATGACGAACAATTACAACAAGAAGAAGAACATGTTATACAATAACAAGTACAAGATGATGTTCCTACTGAGGAACCTATTCATGAAGATGTTACTGCCCATGAACAACACCATGTTGATGAGCATGCAGAAACTAAAGAACACATTATACCAGTGTCACCCTTGATTGGTGATCCTCACACTAGTGAAACACTACAAGAAACTGCTGTTTTATCTCCTTTGAGGGTTGATCCCATTATCCCACAATCATTCTCTCCCATTCATACACAAGAAGATTCATAAGGCAGCTCACCACATGACGCAGATGATGAGGCTGGGAGTTCTGGTGAATCTACCAGCTCCTCAAAATCTTCTAAATCTTCTAATGATGAAGAAGATAACCAATATAATGTGCCTCTACCACAGAGACAACTTGTCTCTGAAGATGCTCCTTCTGAGAGCTTTGCAGAATCAGAGGTGAACAGACCTGATGAAAAAGATAGGATGATATTTGATCTCTTAGCCAAAATGTCTAGGATAGAGAAGACTTTGGATAGAAGGGCAGGGATAATCAATGATAGAATCCTAGAGTTGGATGAAAAGGAGAAAGAACTGAGTGAATTAAAAGCCAAGTATGATGCTGATTTGAGAACAAAATATGAGGAGATCAAACAGTTAAAAGCCTCTTTAGAGATGTCAAGAGAAGAAATCAGTGGTCATGTGGACACTGTGGCTATTCAAACTCTAGCTATGGAAGATCAAGAGCACATGTTGGAGATACAAACAGAAGTTATTGCTGATCTGAACAAACAAAATGAGGCTTTGAAGAAAAGAAGATGAATTGGAACTGATTGCTCAATTAAAGGCTGAATTTGAAAGAAAAGCAACAGAACATGAAGCTGAAGAAACTAATAAGGAAGTTCATTCACAACAGCAAGAAACCAGTGGTGTCAGGGATGATGATAGCTGGGAGATGATAGTACATTCTGATCCATCTACTGAAAAAGAGGCCATGATGAAATAACTAATAGATGACATGGATAGATTCTCTTCAAGTGAATTCATTATAGATTAGGAATTTTGGGATTACATCAAAAACGCTAAATCCCCCTCTGAGTATATAGTTGTAATTCCATCACAACCTGTGTCAATAGAAGAAGAACTGAGAATGCAGCTTGTTCCTGCTGTTGTATTGACTGATGATCAACAAAGTTTAATCAATAGACTTTGTGATGAATTCAAAGAAAAGGAAATAGCTGAATTGAACAGAAAAGAAGCTGAACAACAAAAAATCACTGCTGAACTTAAGGCTGTTGAAGAAAAACAACAGGCCAAAACTGATGCAGCTTCAACATCAGGACCAAGAGTGATCACATACAAAAGAAAAAGGAAATACTTGACTGAAAAAGCAAAAGGAAAACTTCCTATGGTTGAGGAAGAACAACCTAAGAAGAAAGCAAAAGATGATCCAAGAAGTTTGGTAGCAATTACTGAATTCTTAGATGAACATGAATAAGCTGAGAAGGAGTTGCAGCATACTTTGGAAGTGATTATGTTAGAAGAAGGAGAAACTGAAGATGAAACATGATGAGTCCATCAATCATTGAGCCATTTGTTGAAAGTATGATAGAGAAGGCTAAGAATAATGATCTTATGATTCATGCCATGTTCCTGATCAACCATGGATATGATGCTGATATAGTCTTTAGCATGACTTATGAAGGTATGGTAGAAGAAGTGAGAAAGATGGAGAAGCTTCTTGATCCAACCTTTTTGACTGAATATGAAAAAGAAAAGGAAACTACTAAATCAGTCACAAGTATCTCTAAGACAGCAAAGAAGTATAACACTCAAACTGCATACCCTGATCCTTATAGTATGACAGATAAGGAAATGAAGGATTATCTGCCTCAACAGGGATTTACAAAAAGAAAGCTGGGGAACATGAAGACTAATTCTCTTAGGGCTGCTATGTTAAAGATGATCAATGACAAGAAAGAAAGACTAAAAGCAATTGAAGAAGAAGTCATTGCCCAGAAACCCAGAACAAGAAAAATAGCACAAGATGTACAGTTGACAGTTAAAGATCAAGATGTTCTGGCCCCTATACTTCACAAGAATCCAGAGTGGTTTATTGAGCCTTCTCAACTTAAACTTCAAGAGGGGCTGACTACTGCTGAAATGATAAGAGGGGTATCTACTCATAGTGGCAAGATAGACGTAAAAATTATTGCCTGGAAGTATGATAGTAACTGGAATATGTTCATGGTGAAGAGGATATCAGGATTAGTTTCATTTTTCACAGAGTACACTGCCTTAGGCAATGCCTTGAAAGTTCATGATTTAAAAGAGTTGGCTGAGCTAGACTTGATTAATCCTGATAGAATGTATAGAAGATATGAATTTGAAGATATTCTAAAGATGTTTAAAAGAACAAAGAACTTCAAATCACTGAAAGCTATCTGCACCAGAAAAGACAAAACATTCAAGAACCTATTTGATTAAAGAAAGAAAAGAGAAGCTGAAGAGATTGTGTTTCCTGAACTACATGTTAAGCCAACAGAAAGTTTAAAGAGGAAAATGATTGCTGGTACTCATAAAACAAAGCCTATTTCAAATGTGTATTATGATGAAGACACCTTTGAGCTAGTAATTGAAAGAAAATGGGAAGGAAAGGAAGCCTCTGAAATAAGAATCTTCAGTGGGTATGAGGTTAGATTGCTAGATGAGTCTTACATTCATTACATCTTTACCAGACACTTCAGAGCTCTAAAAACCAAAGCTGCAAAAGATGATTTAGAGTTTATTTTGAAGTGTGTGAAGATATTGAAGCTGGCTTTTGATAGAATTAACAACATGAGAGAACAAAGGAAGAAGAAAAGGCTACCTATGAAGA
This sequence comes from Flaveria sonorensis, assembly GCA_025506505.1. Classification (NCBI taxonomy): domain Eukaryota; kingdom Viridiplantae; phylum Streptophyta; class Magnoliopsida; order Asterales; family Asteraceae; genus Flaveria; species Flaveria sonorensis. The sequence continues at coordinate 40,932,989 of CM046428.1, forward strand.
TGGGCAACATAGTCAAGTTGGAAGTTGATACTGATGGTTCACTGGTGATTCATAGAGATGGGTTATCTTTTATTTCATTTTGGGAACCCATCCTTTTGAAACAAATGCCCATTGCTGCTATTCATACAATGAGTGAGATGAAAATTCATGTGCTTAGTAGAGAAAAAATAAAGGAAGCTAGGGATTTTTCAAACATGATAAAGGCAATCCTAAATCCTTCCCTTGTAGAAACCTGAGGTACATCATGAAGCTGCTGCAACAATCTCTCCAACAACAATCCAACAGAAGACATCACATCAAGATCGACCAGAATCTTCACAACCACCACCACCATCACACTCTTGAGGAACCTAGGCAGTATAATCCTTAGGGGGAGTATTGTTAGACCCTGAAAGGATCATACTTGCCAACTCAAGAAGTGGTTGGAGGTTGTTCTGGTTGGAGCATATTATTTACAGAATAACACATAAGACATCACCAACACAAGAAAACAGAAGACAAGAAAAGACAAAGTATAGAGCACCCGAATTTGTTAAATAACAAATGCGGACAAGTGTTTGTTCACCCGCATTAACAAATGCGGATCAAGACATCTAATGTTGAGCAAAAGTGTTCACCCGCATGAGCTAATGCGGGTGAGCAAACAAATGCTGATGAAGACTTTGTTCACCCGCATGAACTAATGCGGGTGAGCAAACAAATGCTGATGAAGACTTTGTTCACCCGCATGAACTAATGCGGGTGAGCAAACAAATGCTGATGAAGACTTGTTCACCCGCATGAACTAATGCGGGTGAGCAAACACAAATGCTGATGAAGACTTGTTCACCCGCATGAACTAATACGGGTGAGCAAATCCAAATGCTGATGAAGACTTGTTCACCCGCATGAACTAATGCGGATGAACAACTTACACATTTATTTATTAATTAGACTAGATTCACTTGTATAGTTTAGGGTTAGTTTAGTCTTTTGTAAAAGCAATGTATTCACCTATAAATAGGGTCACATACCCTAACTTTAAGAGACGGTTGACTACAGCAGTAATATACACAATATTTTACATCATTTACTTTGGTTCTTGATTCTCTTACATTCAAGCATTTACTACAACAGTTAATGTTCTTTAATATTGTAATTCCGCTGCTATATTATTGACTCAGTCCACATATTCGATCCCAGGTTGAGTCACATCAACCGAGAATATCATTCTCAAACCCAGTCAATATCTTCCGAAGCTTATATTTGTCACCAAGTACTTATATATTGAAAATCTAGTATAGGTTGGACTCACTATAGTTGATAGGTTTATTTTGTTATATAATAGGTTAAATGTTAGTTTTCTAGTGTAATTGGTATTTTTGATGTACTTTTATGTTCCAGCGAAACTACGGGCGAAACTACAGTTTCGCTCGGAGTCAGCTGTTTCTGTTCACCCGGCGAAACTGTAGTTCGCTGCCAGGTGAATCTAGTAGATAGACAGGCAGTTTCACTGACTAGCGAAACTGCCAGCGAAATTAGGTTGCTTATATATTGTAAGTTTTCTATCTGTGTAAGTAAGCATTTGGCAAAACCCTAATACGAATATATTATTGTTGCAATTGTGTGTGTGTGGCTGGAAGCTTATTTTCATCATCATTGACCCTCTTACTTGATTATTATTGTTTACATTCAAAATAGTTCATTGTGTTATTGAGTTTATTGTGTTAAATCAATGGGAAATCATTTTCATACATCAAGTGCACTGTTGAATCGATCATCAGGACCAACAATATGGTATCAGAGCCATTGTGCTCTTGATTAGTTGGTTTTTGCGCTTATTAGAAGTAAAACTACTGTTCCATCAATTTTGTTACTGATTTTAGTGTTTTTGTCATGGAAATTGATTAAGGATTGTGTGTTTTGTATTTGCGAAGCTATTGCAATCATCAGATTTCAAATTCGTTGTGTTTTGGATGAGATTGGAATGATTCTATTCTGAAAAAGTTTTTCAGATTCATTGGGCGAATTTACAATTCGTCTAGCGAAACTACCAGCAAATTTACGGATTTTGGTGGTTTACTACTCAGGTGTTATTGTCAATGAAAGTAGCCCATTTTTGAACAAAAGTTCAACTTTCTGCTAGTCATTACAAGCGAAAGTGCTGGCGAATTCATTTTAGAATGCAAGTTCTACTAGTCTCAGCGAATCTATCGCCGAAACTAGAGTTTTTGATCATTGGTTCGAGCGAAACTGCTGCTTGTTTGCCAGCGAATCTAGGAGCGAATTTTCCAGCGAAGTTACCGGCGATTCTACAAGCGAATCTGTCAGCGAAGTTAGCAACGAAACTGCGTGTTATCAGCGAAACTATCACTTTAACAAATGACGTCCACCAATATCACCATATTTGACTTGGAGAGTGTTGCTCCTAATAGGCCAACGAGGCTTATAAATGGTGATAACTTTGAGGATTGGAAAAGATGTTTAAAAGCCTTCTTCTACTACACTGATCATAATCAATGGGAATCAATTGTAAATGGTCCTCACACTCCAACTGTCACTGTCGGTCAAGTTACTTCACCAAACACCGAACCATCTACCTTCACTGAAAGAGATCTCAAGCTAATTGATCGTGATCAGAAAGCTTTTGGAGCTTTAACTCTCTGCTTATCTCAAGATATCTATAACCACTTTGCTGAACACAAGAATGCAAAATCTTTGTATTATGATGGAAATAAGGATCTGAGGAAAGACAGGAAAGCTCAAGCTGAAAAGGAGTTTAATTCATTTGTAGGACATAAACATGAAAGCCTTACTGACATAACAAATCGATTGTTGTCCATCTCAAGCACCTTAAAGAAATATGATGAGCAGTTGGAAAATCATGAACAAGTCTTTAAACTCTTGGACTCACACCCACCTTAATGGAGCCTGCAAGTTAGGATGTTAAAGCAAGAAAGAAATTTTTCTGATTACAAACTTATGGATGTAATCAACAAATTGAAATCTTTTGACTTGGATTTAAAGAGGAGAGAATACAATCAATCCATGATGACAGCCACCATATATCCACAAAATGCTGCAATAATGTCATCCGCTGCAAACTTGACTATGTATGGTTCAGCTTATGGTGATTCTACAGTATATGATGCTTCAAATATGGCAAGTGGGGGGTCTACAAGTGTTGGTTCAAGCTCAAAGCCATTTGTCACTACTCAGATTCTATCAGATACTATGGCATTATTTGGGATGTTTATGCATAGTTATGAAGCTCTAGTTGCTAGGGAGTTGAAGGGAAAAGGAATGACCGTTAAAGACATGTATCAAGTCGATCCAGATGACTTAGAAGAAATAGACATCCAATGGCAGATGGCCATGCTCACACTACATGCAAAAATATTCATGGAACGAACTGGTAGAAGGAGCTTCGGAAATCAGAATCAGAATTCTAAGCTTGGTTTTGATAAGTCAAAATTAAGATGCTTCAATTGCAAACAGCTAGGGCACTTTAAAAGAGAATTTCCAAATCCTATCATTACTGAACCAGGAACTTCTGGAACTTCTAAAGTTATCCCAATCATAGACAAGGAAGAAGTCAAGTCAAAGAAGGAAACATCTCTCATCTCAAACTTTGATTGGAGCACTGAGATTAAGGAAACTGAAGAAGAAATCAATCATGCACTAGTGGCTGAGTTAGTGAACAGTGATGTGGATTCTATTAAGGACTTTTATCCTTTTAGAGAGTTCAAGAGTGAGACTTAAAATGTTATTGGTGAAAGTAACGAGCAAAGGGTTCAGGTTTAAGGGATAATGTTTGAGAAAGTGTAAGTTGAAGAGAGAGGATATGAGAAAGCTGGTGTTGCAACTGAAAAGAAGGTAACAGTTGGTGAAGATTATGGAAAGAAGACAGGTGAATCAAAAGAAGAATCAAAAGAGGAAAGTGAAGCTAAGGAGATTTGCAGGAAAGCAATGGAGGATGGAGAAAACAAGAAGAACACTCCGGTTTGTCAGTGTGATAAGGCCCTGGCTGCTGAAAAGGTAGTTATGGCTCTCCCTTATGAGGTAATTCAAGACATGTGTTCTCCTCCATGTAAAATTCATTTATTTGGGGTTTATAAGGCAAACAGACTGTTATTAGATAATGAAAAAGAATTAAAACAAATTAATAAGGAAAGTTAAATGAAGCGTTAAAAGAAAATGAGCATTTTAGAAAGAAACGTTGAAATAAATACTTTAACTGAACGTGTAGCACTTGCTGAATTTGAAACAAGCAAATTAAAAACCAAACTTAAAAATAGACAATCTCTGGGATGAAACTTGAGGAGCTTTGCAAGAATCAAAGGGGGGCTAGAATTAAGACTGGTTTGGGAAGCAAAGAAACCACTCTTGTTTATCCTCCACCTAGCACTTATTGTTATTCTCCTATGCCTACACCTTATCCAACTAATGAATTAATTCAAAAAGATACTGATAGTTTGTATGCAGGTTTAGAAGGAGTTAATCATAAGGAGATTCGAGAATAATATGATTATGGTAGAGTAGTGGTCTGGGCAGCTCTAGTCTTAACATTTCAGATTCCAAAAAGTCTTTCATAGACAATAGTTTAAGTAGATTTGTTTCCCAAACGTCTGTTACACACAGTAGCTTAAGTAGTTCTACTTATAGTTCATCTTGTTTATCCTCAGATGTTGATGAATCAAACTATGATGTTTCAAATTCTCTTGTTAATAGTAATGATAATTGTTTAATTAAAGCTTCAAACAGACCTTCTCATCCAAATTATTTTGAAAAATTTCTTTCTCATCCTATCCCATCTTTCACACCAAGTTGGATTTCTAACTCTAAAGAAATAGAGACAACTTCCTCAAACATTAACAATATTAACGAAAATGAATTAGGATTTGCTAAAATAAAGGTCACAAAGAAAATATTAAAAGAATCATATGACTCGTGTAGCAATTCCAATTCACACATGTCTGAATGTGAGGAAGAAATCTTAACTGATCAAGCATCTGTTTTAAAATGTAATAAGAAAGGTTTAAAGTCCCAGTGCTTTAGATGTGAAAAGGATGATCATATTATTAAAACTTGTCCTGCATTTGTTAATAGAAATATAAATAATAGTTCCTTAGGAAGTAGATTAAATCTTTTTGTAAATAATTTCTTCTGTAAAAATCTTCTGTTCCAAGACCTAAGTCAGTCAAGACTTGGGTTCTAATTTCCAAGTCTTAACAATTTTTTTTGTTATGTCAGGAACATTCAAGAAGAGCTATTAATAGTTTTTGGCATGTTGACAGTGGATGTTCAAGGCATATGACCGGATAATTAATAGGGGATATGTCTCTTTTGCTGGTAACAAGAAGGGCGGTAAGATGATTGGTCAAGGAAAAGTCTTAAATGGTTCCTTAACTCTAGAGAAAGTGAACTATGTACCAGAACTAGCATTCAATCTGCTAAGTGTATCACAAATCTGTGATAAAGATATACTAGTGTTGCTTATGTCTAATGAATGCTTGTTTCTTAAAACAGAGTTCACTATTCTAGAAGATTTAGTGATCATGCATGCTCCAAGAAAGAATGATACTTATCTTCTGGATATGGGATCACAAGAGTCTACATCTACTGTGACATGTCTTCTGTCCAAAGCCTCTTCTTTCGAATCCTTCTTGTGGCATAGATGATTAGGACATGTTAATTTTAAAAATACAAATAAATTAGTTAAGAACAATCTTGTGAGGGGACTACCACTTAAAGATTTTTCAGTGATAGAAAAACGCATGGCTTGTGCTCAAGGCAAACAACACAAAAAGCCACACAAGCTTATGCTTGAAAACACAATTTCAAAACCCCTCGAATTGTTACATACTGATTTATTTGGTCCTATATGTGTTAAATAGATTGCGAAGAAATCTTATTATTTTGTTGTTACTGATGATTATTCCAGATATTCTTGGGTGAGATTTCTAGCAAGCAAGGGAGATACTACCGAAGAGCTTCAAAAGCTGATCCTTTCTATTGAGACCGTTAACAAAAGGAATGTTATAGCCATCCGAAGTGATAATGGTACTGAATTCAGAAATCATATCTTTGACTTATTCTGTGCAAGCAAGGGGATTCTCAGACAGTTCAGTGCTGCTAGGACACCTCAACAAAATGGTGTTGCTGAACGAAAGAATCGGACGCTCATCGAAGCAGCAAGAACTATGCTGATTGAGTCAAAGCTTCCAATAATTTTTTAGGCTGAAGCTATCAACTATGCTTCCTATGTACTTAACAGGGTTCTTATTGTGAAAGGTAAAATAAAGACTCCCTATGAGCTTCTTTATAAATGAAAATTCTTAATTAACTTCTTTCGCCCATTTGGTTGCTCATGTACCTTGCTAAACACTCAAGCTCAGAAGTCAAAGTTTGGTGCAGTTTCTGATGAATGTTTCTTCGTTGGCTATTCCTCTTCACAAAAAGCGTATCGGGTCTACAACAAAAGAATGCATATTGTGCAGGAATCATTCTATATTGATGGGCAAGAATCTAATTCTCCAAACATGGGATCTGATCCTGCATGGTTCTATGACTCAAATACTGTCTTCAAATCTTTCAATCTTCTAGTTTTTGATGATGATGTTGTTCCTCAAACCAATGTAGAAATCATACCTCCAACTGAACCCCTTCCACCAGCACCTCATCCACAACCACCAATCGACCATCATCCTCAACCTTTATTTGATGTTCTACCTACACCTCCACCACAACCACCTTCTCCTTCACAACCATCACAAACCACCTCCTCATCTTCCTCCAATCCGTTAACCCTTAACACTAATTTTAAAACCTTAAAAGATCACCCACATGATTACATCATTGGTTCCATTACTGATGGAGTGAGGACACTTAGTCAATCTGGATTGATAAATGAATGTCTCTATGCATGTTTCTTGTCTTAAACTGTTCCCAAAAATGTCTTAGCAGCACTTCAAGACCCAAGTTGGGTTGAATCTATGCAAATGGAGCTTCAACAGTTCAGGAATCTAAAAGTTTGGTAATTAGTTGATCTTCCTCCAAACAAGTTTCCTATTGGTACTAAATGGGTATTCCGGAACGAACCAGATGATCGAGGAGTAATACTTCGAAGCAAATCCAGGTTGGTTGTTCAGGGTTTTTCTCATGAGGAGGGAATTGATTATACTGAAGTGTTTGCTCCAGTTTCTCGTATTGAAGCCATCAGAATCTTTCTTGCTCATGCGGCTCACAAAAACTTTAAAGTTTTTCAGACGGACGTGAAATGCGCATTTCTCTACGGGAACATTGATGAGAAGATTTATGTTTGTCAACCTCTAGGTTTCGAGGATCCAGATTTTCCAACCAAAGTGTATAAACTTGACAAATCCTTATATGGATTACATCAAGCTCCCCGGATCTGGTATGAAACCTTGACACAATATCTGCTTAGCAAAGGTTTCTCTCGTGGTTCGATAGACATGACTCCGTTCAAGAAAGAAGTTGATGGTGAAATGCTGATTGTTCAAGTGTATGTTGATGACATAATTTTTAGGTCAACAAATGAGAGACTATGCAGAGAATTTGAAGAGGTAATGAAGGATCGTTTTGAAATCAGCATGATGGGGGAGTTGTGCTTTTTCTTGGGATTACAAGTTGAACAAAAGCCTTCTGGTATTTTGATTCATCAAGAAAAGTATGTTCTGGAGATATTCAAAATGTTCAAAATGGATGATTCTTCTCCAGAGCTTACTCCATTCACTCCTCAAACTTGCTTAACTCTAGATGATAATGAGAAATCCGTGGATGCTTATCGCTATCGTTCTATGATCGGATCTCTCATGTATCTCACGGCCAAGTCATCCTGATATTACATTTGATGTGTGCTATTGTGCTCGTTTTCAGGCCAACCCAAAAGATTCTGATGAAAAAGTTGTTAAAAGAATCTTTCGTTACTTAAAGGGTTCCTCCCATTTGGGTCTTTGGTACCCAAAAGGAGGTAACTTTGACTTACAAGCATATTCTAACAGTGATCATGGTGATTGCAGGGTCAATCGGAAATCCATCACTGGTGGATGTCAATATCTAGGAGATTGCCTCATTTCTTGGCAAAGTAAGAATCAAACTACAGGATCTCTATCTACGGGAGAAGCTGAATATGTTGCTGCCTCCAGTTGCTGTTGCCAAGTGCTATGGATACAACATCAAATGATGGATTATGGGATAAATTTTCTTCATACACCATTTTTCTGTGATAATAAAGCTACTATTGGGATTGCCAAAAATCCAATTCATCATACTCGTACCAAGCACATTGAAACAAGAATTCATGCTATCCGGGAAGCTCAGGAAAAGGGTTTTATAAATATTATTCCGATTGACACAAAAAATCAACGAGCGGATCTTTTCACAAAAACATTTGATAAACCTCGTTTTTATGAATTGATCTCTATGTTAGGTCTAATATCTTTTTAAAACCTCTTTTCTTACCATAATGTGTAGAGTTCTGTAAATAACTTTTTTATATAAACCTTTACTGATAAACTTCTGAGTCCCATATGTCTTCACATCTTTAACTTTTGTTTGTTTCAACTTACTTTAAAAAAAAGGATGAGTGAAATTTCTTTTTGTTTCGTGGCTGCTAAAAAGAAATTTCGAGGGAGAATAAAGATTTACTTTTTGTCTAATGTTATTTTTGTCTTTTCAAGAACTTCATGGAAAAGAAGTTTAAAGGAGAATCAATAGCATTGTTTGGGATATGCATGGTAGGCTCAGCCTGATATCAAAGTAAATAGTGATCGTGTAGCTTAATTAAAGTCTAAGAACTCGACGACAAGGATTATCCTCATGATATCTCAGCCTGCACAAAGCTACACGGCCGTGTCTAAAAATGGGTTGAGAGTTTCAAATCTTTGCTTTGATGCAAAAACAAAATATAAAAATAATATGGGTGACATATCTCGTGCTTATCTCCTTTGCTACGTGTGAACATTGACCTGGAGTGATGATCTCCTCTATTATACGTGAGTATAGACCTAGAGCTCTCATCAGCACATTCTGATGATCTTCTCTGTTATACGTAAGTATAGACCTGAAGCTCTCATCAGCGAGATAAAATGATCATCTCCTCTGTTATACGTAAGTATAGACCTGGAGCTCTTATCATCTATCCTTAAAATAAAGACACAGTGATTCTTAAAATTAAGAATCATTGTTGAAAAATTTTTAAAATTTCAAGCAAAGTGAATTATATTGCTCAATAAACCATGAAGAACATGATTAGTACTTTGCTGAATATCTGCGGGAACCAAGTCATTTGAGTTTATCAAATGAATCCAAAACATGATAAAATAGTTGCAGATTACTTGTTGAAAAAAGGAAGGCATGGGTTTAAAAGGACAAACATATCAGCATCTCGCAAATCTTTGACTCTCCGGATCAATTTCTTGAAAAAGAAGTTTCTATATCCTTCTACTTTTCTTTCTTATTTGTTTTATTTTTTTTGTTTGTTTTGTTTTGTGCTGATGTTTTGGAATGAAGAATGTTTTTTATAAAGATTTTTATAAATACAAAATTTATTTTTTCAATTTTTTTTAATTTTTTTTTCTTTCTTTAAATTTTTTAAGTTTTAGGTTTCAGCGAAACTACAGTTTCGCTGGTTGTTTCGCCAAACAAATCTATAGATTCACCCGGCAGTATCGCTGTTCACTGAACACATGATTTCTATTGTGATGCTAAGCGAAACTATAGTTTCGCTACCAGCAAAACTAGGACCTATATATTGCACAGTGTGAAACTCGTTTCACATTATCTTGTGCGAATCTAAACACTAGTTTCTCTGTGTCCGAAGCCACTTGATTTCATTTGCGTTATTTCCGTTGTGTTTGTTCATCTCTGGGATTTATGGTAGGCACTGCGACCTTGTTTCTATGGTTTAATCATTGTTTTAATCCTTAATCAGAGGTTTTTTATTGATTACCTGGTTCGAAAGTTCGCATGATTCATTTAGCGAATCTACCAAACTTTCCAGCGAAACTAAACAAAAGTTCACTGTGGTGAGCGAATCTATCTTGTTATGTTGTCCAAGCATATCTGACAGTTTCGCTCGATCAATGCCAGCAAAACTATACATTCGCTCAGCACATAATCGGTTATTTAGGGCGCAGCGAACTTACATCTTCGTTGTAGTATGAATCATAAGTTTGTCCTCAGCGAAAGTGTAGAATCGCTTAAACTTGTGATCTAGACCTGAGCTACAGCGAATTTATACTTTTGATTGGTCAAACTTAGATTTAATCAACAGTGAATTTATTAACATTTGCCTGGTGAAACTACAGTTTCACCTGTCAGCGAATCTGTTGAACTTATTTTCAAACCACAGCGAAGCTGTCATGCTGCCAGGCAGCAAAACTGTTAATTTTTTTAATTAGTTTTCTTATGTTTTCTGTTTAATTGTTTATATGTTATAACTAACCTACTTATGTTTATATTTTGCAACTCACATGGCAAACTTAAAGTTTGACGAGATGACAAATCTGGTGGCATTATTAGACGATAGCAATCCAAAGACTGTTTGATTTAGACACTGTCTAAGGTGGTTGAAGCAGTCTCCCATTTGCTATGCCATATCTCATTTACCCACGATCTATGACATTCATATAAGAGACTTCTGGGTAAATGCAGAATGTGATCAGGGATCAACTCCACACAGAATTACTTCCAGAGTCCTTGGGGAGGATATAGTTGTTAGTGCTGAAACTGTTGCGAGGGTTTTAAGGTTAGAAGAAGAATGTGGTGACGAGGTTGCTATGACAGATGCTGAAGTCCTTGACGCTTATCGAAGCATTGGGTATGAAAGACCCTCTTTTCGGTCCAAGAAGGAAATCAAGAAGTCTTTTTTGTCCAAGGAGTGGAGATACATTGCTCACGTGTTCATTATGTGTTTAGATCACAGAAAGGGAGGATCAGACGTGTTGGACCAAAAGAACCAATGAGCCTGATTAGAAAAACCTTTAAGTCCCACGGACATTACAACAACTGAAGTAGTCTGCAACAGCTGAAGACATCAACTGATAACAAGGTCTGAAGACAAAGTCTGAAGTGAAAGAGCTGAAGACAAAGTCTGAAGTGAAAGAGCTGAAGACAAAGTCTGAAGTGAAAGAGCTGAAGACAAAGTCTGAAGACAAAAGCTGAAGACAAAGTCTGAGGACAAAAGCTGAAGACAAAGACTGAAGACCAAGTTTTAGATGTTGTCACAACAGCTGAAGAAGACCTCTTCAGTAGTTGTGATGGTTTCCTTTCAGTAGTTTTATGTTTCTTGTATTCAGTACTTGTAGTTTCAGTAGTTTTAGTTTCATCTTGTACTTAGCATACTCTGAGATGTTCTCAGTTGTTGTGAACATTCTCAGTAGTTTGCTTACTTTCAGTTGTTTGTAATAATTCTGTTAGATGTCACTATCAAGTGACATCAGCAGACGTCACATTCCTCTATATAAGGAATGTTGACCTAATTGTAAGGGGTGCAGCTATAGCGAAACTTAGTGAAGCTTAGCAGCCGCCATACCGAAGCATTTGTGCATGAATGATATTATCCATTTTGCAGAAAACCCTCTTTCTCTATAACCATGTACTGTTCCATTCAATATCTATTGTGTTCTTGCTATATTTGTCTAATTCTTGTTCTAATTCCGCTGCGATCCAACTCTAATTGATCAAACTTAGATCGCTGATCCTAACAAATGGTATCAGAGCGGGTTAATCATTGATCGGTTTAACAATTGATCATTGAAACTGCTATTTCGATATCTAAAGTTTGATCGAATTAGCATATTTGCAAGAATTGGTTATAGAGATTGGTCTTCTGCTGCTTCTGGTTAGTCAATTTGAGTTTCTTCTTGGTTCATATTGAGTTTGTTGTGTTTTTGTGCTAAACCTTTTGAAACTTGATTGAATTGGTTTGAATCTGAGAATGACTACTCCTTCTAATGACCCTCACAATACTGGCTCCTCAACGAAGCCTCCGATGCTGGTTAGGAGTGAGTATAACATATGGCAACGAAGAATGCTCCATCACCTGTCTGTTAACAGTTCAGGTTGTTGGACATCTGTGGTTCACGGTTCACACAAGCCTATGGTGAACAATCCGGAGACCAACGAAATGGTTCCGAAGAAGAAGGAGCAATACTCAGATGAAGATCGTAAACTGTTTGAGATTGATGCTAAAGCCCATGGAATTCTGGCCATGGCACTGCCTAATGAAATCTATTCTGGGCTTATGCATCATGAAACTGCTCATGACCTCTGGAATGCTTTGAAGGAACAATTCAGAGGAACTGATGAGGTCTTAGCAAACAACAGAGAAATCCTCGCCCAACAATATGAGACATTCTCTCATAGGAAGGGTGAGACACTGACTCAACAGTTTGAGCGTTTCTCCTGCTTGATCTCTGAGCTGAAAATGGTCAAGCATGAGTATACTAACAGCCAGATGAACAACAGATTTCTCAGATCACTGCCTGAGAGATGGGACACATACACCATTATCCTACGCTCCAGTGCAAATCTGGATAGCCTATCTCTCACCCAACTCCATGGGAAACTGCTTACATTTGAAAGAGAGATAGAGCAGAAAAGGAAACTGGCATCATCAGGAAAGCTCACTGATGACTTTGTACCTGGGAACACTGCCTTGGTCGGTCATGAGTCAGAATATGCTGGATCAGAAAGCCTTTATGATGAGCATATAGATTTCCCTTCAAACAGTTCTGATCATGCATTTGTTGGTGTTGACAGTCATTCTGGGTGTAATAGTAATAATTTATGCTTTATCATGGATGATTTGATGGGTATTGCTGATGATGATTTAGAAGAGATGGATATTTTGAGCCAAATGGCCTTGATCAATATCAGATCTCAAAAGTTCTACAAGAGAACTGGTAGGAAATTTCCAGGACTCTCTAGCAAAACCAAAGTTGGTTTTGACAAGAGTAAGTTGAGGTGTCACAAATGCCACAGGCTTGGGCACTTTGCAAGAGAGTGTAGATCAACTGGATCTAACTCCTCTGCACCCTTTGTGACCTTTCCAAGCAATAGTTCACAAAACAAAGGGCAACATCCTGCTAGTTCTGGTCATCACTCACAACCTCAATCTCCTGCATATTTTGTCCCTCAGGGTCCAATGCCATATCCATATCCCTGCTATTACATGCCACAGCCAAATCCAGTTCAAGTTCCTATAGCACAACAACCTCAAGCCCTACCTGAGCCTCAATCATCTCCATCACAATCTCAACCTCATCACAGCTTCTTCACACCAGGAGTTGTTGACTGGAGCAGTTCACCAGATGATCCTTCTGGTTTCAATGAGCAATTATTTGCTGGTGCTGGTCAACATGGTGGTGAACATCCTTTTGGGAATCTTGCTCTCATGGCCCTGGAGTCTACTGAGGGTTCCTGCTCCAATGCATCATCTTCACAGGTAACCCAGGTATCTTCTGAGGCTAAAGCCAAGTTATGTTCTGAATCATGCATAGGTGCCTTTGTCTCTATTAGAGAGGCAAATGTAGATTTAATTAATCAAAATCTTGAGCTTGAGAAAACTATTTCCAAAAGAAAAGCTGAGTATGAGTCTGCTCTTAATGACAAAGATGATGAGATTTACAAGCTTAAATGCCAACTTAATGATGAAAAGGCTAAGGTAGAGGTCATACTTGAGAACCACAGAAGTCTCAAAGAGACACTTGCAGCTACCCAAGTTGAGTGTGACCGCTGGGTAACATCCTGCAAGGGATTTGAAATGCTTCTCAGCAAGCAAACAGCTTCAAATGTGAAGTTTGGAATAGGTTACAATCATACTGCACCACCTACTGATTTTACTTCAAAATCAATAGTAAAATCTGAAGGTGAAAGTAATTTCCAAACCACATCATCATGTGATTCATCCTCAAATGATAATACAAAATTAGAGGATGAAGTCAGTGTTAAGATCTCAGCAAATCAATTGCCTGATGGTTTAAATGCTGATAAACACATGAAGCTGAGCAATTCAGATGTTGTCCCTCAAAGTACTCCAAGTACTGAAGGGCAAGTCACAACATCTGAAAAGCATTTCAAATCTGCTGAAATAAAAGGATTAACAACTGCTGAGGAATCTATCATACGGTCTTTCAGGACGGATAGAGAACAGCTGAAGAACAAGTCTTCAGTTGTTACCGATCCTTCAGTACTTAACACAAGTACTGAAAGGAGGAAAGTACTGAAGATCACACCTTCAGTAGTTTCCACTTCAGCAGTTGATCAATCCAAGATGAAGAATAAGCCATGTGAAATATGTGGTAAATTCAATCATCTATCTGATGAATGCTGGTACAAAAAGGGTTCCAAACTCAACAGAGATAAGCTCATTAAAGAAGAGATTAATAAAATGAAAAATGAGTTTGAGACCAAGTTTGTACCACAGTCATCTCAAACTGATAAACCCAAGGCCTCGCCAAAATCCAAAAAGAAGGATGGGGTTTATCAGAAAACAGCTGATAGTGTTCCTCATGATAAACATCAGACTAAGTCTGTGAATTTCAAGAAGGAGGAAATGGTGGGTCACAGGAACTCATCAAAAACAAGTACTGATGTGTCAAATGAGCTGAAGGCTTTAGCAACAAATCAGACACAACTTGTTATGATGGTTCAGCATTTGTTGGGGAGAGTTAACCAACTAGATGCACCTGTGATCAAACCACTGAAAAGGAAATCCAAGCCCAAATCTAAGAAATCCATTTCAGCACCATCTCCACCTTCATCAGCTGTTAATCATGAGAAACAAGTTATGGTTAAATCTGTTGATGAAAACAGACCCAAAACCAAAAAGGTTTGGGTCTCTAAAGCTAACTAGTTTCTTATGATAAATGCAGGGTTCTTCAGCATGCCAAAGAAGCATCTGGTATGTAGACAGTGGAGGATCTATGCATATGACTGGGAGCAGTTCTCTTCTTAATGACTACTCTCAAGGAAAGAAGGGATTTGTCTCATTTGGAAATGATGCTAAGGGTTACATCATCGGGAAAGGATTTGTGTCAAATGGAGAAATCAGATTTGATGATGTTAACCATGTGGAGAATCTCAAGTATAATCTACTGAGTGTCAGTCAGATGTGTGATAAAGGGCATGTTGCACTTTTCACAAGCCAGAACTGCCGGATTCTGTCTTCCAAAGTTCTGAGGCTGATTGACAAGGTATTGGATGAACATACTCTCCTGAAGGCCAACAGGATAGGAAGAGTATATGCCTTGGATTTGTCAAAGAAGATTGATTTAAAAGGTCATCCTTGCCTGTTCTCCAAGGCCTCTCCTCAGGAATCTAAACTGTGGCATAGAAGGCTGGGTCATGTTAATCTCAAAAACATGAATCAGCTGATCCACAATAGTTTAGTGAGAGGTCTACCAATAAAGGAGTTCCACTGTGATGAAACCTGCACTGCTTGTTTAAAAGGAAAACAACACAAAGTTTCATTCCCTCCTATAGAAGAACCAAAGTCCACTGCCTGCTTGCAATTACTGCACATGGATCTCTTTGGTCCTGTGAGAGTAATGAGCATGGCAAAGAAGAAATACTGTCTGGTAATTGTGGATGATTACTCCAGATTTGTATGGACCTTCTTCTTGCATTCAAAGGATGAGGCTGCTCAGACAATTATTAACTTTGTGTTGTATGTTGAGAAGCAGTATTCCCTATCAGTCAAGTGTATAAGAAGTGATAATGGAACTGAATTTAGAAACCATACACTTGATGATTTCTACCTTTCAAAAGGAATCAAGAGGCAGTATAGCATCCCAAGGACTCCAGAACAAAATGGAGTAGTGGAGAGAAAGAACAGGACCCTAATTGAAGCTGCAAGGTCCATGTTGGCTGACTCTGGTTTGCCACTGACCTTTTGGGCTGAAGCTGTCAACACAGCATGCTATGTGCAAAATAGAGCTTTAGTGAATCAGAGGTTGATGAAGACTCCTTATGAAGTTCTACATCATTTGGCTCCTCTAATTTCATTCTTCAGAGCATTTGGGTGTCCTTGTTACATTCTCAACACAAAGGATCAACTCCAAAAGTTTGATTCTAAGGTGGATGCAGGGTATTTTGTTGGGTATTCATCCACTTGCAAGGCTTACAGAGTGTTCAACTGCAGAACAAAGATGGTTGAAGAAACCTTGCATGTGAAGTTCAATGAATCCCTAAGGACAAAATTCCACAAAACCCTGTGGAGTTGTTTGATCTGGACATACTGCAATATGTTCCTTATCAGCCTCCAGCTGTTGCAGATCATGTGAATTCATCACCTTCTGCAGCTAGTCATCCATCTGGTGGTACTGATGTTGATGATGATCCCAGTACTCACCTATTCAAGTTTAGTGATCAACTGCCTGAGTCTACTAAACTTGATGTTCCTGTAGCTTCAGTAGCACCATCCACAACAAATGCTGATGAGATTTCTGAATCCTCTACTTCATTTGACTTGCCATCTAATACTTGGTTTCAAGAATCTGGATCAACATCTGTTGCTGCTGAGCGTGCTACAAACACTTGCACAGATCTCATAGTGTACCAAGAGCTGAAGAATCACCCAATGTCTCAAATCATTGGTGATATCAATGCTGGTGTCTCAACTAGAAGTCAATTGTCCAACTTCTGCTTCTATGCTCTCTTCATCAGTCAGCAAGAGCCAAAGAACTATCATATTGCATTAAGAGACAATGGATGGGTTGATGCCATGCAGCTTGAGCTTCTTCAGTTCAAAAAGCAGCAAGTGTGGGAACTGGTTCCTCTACCCCAGGTAAGTGTGCAATAGGCACTAAATGGGTGTTTAGGAATAAAACAGATGAAAATGGGCAAATTGTCAAGAACAAGGCCAGACTGGTTGTCCAGGGGTTTTCACAAGAAGAAGGTATTGATTATGATGAAACCTTTGCCCCTGTAGCCAGACTGGAGGCAATTAGATTGTTCTTAGCCTATGCTGCATTCCACAATCTTAAAGTTTTTCAAATGGATGTCAAAAGTGCATTTTTATATGGTAAAATAAAAGAAGAGGTTTATGTGTGTCAACCACCAGGTTTTGAGGATAATAAACATCCTGATTGGGTGTATAAACTTGATAAGGCTCTTTATGGGTTGAAACAAGCTCCTAGAGCCTGGTATGAAACACTGTCAAATTTTTTCTTCAGAATAATTTCACTAGAGGCTCCATAGATAAAACTTTGTTCATTAAGAAAGTGGGTCAGCATAAGCTCCTTGTTCAAATTTATGTTGATGATATTATTTTGCATCCTCTGATCCACAGTTGTGTGATGCATTTACAAAGTTGATGCAACAAAAATTCGAAATGAGTGCCATGGGAGAATTACAGTTCTTTCTAGGTTTGCAAATCAAACAAAAGGCTGATGGAACTTTCATTCATCAGTCAAAATACACAAAGAGTCTTTTGGAAAAGTTTGATTTACAAAACTGTAAGCCCTGTTCTACTCCCATGTGCAGCACCACACAACTGGATGCAGATCAGAAAGGTAAAGCTGTTGATGAAACACTTTACAGATGTATGATTGGGTCCTTGATGTACTTAACAGCTTCTAGACCAGATATTATGTTTGCAACTTGTGTTTGTGCTAGATTTCAGGCTGCTCCTAAAGAGTCTCATTTGATTGCAGTCAAGAGGATCTTTAGATATCTGCAAGGTACTCAATCTCTAGGTCTTTGGTATTCCACTGGGCACTCTTGCAAATTAGTTGCTTTTTCTGATAGTGACTATGCAGGGTGTAAATTAACTAGAAAATCAACTTCTGGTGGATGTCAATTCCTAGGCAACTGTTTGGTTTCTTGGCAGAGTAAGAAACAAACATCTGTTGCTACATCCACTGCTGAAGCCGAGTACATTGCTGCTGCAAGTTGTACATCTCAGGTACTCTGGCTTCAGAATCAATTATTGGATTATGGCATTACAGAGACTAAGACTCCATTACTAATGGATAGTGCTTCAGCTCTTTGTATTGTCAAGAATCCAGTCCAGCACTCTAGGACCAAACATATTGAGATCAGACACCATTTTATTAGGGATTGTTTTGAAAAAGGTCTGATTGATCCAAAGTTTGTTCCTAGTGCTGATGAGCTTGCAGACATATTTACTAAGCCTTGGACAGTTCAACTTTCCAAAACCTAGTGTTAAGGCTTGGTATGCTGCAGCTAGAATAAGTGACAACTACTGATGATCTCAGTCAACAAGTACTGATGAGCATTCGTATACTATTGTCACAAATAAGTACTGATAAGTTCTTTTATCCTCAGTAGTTTTCATAACTACTGAAGACTAAATTACTTAAAAGTACTGAAGTACTCTATCTGTTGAAAAGAACTGATGTGGTTACAACTACTGATGTAGTTACAACTACTGATGTAAGTATAACAGATAAGTACTGATGACCAATGAAACGTCTGAAAATCAGACAGTCTGATAAGTGTTGAGGTCAGAATGAAACAGCTGATGAGCTAAGAATTGACGACAACAGCTGATGAGAAACTTTTCTCTTCAGTTGTTTCTACAACTGCTGTTTCACTTCATACAACTGAAGCCAAAACCATGTCTTCAGTAGTTTTACAACTACTGATGACTAACACCAAATCTTCAGTTGTTTACAACACCTGAAGCCAAAACCATGTCTTCAGTAGTTTCACAACTACTGATGACTAATACCAAGTCTTCAGTTGTTACAACTTCTGAAAGTTAATACCAGGTCTTCAGTTGTTTTCAAACAACTGATGACAGCACCAACACTTTCAGTCGTTTTATATCAGCCTTTTCTTACCCTATAAATACCTAAACCTAATTTCAAACGTTTCATTAGCCGTTTTATGTCCTTCACTCTCTCAACAATGGCGACCATGAAACTCAAACCCAGACACAACTGTGTTGCCTACCTCTCGAAATCGGCCTTTTGGAACAAATTTGATAATGCCATCGATCTTATGGTAGATTCCCAGTACCGAACCGCTTTTCTTCTGAATCCTACCATATACCCCGATTCCCTAAGCCAATTCTGGACCAACGTCTCTGTGCAAACTGGTGAGAATGATCGCCAAATCACTCTCCAGTCGTTGGTTAACCAGAAACAGGTGGTCATCACTCCAGACATCATTCGACAAACCCTAAATCTACATGATGCCACCTGCGTCACAGAATACCCGAAAGGCACAACTGATATGTCTTTCATCAATAACGGGTATGAAGGAGACTTAAGTGCTACCACCATTCTGAAGAAGCACTTCCATGATGCTGAACGTCTTATATTCCACATGGTGAATGTCTGCCTTGCACCAAAAACCTCCTCATGGGATCAGATGTCCTCCCGATGGCAACAGGTATTATACTCTATCTTTGAACGACAAAATCTAAATTTTTCTGAGATAGTTTTCATGGAACTAAAGGATCTGGCTTTGAAACCTGTGGCAAACAGATGGATATTATATCCCAGGTTTCTCATGGCCATAATTTTAAATCAGCTAAAATCAGACGGCCTTGTTGGCCTTGGAGTCCCTGCTCCGGCTGTATTGCCTGAAGTATACTCCAGGCACAACTCTGACCCTACAATGAAAGGGGCTGCCGGCTGCTAAAACCCAAGCAGCGGGAACCCACAGCCTCCACTTCCAGATCCAAAGTCCCCACCAAACCCAACACCAAAAAGCCCAAAAAGGCTACTCAGGGAGATGAGTCCCCTGAGGATGCCCCTGTACCACCAATACAGGAAAACTTACTGGTTCTAACCCCCCAGTAGTGTCAAAGACTCCACCAGCCCTAGCCGCTCAGGCATCCTCTCAACAGGATCCTGATGCAACCATAATTGGGGATACCACAATGCTGGAACCTATCTCAATTGAGAAGGTTACCATTGAAGAGCACCAGTCACCCCGGGTGCAATCTGCTTCAAACCTATCTCCAAATGCAACCGCCCCTCAAAGCCCAACCATTATAGTTGCACAAGTGCTGAGTCAGCTGCATTCCTCTCCTCCTCCCCAGAAACCAATTACAATGGGGAGAACCTCAACAGCTGAGGAAGAGGACCAAAATGCTGCTGATAACCCACAGCACAGGGGTTATAATGTTCAATCTCCCGTGTAGAGGAGGAGGTTAGAACATCTGGTGAGGCTGCCACTTCTACTGATTCAGCAAATGAACAGGATGCAGTTGGTAACATCTCTAAGACCTCACCAGAGGCAACTGCCGATGAAGGACTCAGTCCTGAGGCAGGAAGTCCCCAGAACCAAGAACAAGGGGCACATGCTACAACTGATCTACACTCAGGGCATGTACATCCTGATTCAATCAGGAGGTCAGGTGATTCAGCAAAGACTGATGATGACCTGGGCTTTTTCTTCGATGTCTTAGCCCATAACACAATCCTTGAGGCTGAGGTGAGCAGACTCAAAGAACTGCTTGCCAAAATGTCTCAGGATCAAAGTCCATCTGCCCCAATAAACCCACAGATGGCACCTTCATCTGAAGGTTCACCAAACACTCAGCCACTACACTCAACTGAGCCACCAGCCACTGCTTTTGGCACCACCTCTCAGGGACAGAACCCCTCTGAGCAGATGGTTGCTACCTTTCAACATTCCTTACCTCTCATCACTCCCATCATCAATGAGATTGTGCATAAAGCCATTGATGCGAGGATCTCCTCAAATCTACAAACACTTGTTGATGATGCTATGCAAAAGAAGCTTTCTGCCATTCAAACCCCTGAACCCAATGCACCCAAAAAGAGGGAGTCTAAGGCAGTGAAAGAAAGAAAGAGAAAGAGAGTGGAAGATGAGAAACAACAAAAGGAAGAAAAGGAGTTAGAAAAGGAAAAACAGCTGATCACATACAAGAGAAAGAAAAGTGTTGACACTCAAAAGCCTGATGAAGAGAAATCATTAGAAGATCTGATTAAAGAAGCTGATGAAGCTCACAGCAGATCAATGGACAGAATAATAGACCAACTCTTCAGACAAGGCTTTGATACAGCTACATTAGACACTGAGATCAGAAGGCTGGAGATTAAAGAGATACAAGAGAGATGGGCCAGTTACAGTGTGATGGAAAGGGAGAGGTTGGAGATAATGATCAGGTTTATTGCAAAATACTTGGGAAGATCATTAATTGAGATTAAATCATGGACCAGAGACAGTATTCTGGCAATAACCACCAGAATCTGTGCTTCTGAAGCATTCAATAAGGGGTTGATTATCGAAGCCTTAGATGAAGCAGGTGCTGGGAAGAGAACTGATATGGCCAAGCTTTCCAAAGCCAAACTTACCACAAAAATGCTAGATCAGCCTTCCCAAACTCCCACTCAAAAACAACCAACCCCACAACTCTCCAAACCAATCCCTAAACCTAAACTAAACCAACTCAACCCTCAAAACCAACTCCCTTACCCCAAAAACCACCTCAAACCACATCCAATGATGCACCCAGAAGGAGGAGAAGGGTGTTGAGGATGGAAGAAGAAGAAGAGATGATGATGAAGAAGACAGTCTGCCAATCTCTGCTGTTCTAAAAATACCTGAGCCCAGAAGTCAACAAATGATCACACCAGACTTTCAGAGGCAAATGGTGAAAGTTAAGATTGAAGAAGAAGAACAGCAGAAACAGCACGATGAGCAACTTTTGAAGATGGTTGACAAAGAGTTTCCTCAGTCATCATCTATACAAGCCATGAAGAAACACGCTCAAAGGCTGTATGCTCTCAGGTATACCTTTCAATATCAAAAGGAGAGAGTAAGGATTTGGCCAGACCCCAGGGTTAGTTCTAGAATTCATAAGAAATCCATACCAAGTAGATACAATGGCCAAGTGAGAAAGACCATAGATGCTGTTATTATGTTGGCCATTGTAGTCTCACCCTGGGAGATACTTGAAGACTTCAAGAGAGCCTACAAGTCAAAGATGACCCCTCAAACTCTAATGGAGAACAAAATGGTCAAGAAGGGGTTGTTATACAAGAGGCTTGAAGAGATCAAGAAAAATGAACTCCAGTTGTTATTAGAAGGGACTCACCCAGATGAATTTGCTTACAGAGAGATAACAACTGTTGAGTTGAAAAATGGAAAGACGTTAAAGTACCTATCAGAGTACTATGGCCCAGAGTTCTTCTTCGAAGGAGAAGCAGAAGAACTCACTAAGGAGGAACAAGTTGTTCTCCTTGAGGCCTACGTCAGAGAGTCTTATAGACTCATCAATGGGAAGTAGGTTTCATGGTTGGGATAACAGCTCTGTGTCCAGTTCCCCAAGACAGAGTTCCCTTCCATCCTTTGACATTCACATCTACTGAAACCTGTTCCCTGGCCTGTGCTTATCTGATATCTCTGAAGCTGATCAAGAGAGTATTTCTGCCAAGAATAAGTGGGACCTCAATAAGCTTAAAGGTTTTGGCTGCATTGGTTCAGGGGAGTTTGTTGGACCAAAAGAACCAATGAGCCTGATCAGAAAAACCTTTAAGTCCCACGGACATTACAACAACTGAAGTAGTCTGCAACAGCTGAAGACATCAACTGATAACAAGGTCTGAAGACAAAGTCTGAAGTGAAAGAGCTGAAGACAAAGTCTGAAGTGAAAGAGCTGAAGACAAAGTCTGAAGTGAAAGAGCTGAAGACAAAGTCTGAAGACAAAAGCTGAAGACAAAGTCTGAAGACAAAAGCTGAAGACAAAGACTGAAGACCAAGTTTTAGATGTTGTCACAACAGCTGAAGAAGACCTCTTCAGTAGTTGTGATGGTTTCCTTTCAGTAGTTTTATGTTTCTTGTATTCAGTACTTGTAGTTTCAGTAGTTTTAGTTTCATCTTGTACTTAGCATACTCTGAGATGTTCTCAGTTGTTGTGAACATTCTCAGTAGTTTTCTTACTTTCAGTTGTTTGTAATAATTCTATTAGATGTCACTATCAAGTGACATCAGCAGACATCACATTCCTCTATATAAGGAATGTTGACCTAATTGTAAGGGGTGCAGCTATAGCAAAACTTAGCGAAGCTTAGCAGCCGCCATACCGAAGCATTTGTGCATGAATGATATTATCCATTTTGCAGAAAACCCTCTTTCTCTATAACCGTGTACTGTTCCATTCAATATCTATTGTGTTCTTGCTATATTTGTCTAATTCTTGTTCTAATTCCGCTGCGATCCAACTCTAATTGATCAAACTTAGATCGCTGATCCTAACAAGACGGGTTGAACGTACACTGGGCTAAAGCAATGATTGTATTTTGTAGAGGGCAAAAGGCTAATATCGCCAGATTAATCTTTGACTGTATGACTGAGAATGTTATGGCTTTAAAGAAGGACAAATGGCTGTTATATCCAAGGTTCATCCAGATGATCATTAATAATGAGAAACCCAATTTGCCAAGACATAGGGAGGTTAAGAGGCTTATGCAGATGAATACCAGGATATTTTAGATTGCTCAGCAGTTAGGCACGACTTCAGTGGGAAAATAACTTACTTACTGGAAAACATGTACCCAGCTCAAAGGTGGAACTACATTAAAAGGCTGATTGAGAATAAAAACAAGAATGCTGAAGATAATCGAGAAAAACAAGCTGAAGTAATAAAGAAGAGAAAGAGGTATGCAAAGGAGAAGGAATATGATCTAGAAGCTGAGATTGATGAGGTAGAAGAGGAGCTGCGGGCTCAAAGAGAGAGAAGGTCCAAAAGGAAGTCTGATCAAGGGGAACCGACTCATGAAACTGAAAGGACAACCAAGCATAAACAGCCGGTGTTTGAAGAAAGAAGGGATCCCCGATCTGAATTGGACCAAGATATGATTAGAAATGTGAATGCATCGTTGGCCAATGAATTGAGCATGATAAAAACTAAGCTGGTCAATCAAGAATTGAGAGAAAAAGAGAAAGATGAGCAAATGGAGAGTATGAAAAGAATGATGATTGACCAGCAGGAACTGATTAAAAGACTACAAAAGGAGGTTAATGAGCTCAAGGGCAAAGTTGGTCTGCCAAACCAGCTATCACAAGAGGAGCTAGATGATCTGACCGACACATCTAAGTATTCATTCCTAAAAGTAGGAAAGTCATCTGGGATAGGGGAGAAGCAAGTACAGCAAGAGGTGATACAAGTGGTAGTAGTGATGGTGGTCCAAAGGTTGTTGAAACAAAGGCTGAGGAGAGGGTTGACAAAGGAAGTAATGTGAGAGAGGAGCCTATGATTGTTGAGGCTGAGTTTGTTGATCTGGGATTTGATATAGAAATTGACTTGACTGGGCGGAGGTACTTAGAGAAGATACTACTGAAGGAAACAAGAAGGATACAGGGAAGAGCCGTATTGATGAAGAAGAAGAATATGAGGAACAGTTGGTTGGATATGATTCAGAACCCGAATATTATGAAGTGGAAGAGCGTCCAATGACTTATGTGGCATAAAAGGGTTCTGTTGAAGGAGATGTATTTGAATTAAGTAAAGAAGACTGGTTTGTGAAAGAGAAAGAACCAGAATAGTTGACACCACTGTTTCAAAACATAAGTGAACCAACCAAGAATATATCTGATAAGAAAATTGTGAGTTGGAAATACAACCTTGAATTTAAGATGTTCATGATTAAACGAAGGGGTGGGGATATCTCTTATATGCACAAAAGGAAGGCGTTCAAGACCTTGCCTAGATGGGACTTGAGGAGATTATCTGAAATTCCACTTTTGGATGCATATTTGAGTGAACGTGCTATGATGTTGGAGAAGGAAATCAAGGCAGGAATGAATGATAATTTTAAAGCTTTCGAGTTTATAAGGACTGAAAGAAGGAGATCGAAGAAAGACTTGGATTGGGCCACTGGCAAAGGAAAGATTGTTTTGAAGCTAAAGCCAGCTAAAACTGTGAACAGAATAAGAGTGCCCAATCCACTTCCCCCTAGACTAAAAAAGTTTGAGAAATGGTTCTATGACAACAATACTGGGGAAGCAGTAATCAGATTGCAAGGAGGTGCTGAGATTAAACTTTTTGATCCAATGGAGGTATTTTCCTTTTGTGATGAGGATCTGGTGACTCTATGTGAGAATTATATCAAAGCGGGAGCTGGAGCTGAAACAAGGAAAGAAGCCATTTTGTTTATGAATGTGGCAAATAAAGCTCGTGGAGTAAGGGCAGAGGTCAGGGAGCTCACTGAGAAAGTATCTAAGACTGGTGAGTTAAGGTTGGACATGCAGGATCTTACAAGACAATTCACAAGGGCAAGTGCAAGGGCAGAAGAGGAGAGTACAGTAGGAGCAGATCAAGAAACTTCTGATAAAGCTGAAGAGGAAGCAAGAGAGGAGCCAGAAGGCCGAGAGTGAGGTCCAACCTAGGGGGAGAATTGATAATCTAGTATAGGTTGGACTCACTATAGTTGATATGTTTATTTCGTTATGTAATAGGTTAGATGTTAGTTTTCTATTGTAATTTGTATTTTTGATGTACCTTTATGTTGCAGCAAAACTACAGTTTCGCCCGAAGAAAGTTGTTTCTGTTCACCAGCGAAACTGTAGTTCACTGTCGGGTGAATCTAGTAGATAGTCAGGCAGTTTCGCTAGTCAGCGAAACTGCCAGCGAAATTAGGTTGCTTATATATTGTAAGTTTTCTATTTGTGTAAGTAAGCATTTGGCAAAATCCTAATACGAATATATTATTGTTGCAATTATGTGTGTGTGGCTGGAAGCTTATTTTCATCATCATTGAGCCTCTTACTTGATTATTATTGTTTAGATTCAAAATAGTTCATTGTGTTATTGAGTTTATTGTGTTAAATCAGTGGGACATCATTGTCATACATCAAGTGCACTGTTGAATCGATCATCAGGACCAACATATGTGTTGAAAGACTATTTTCTTCCGAAAGCAATTAAGTCTCAGAAGCTTTATTCTCTCTTTGAATATAATTTCTTTTATTTTGATATTTGATATCTTTTGAAAAAAAATTTGTCAATACTCTAAGTATTTTTCTTCCAAAGCAAAATTCTTGAAAGACTAAGGAATATCTTCCGAAGCCAAATTGGCTTCGTAAGTTTTTCTCAAACCTTCCAAAGACAAATTACCTTCGGAAGATTTTAGACTTCCAAGAAAACTACCTTTTTGGTCACTTTTCATAGGTGGGACTGACATCCAGATTTTAAAGTTTGTTCTTTTGCATTAACTTTCTCTCAAATCCAATCCACATAAATATACCTTTAACGGTTCCCCCTCTTTCACCTTCTTCTTCATCTGCAAAAGTTCATAACCTAAATTCACCCACAAACTACCTTTGTTCTTTTCTTTCTTCACTTCTAAGCTACTTAAAATGGCAAACCCTGATCCCCGAAACCAAGCTGATTTTTTCATGCAGTTACATAGGCAACACAACCAAGTTGATCTGTTATCATTTAAGAAAGATCCAGGTTTCTCAGATGTTTGCCGCTTCTTGTCTCTTTCAAGCTACCTCACCGCACTTACCATTGACCCTCCCTTGTACAAAGATCAACTTTTAGAGTTCTGGAGGACCTGCCAAGAGATCATCTTGAACGGTGAGAAGGCACTATCTGCAATAGTGCAAGGGAAGACAATTTTCGTCACTCCATCCACCATCAACTCTCATCTGGGCTGGACAATGAAGAAGTCAAATTGTCCTTCCCTAAATCTGCTATATACAACTCATTCCGGCTGATAGGGTATGAAGGGGACTACTCAGTAAGAACCTTTAAAAAGTTTAAGGTTTCCTCCTAATAGAAGTACCTCCTCTATTTGGTTATCCATTCTTTGTCTAACAAACATGGAGGTTGGGACCAAATTCTTGAGGACTTATCCTACATAGTCCATGGACTGGTTCAAAGGGTCAAGTTCAGATACTCTTAATTTGTTTATACAAACTTGCTTACGAGCTTGGACTCCTTAGAGTATTATATGTTCCCTAGATATGTTCAACATATTCTTAACTGTGAACTGAGCTCACAGTTATGGGGAACAGGTAACACTCTTAAACTGGGACAGATGAAGTCCAGCATCTTTAAGACAATAAGAAAGTCCGCTGTTGGCTTCTCAGGGTAGATATAGCCTTGGTCCCAAAAATGTTAGAGCTCATTGCTCAACGTGACAACTTGGCAGCACCAGCCAATATTGAACCCACACCTTCTACATCTGCACCACCCACACAGCCACAAATCACCATCACCTACCAAAGAAAATCCAAACGAACCCCTACTCAATCTACTCAGGTTGAGCAGGCCCCCATATCACCCCCCATATAGGAAGATGTGGAAACAAGAGCTCCCACTTCTCCTGAGGAGCTAACCACTCCTATCATCTCTTTGATCAGTGCTGAGGTTCCTTATGCTCAGCCTGATAAGCTCACTACTCCAGCCTTAAGACTTCACTCTAAGTCTCAAAACTCTAGTGATCAACCATTAGGGGAAAATTACCATCCCCAGCCTTTAGATCTCAACCAACCAATCCCAAACCATGAATTCTATGATGATGATGATATGGGCTTCAGTGAGTACCATGAGTCTCTCTTCTCCACCCATACTTAAGAAGAGATGAGTGCTCCTGAATCACCCATGTCCAGCCCACATCATCCACCTACAACTAAGGTGGACCTCCCTGAACATGTTCAGTAAGTCCATATGGAAGAGGCTCTCACTTTTGCAAGTGATTACATGATTAAGACCTTAACCATGGCAACGAAGCCCATTGACACTTCTCTTGATGCTGTCATGGTGCAAGGGAAATCCAGCAGCCAAGAACCACTAGCTGGTTGTGAGGAAGAAGACTGTGGACCTATTCTCTCATCCCCCCATGAATCTTCTGATGAAGATGAGGGGAGTCTGCAACTACATGTGCAATAACTGTCAAAAACATGCACCCATTTAGTTTCAAATGTGAGTCACCTGGAATCTCAGGTGGCTACCATACAAAGAAGGGTTAATGACCAGCAACTTGAGATCACCAATCTCAAGGGCAAGTTACCTGAAAGACCCATCCAAAGTACTCAACCAGACCCACAAGAACCTATGGATGTGGGGGACCTGACCCTTAGCTGCCTTATACAAGAGGGTGATGCTACCAAAAAGGGGGAGAATGTCCTACCTACAATCATAGAACTTGGGATTTCCTCTC
The DNA here is from genome assembly GCA_025506505.1 of Flaveria sonorensis. Lineage (NCBI taxonomy): Eukaryota > Viridiplantae > Streptophyta > Magnoliopsida > Asterales > Asteraceae > Flaveria > Flaveria sonorensis. Next base: position 40,961,107 of record CM046428.1, read on the forward strand.
AGAGTATGGATATGGAGGACTCACCACCCTCACTTGTAGTTGTCCATACTCAACAACCTCCTCAGGTCCATATTAATGTGGACTCACTCATTCAAAGCTAGTTTTAGGAGTGTATACCAAGGGAAATGCCTACTCCATCTCACCCTGCTCAAAATCCAATAGTGGGATAAAGGTATGATGTTGAAAGGAGAGCCCTAGTAATTTCTAGGTCTCAAGGACAACAAGAAATCTTCAAATTTTACAACCTGAGATACTATGAGAGCACCTATTTAGTTGACCTCCCACTTGTCAACCCAAGTCAAAACAGGCAAGCTGCATGGTTAGCTAATAGGATTCAAGATAGGGTGCTTGAAGAGTTCAAGCTGAGATATAAATTATAAAGACAGAGGCTAGCAGGTAAGACTGTTAGTCAACTGGATGCTAAGATGGACCCTAAGGTTAGCTTAAAAGGGGAAACCTTGGCTGAAGGCCTACTAGTTGAGCATGTGAACCTTGAGAAAGGAATTGCTTCAACACCTATTACCCTCAGTGAGGCACTAGCTTATGAAGGTGTCTCACATCCTTTCTCTAGCCAGTGCTCAAGTGTAACACCAAATAATGAAGGCTAAAGCTCTCTGCACCCTGAGTCACACAGGCTAGTGGCTGACACAGGGAAGAAGAAGTTGACCTCTGAGGAGATTGAGGAGGAGAAGAGAGAGAGGAAGAGGAAGGCAAGGGGAGAGTGTTCAAGTGGGACCCCTGGCTTAATAAAAGCTGTAATCAGGGCTGCCCCTAAGCCAAACACTCAAGATGATGTGTTAAGGGCAGCCAGATTGAACTATCTAGGGTCTAGGAACTATAATGTTGATGAACTCATCTCTCTCCCCTAGGATAAACTAAATAAACTGGCTAACATGGAAGTGACAAAGGAGAGGAGGGAAGCTAAGGATGAAGAATTGATCCTCAATATCAAGGAAGAAAGGAGGGGAAAAAGACTCTACAAAGCTCCTACCCTCTCTCTAGTTCAGGAAAGTCCTGAGGCAGAGGTTATGGCTACTTAGCAACAAACTCAGGTAGGTAGGGAACAAGACAGGCAAAACATGATAACCTACCAGAGTGCCACATGTCTCTATCAGTAGCAGACCTTCTTCCCTTATCATATGAATAAATTGAGTTTAAATACCTCAAGCAGCTTGAGCAACAAGTGCCAAAAGAGCAAAAAGCTGCTAAGAGGAAGGTGAGGGAAGATACTGCAAGGTCAAGAGCTACCATCAGAGCAAATCTAAAAAAGTCTGCTGATAGACAAAAGATGGTGAGCTTCTTGAAGTTGTATGGATTCTTTGAAAGGAGACTTGGTCCAATGCCTCTATCCATTATGGATGAGCACATTAGAGTGATCAAGCAGAAGATCAAAAAGGGTGAGCTGGTTGACTTGCATTCTCGACCAAGTCAGGCTGCACCTTAAGCTGAGGTCAAGGTTGAACCCCAAAACATAACACAACCTGGACCTAGTGCTATATCACAACCAGCTACATCTTCTAATCCATAGCTGGGTCCTGGTCTTTCTCCTTCTGAACCTGTGAAGGACACGGACCCAACTGAGAATGACTAACAAGAACAATCTGGCACTGCAGGCCAATCTTCTCAGTTAAAGTATAGTAAGAGGAAAAGGACGGCCATAAGAAGGGACAAGAAAAAGAAGAAGAAGTCCAAGCATCCACCTCTGCACCTCAGGATGGGTCAGAACATCCTGAGGGTGCTCAAGAAGAGGCTGCTCAACAAAGACCACTCATAGTAGAGCCTATTCCTGCTAAGAGACCCATCTTATCTTGGGTGTTTTCTACTTACCCAGACAGATTGTATGTCACTAGACATCAAGGAGGTCAAGACATGTATTTCTGGCAAAATATTCTTTATCTCCCTCTGCATGATCTCTATGACATAAGGAGATACTTTGAGAGTCTGAGAAATCCTGATCAACTAATGATGAAGGGAATGGTCTTGATTCTAATGAGGACTATCAACAGATGAGGATCAAGACTCAAAGGTCTATTCAGTTTTGGTAGCATCAGCCTAGGGGGAGTTTGTAAGGAATACATTTAAAGGCTAATGCAACCAGAGAGCTCTCAACATGCACATGTGATGTACCAGGAAAGTAGTTCGAAAGATTTGATATATCTCAGAGAATTATGCTAAGTAGCAAATCTTCCGAAGCCAAAAGACCAATTCTTCCAAAGCCAAAGACAAAGTCTTTCGAAGCTCGAAAGACAAAGTCTTTCAAAGCTCGAAAGACAAAGTCTTCTGAAGCCAAAGACTAATTTCTTTCGAAGATAGAGAAGGCATCTCTTCTTTGACATACTTTTTTCAAAAGCTAAAACACTATTCCACTGCCATCTCTGAAGACTCGCCAACTAGCATGATGTAGTATACTCAAGTACTTGTGTTTAGAATTAAGCTTTGTAACACTTGTAAGAACTTGAGAGCAATATATAACATTTTTGAAAACCATATACTATCTTGTTCTTGTTATTTTTCTTTACTTCTATTCTTTGTTTCATCATAAAAAGAGGTTCCCTATTTGACCTGTTAAGTGTTCTGATCACTCTCCAAACATTGTGAAACTATTGCATTGACCACCCTTCAATGGTCCTGTAACCCGGGTAAAGCTAACGTGGTGGCTGACACCCTAAGCCGTAAGGAAAACCATGAACCAATTTGGGTGAGATCTTACCAGTTAATCGTCACTCCTGATGTGATAAAGAAAATTCATGAAGCTCAGAAAGAAGTCTGAAACCCGAGCATGTTAATATGGAGAGGATAAAAGGGCAGGTCGTGAATCTGGAAGAAAACACTAATGGTGTCAAAACCAGATTTGAGCGTATATGGATCCCTAGTCATGGAGGTCTTCAAGAGAAAGTGTTAGATGAAGCTCACAAGACTCGCTACTCGATTCATCCAGAAATCAACAAAATGTACCAAGATCTAAAGAAGTGTTATTTTTTGGCCGGGAATGAAAGCCGATGTAGCAAGGTATGTAGGAAAGTGCTTGACCTGTCTCCAGGTTAAGGCTAAGCATCAAAATCCATATGAAAAAATCCATCCCATGGAGATTCCCGAATGGAAGTGGGAGCATATTACTATGGATTTCATAAGGAAGCTACCTTGAACAACTAAGAGTTATGATGCCATATGGGTCAAAGTAGACAGACTGACTAAAAGCGCTCACTTTCTACCTATCCAAAGAGAGGTATAACTCGGAGTGGCTAGCTGAATTATTCATCAATGAAATAGTTACCCGTCAAGGTATGCTGGTGTCGATTGTCTCTGACAGAGACACATGGTTTACATCTAAATTTTGGAAGAAGTTCAATGATGCTATGGAACCAGACTGCACATCATAGCATACCACCCAGAGACGGATGGCCAATCCAAAAGGACTATACAGACATTAGAGGACATGCTTCGGGCATGTATTATAGACTTTGGTGGGAGCTATGATAGTCACCTACCATTAGTAGAGTTCTTATACAATAACAGCTACCATGCCAGTATTGGAATGCCCACGTATGAGATGCTTTATGGTAAGAAGTGTAGAACCCATGTGTGTTGGGAGGAAATCGTACAGAAGGAGTTGGGGAGTGTTGAGGTTATAGAAGCTACAAACGAGAAGCTAGACAGCATTAAAGCCTACATGAAAGCCGCTAAAGACAGGCAGAAGTCCTATGCCGACAAATGTCGAATACCAATTGAGTTTGACGTCAGTGATAAAGTGATGCTAAAGGTTTCACCTTGGAGAGGAATCATTCGATTTAGAAAGAAAGGAAAGTTGAGCCCTTGATTTATTGGGCCTTTCAAAGTAGTTACCAGTGTGGGGGAAGTGGCATATAGGCTAGAACTACCAGATGAGTTAAGTGGAATTCATTCTACCTTCCATGTATCACATATGCATAAGTGTCTAGTAGACGAAGACACTTATGTTCCACTGGAAGATGTGGAGATATATGACAGATTGAATTACATGGAATAGCCCAAAGCCATCATAGACATGAAGAAGAAACAATTGAGGAATAAAGTAGTTCCACTTGTTTGAGTGCAGTGGAAGCTAAGAAAGGGGTCGGAATCCACTTGGGAATCCGAAGATGAATGAGACAGAATTACCCTTAATTGTTTAATGAATAGCGGGTTTCAAGGACGAAACCCAAATAAGGGGGATAGACTTGTAACAACATAAAATATTCAAAGAAAAACCAAAGTTCTCGCGTGGAAAGCAGTTCTCACGCGAGAACAACTATGAATAGTGGAAAACATTATAAATAGGCCCAAGCACCCAATCTTCTCCACTTCGTGCGATAACTCCTGCTTCTGTGCTTAAGAAAAAGAGAAATCGGTGCCAAGGGGTGTCTAAGGTATGTATTTGATGATATTCGATATCGTAATGCATTTATGATTAGTATGTAATGATATTGTGCATAATTATGTAGTTTCTGGTCGAAAGGCTTCGGTTCAGTGTTGTTCTTGTGCAAATTATCATAAGGTGAGTTCCAGACCTCTCTTTTTGCGTGTTTTCCATGATTTGGGGCTAATATGCATACCTTAATGAATGTTTTGATAAAGTAATTATAACACGTTTTTGGGTGTTAAAATAGTTAAAGAATCGATAACTTGGGGATGAAGTTTCGATCAGCCGAATAGTTCACACGCGAATGGTTTGTTCTCGCGACAGACGGGTTACCTTTCATAGTTCTCGGGCGATGGAGATAACTTGCATAGCAAGTTGTCGCACCTTGGAGAGTTCTCATTTGAGTTATAGTGTTCTTGTGTTGATGTTCTCGCATGAAACTTTAGATACATACGTGTATAGATACCCCCGTATAGCTTGCGATAAAGATAGTTTTAACATAGAATTTATAAATAAAGAAATAAAGTATATGTATTATTACAGTTAAAGATTAAAGTAAGATAGTAAAGTCACATGTGAAACATTAATGAACTCAAGAACAGTTACCCGCTAAAGCACAGCTGTGAAAACACTAAAGAATGCTAAAGAAGTCTTGCAAGCGCTGATAAAGGAGATATGCATTCGTTGCACTCTCACTTGATAAAGGAGTCATACCTCGTGTATGCTAGCCTGATAAAGGAGTTATACCTCATGTATGCTCACCTGATAAAGGATATATGCCTTGTGCAATCTCACTTCATTAAGGAGCTAAGCATTTGTGCTAAGCTCAAAGATAAAGTAAAAGAATAAAGCTAAAGTATAGATAAAGCAAAGATAAAGTACCCGATAAAGAAATTATAAAGTAAAAGCTAAAGTATAGTTAACAAACGGGTATTATAGCAGTTAAAGAAGCCTTACCCTAGCGTAAGTATAAAGTTAAAATATATGTATTGTTAAAGTATGTAAAGGTGTATGTTTATGATAGAGTTTGGTTAAAGTAATTTGATGAAGTAAATGTAGAACTAACTTAGCATCGCTGACTTTTGTATGCATATTAGATTAATAGTTATGCTATAGAAATAAGAGATGAGATTGGCATGGATTGGGAAGCTACCTGGCATATGGTCAAGACTGGCATCCAATCATAGATTAAAGATAGATGGTTAAAGTTATCCTTTATGGTTTAAATATTTAAATGATGACAACATTTTATGTTCCGCTGCTTATATTAATGAAAATTTGATATTCGAGAACTAGTGTTTCTGATGTCCAAATCCAACGGTGAGATTTCCTAGAAACAGGGCTTTGCATAATATCTGGTGGTAAGGGAGATGACTTTGGTCATGTTCTCTTATCCCCCATGATTCTTCTGATGAAGATGAGGGGAGTCTGCAACTAAGGGTGAAAACATTGTCAAAAACATGCACCTATTTTGTTTCTAAGGTTAGTCACCTAGAATCTTAGGTGGCTACCTTACAAAGGTAGGTCCTTAATCAACAACTTGAGATCACCGATCTTAAGGGAAAGTTAGCTGAAAATATGCCAGGCGTGCTCAACCAAGTCCACAAGAACCTGTGGATATGGTGGATTTAACCTCCAGCTCACCTGTGCAAGTAGGTGATACTACCAAAAAGGGGGAGACAATCACCACAGCCATAGAACTTAGGAGTAGTGCCCAGAGTATGGACATTGAGGACTCACCATTCTCACTTGCAAATGTCCAGACTCAATAAAATCCTCAGGCCCATAGCAATGTGGATGCCATTATTAAAAGTCTATTTGAGGAACGTGTACCAAGGGCTATGTCACCTCCATCCCAGCTTGCTAAAAATCCTATAGTAGGATAGGGGTAGACAAGGCTAAAAATCCTATTTGAGGAGCGTGTACCAAGGGCTAAAAATCCTGTAGGAGGATCCAGATGAGGGTGTCTTAGGAGTTCAAGAGAAGAACCATTTTATATAGACAGAGGCTAGAAGGGAAAACCATTGGTCAACTGGATATTAAGGCAGACCCTGAGATTAGATTTAAAGGGGAAACCTTAATTAAAGGCCTAGCTGTAGAACCTATGAACCTTGAGACTATAACTCCTTCAACATCCATTACCATCAGTAAGACACCAGCTGGTGAAAGTGTCTCACAACCTCTCCCTAGCTAGAGCTCAAGTGAAAAACCAAGTCAAGAAGGCCAAAGCTCTCTCCTACCTGAGTCACACAGGCTAGTGCTTGATAAAGGAAAGAGGATTCTAACCTCTAAGGAGATTGAAGAGGAGAAGACGAAGAGTATTAGGAAGGCAAGGGAAGAAAGGATGAGAGAGACCACCAGCTTTATACAAGCTGCAATCAGGGCTGCCCCTAGGCCAAATACTCAGGAAGATGAGTTAAGGGAAGCCAGATTATATTATCTAGGGTCTAAGAACTACTACATCAATGAACTAATCTCTCTTCCCTTAGTAGAAATGAATGAACTGGCTGACACTCAAGTGTCAAAAGAGAGGAAGGAGACTAAGCCTGCTGAATTGCTCCTCATGATCAAAGAAGAAAGAAAAAGAAGAAAATTGTGTAAAGCCCCTGTCCTCTCTCAAGTTCAAGAAAGACCTGAAGTGGAGACTGTGGCTGTTGAGGAAGAAACTCAAGTAGGTTGGGAACAAGACAGACAAAAAATGATTACCTACTTGAATTCCACAAGTCTCTATCAGGTAATATCTCTACTCCTTCTATCTTATGAACACATAAAGTTTGAATACCCCAAGCAGTTGGAGCAAGAAGTTCTCAAAGAAAAGAAAGCTGCTAAGAAGAAGATGAGGGAGGAAGCTACAAAGTCATGAGCCACCATCAGAGCTAATTAGAAGAAGTCTGAAGACAGACTAAAGATGGTGAGCTTCTTGAAGTTGTATGAGTTCTCTGGAAGAAGGCTTGGTCCAATGTCTATATCCATAATGGATGAGCACATTAGAGTGATCAAGAAAAAGATTAAGAAGGGTGAGCTTCTAGACTTGCATTCTCCACCAAGTCAAGCTGCACTTGAAGCTAAGGTTAAAGTTGAAGCCCAAGAGACAACATAACCTGGAACTAGTGTTGATCCACATCCAGCTTCATCTTCTAACCCACAGAAAGGTCCTGAACTTCTGAACATGTGAAGGAGAAGGACCCAACTGACAAGGATAAAGAAGGGAGACCTGGTGATCAAGACCAACCTTCTCAGTTGAAATACAAAAAGAGGAAGAGGATGGCCATTAGAAGGGACTTAAAGAAGAAGAAGAAGAAGACCAAGGCATCCACCTCTGCACCCCAGGATGAGTCAGAACATCCTTAGTGTGAACAAGAAGAGGCTGTTCAACCGACTCCACTACAGGTAAAGCCTCTTACTGTTGAGAGATCCATCTTGTCCTGGGCTTACTCTCTAAACCTAGACAGATGGTATGTCACAAGAGATAGAGGAGGACAAGGCATATACTTTTGGTAGAATATGCTTGACCTTCCTTAGTATGATCTATTGGACATGAGGAGGGACAATGAAAGCCTAAAGAACCCAAACCAACTAATGAAGAGAGGAATGCATCTGGTTCTAATAATGGCTATAGACAAGTGAAGATCTGATCAAGACTGATAGTCATCCTAAACTTTAGGTAGCATCAGCCTAGGGGGAGTTTATAAGAGTTATTTTAGAGGCTGATGCTAACCAAAGATCTCTCAGCATGCATTCTGAAGTACATGAAAGTTACTTCGGAAGATTTGACAAAGCATAAAGAAATTCACTAAGTGTCAAATCTTCCGAAGCCCAAGACCAAATTATTTCAAAACCAAAAGTGAAGTCTTTCAAAGCTTCAAGACAAAGTCTTCAGAAGCCTAAAGACTGATTTCTTCCAAAGACAGAGAATATATGCTTTCTTTGACATACTTTTGACAAAATCCAAACCACTTTTCGCTGGCATCTCTGAAGACTCACCAACTTATACAAGTTGGTGATTATGTCCATACTTTTGTCAACTATACGATATGGTCATTGAGTCTGTAACTTTCCACTCATGTACTTTTATCATTTTTGTAATAGATTAGGATGTGAGCTATGGTATGTCATAGTCACATGTCAAAATGCAATCTGTCTTTTGAATTTATATTAATCTTGTTTTCTAGATTTGTGTTCCTGCTGGACTTCAAAGTATGGCCAGCTATAGGATGTAGTATAAAGTGTCTCATGTAACCAGTCCTAGGACTAAGCCTTGTAATAATTGTAAACACTTGAGAGCAATATACATCATCCTTGAAAACCAATATCTTTGTTCTTGTGTGTTTTTTACTTTTGTTCTTTGTTTTATTTGCCTGGTTCACTATTTGATATGTTAAGTGTTATAGTCTCCACCTTGTGAAACTGTTGCATAACCATAACCGGCCCTATAGAAAGATAAAATGAAATGGGGGTGTGTTTGAGTGGTCGTTTTCTATATCAACCATGTGAAAAAGTACATTCACAGGAAAAGTAGAAAACAAATAGACCTATTTACCCTTGATCTCACATCCACCATTGGTTTGGTATCTAGAATATTTTATATTATATCAATGGATGTTATAGGGTTAAAGGGTTTTTAAAATTTCTAAAGGTTCTCACAAATTCATATGTATATACAAGAAAGGCAAGTAAATGATCCATAACATCATAAACTATGGCTAATTTCAAGTTACACACATTAAAAATAGTATTTACATTTTAAAAGACATGTATATAATGTTTTATATACAAGACATATATACAGGTTATCAATAGTTTGATTAAGTATTTTTATACAAATAGTATGCTAAAGTTACATTACCATGCATTTGTACAAAAATAGGGTTCAAGTAATGGTTAAACGTTTTTGTCCTTGCAAATCCCTAGTTCTTCTAGGGCAGTCCACTAGCAAGGGTTGAAATATATCTTAAATAGTATACTATACATTTCTTGAAAGTTTTATTTTTGTAGACACGTCTTTTTGTAGCCTCTTTTAAAAGGTTTTAGTATTATATGTTATGCTTATGAAGCACCAAACACTCTATGATTTTTGAGTAGAGATGGTGGAGTTTTGAGGCGAAGAAAGTGTTAGGTCAGTTTTCGCCCATGAAGAGAGCCCAAATTTTGTGCCCATCTTGTTTCCTTAAGTTAATAAAAGAATCAGAAGGTGAGCAACAGCAGCAGTAGAGTGCAATTTAGCATATAGAAAAAGGAGCAGAGTAGAGACTAGAAAAAAAGAGGGTGATTCCCGTCATTTTTGACCTAGCTGCAGAGATTCCTTATTTCCCAAAGATTGAATCGTTGGCTTGTTGTGAAATTTGGAAAGCATCTCCACAACACCTGGGTGACCTTATCCAAAGGTGAAATTATTCTTTTAATGTCCAAAAGTCAGGTTTTGAAGGCCATGTTCGTGAGTGCAGAATTTGGTGATATCTTTTCTCTTTTGCCTTTGTTTGGTTCTATATGCTTGATGTTAGTTGATTCCAAGTCTGTGATATTTGTTTTATGCCTCCAGTATACCTACAGAAGACTTTTGTACTATTGATTTTGGTTATAATGGATTTTAAGCGGCTCTAGTAATCTTGTGGTTTTTACTCCAGGTTTTGAGAGGTTTTCCACCCTAAAATTGGGTGTCTTCTAGTTGTTTATGTTTGTATACCCTATTTTTTTGCATCCTCATAGGTTCATTCAGGTCGGGGGAAGTTTTGACCAAATGAGTTTTTTGTTTCTATGTGTTATCTACCGTTTGTGGTCGGTTGTGACCTTTTACCCCTATTAGAGTGGTATCAAAGCCATTGGATCTTGTTACTAGGTTAAGACTTGTTTGAACAATGAAAGCTAATACAAGTAGGATTGTCAATTTGAATGGTTCTAATTATAATGTTTGGAAAGGCAAGATGGAAGATTTTCTCTATGTGAAGGACTATTATTTGGTTGTGTTTTCTACTAATAAACCCCAAGGAAAAAACTAATAAAGAATATAATATTTTACACAAAAAGTTGTGTGGGTCTATTCGATAGTGGGTTGGTGATAATGTGTTGAACCATATTAGCAGGAAGACTCATGCTCATACTTTGTGGACCAAGCTTGAGGAGTTGTATGCTTGAAAGACTAGAAACTGTAAATTGTTTTTGATCAAAAAGTATAACAAACATAAAACACCATGATGGAACTTCTGATACTGATCATCTTAACGCTTTTTTAGGGAATTATTAATCAGCTAGCAGTAATGGGTATTAAGTTTGAAGACGTGTTACAAGGTTTATGGTTGCTTGATAATCTAACGGATGCTTAGGAGACTTTTAGGACGTCAATTGTCCACTGTGCACCAAATGGTGTTATCACTATGGAAATGGTTAAAGGAAGTATTTTAAACAAAGAGATGAGAAGTAAGTCATAAGGTTCCTTTAACATTCATATGTCTTAGTCACAAAAAGTAAGGGGAGAAATCATAGGAAAGTTTGTTGATGTTGAGTGCTATCACCATGGTAGAAAGGGACAGACAGTTAGATTTTACAGATAATTAAGAAAGGAGAACAAGAAGGCAAATAATAGCAACCAAAAGAACAACCACAAGAAAGATGATGGTAGCAATGACACTGGTACCCTGGGTTTCTTTATTTGTTGCGATTATGATATGGTGAATATTACACATGATGATTTGGGTTGAGTTGTTGATAGTGGTGCTACATGCATTTGACATCACAAAGAGATTTTATTCATCTTACACACCTGGTGATTTTAGGAATGTTAAGATGGGTAATAATGGGCTATCAAAGATCATTGGTGTTGAAGATGTTTGTTTGAAGTTTCAGACTGGAATGGAGTTAGTTTTACATAATGTAAAACATGTTCTAGATATCATAATTAATTTCATCTCTACAGGTTTACTCGATGATGATAACTATGACAGTACCTTTGGTGATGGAATTTGGAAACTCACTCATGGTTCGTTGATCATGGCAACAGGTAAAAGAAACTCAAAGTTGTACATGGCACATCCAAGATCTTCAAAGAGTTAGTTCACTGATTAGTGAATACTAATACGACTGAGCTATGGCATAAAATACTTGGTCATATGAGTAAAAAAGAAATGTATTTACTGTTGAAGAAAAATGCCTTGCCCTATGTACATAATGTTCATTTGGAGAGGAGTTCTCAATTAATGGAAGGAAAGCAAGATAGAGACTTCTTTAAAATTTATCCTCCTTCTCGAAAAAAAGATATGCTTGATTGGGTTCATTCAGATGTGTGGTCATATGATGACTAGATCACTTGGGTGTTGCTTATATTTTGTCACATTCATTGATGATCATTCATAGAAGGTATGGGTCTATACTTTAAAATATGAAGATCAAGTATTAGACATGTTTAAGCAGTTTCATGCCTTAGCTGAGATAAACTGGAAAGAAGCTTAAGTGTAATCGGATTGATAATGGAGGTGAATACATTGGTCCTTTTGATTCTTGTTATAGAGAGAAAGGAATTCGACATCAAAGACTCCTCCAAAGACACCATAACTAAATGGTTTGGTAGAACAGATGAATAGAACATTGATTGAGAGGGTTAGATGTGTTCCTTTATCTTTTGATGTTCCTAACAGGGTTTAGAGTGGCAAAGATGCTTCATACCTTATCTGTGGGTCTTTGTATGCAAGGTTTTTATGCATATACCTAAAAATGAAAGGTCAAAGCTTGATGTGAATACTAAGCAATGTATATTTCTTGGTTATGGGCACCATGAGTTTACGTACAGGTTATATGATCCACTTCTGAAGAAACTCATAAGCATACTTGATGTTGTGTTTGTGGAAGATCAAAATTTGAAAGACATAGAGAAGACGAAGACAGTTCCTCGATGCACTAATAATCTTCCTGATTTGGATCCGATTCTTCCTCAGCGTTCTAAGCCACATAATGGAAATGATAATCAAGGTGATACGCTTGATAATGTTTATGTTTTAAAGCAGTCAGAGTTGGTTGAGAATTCTCATTTAGAGTTACTAGTACCAGGCATGCTAACTTTTGTCCCTTTAGATGTTCTACAAGTGATCGTCATCCTTCTAGTCATTAATCTGTTTATGAGTATGTTTTACTTACTGTTAGATGAGAACCCAAGTATTATGTAGAAGACATGGAAGATGAACAAAAAAAGGAATGGGTTGAAGCCATGTAAGATGTGACAACCCCGAAAATTTTCTTTTATTTGGCCCAAAAAGTTGTACCGAGCGCAATCAAAGCCCAATAAACAAACTAGCCCACCTATGATCCAATAAGAAGATCCAATCCAAAAAGGGGTGTCATTTTATTATGTTAAATAAAACGTTTCGCAATCCAAAGAATTCGTTCTAAGTTTAAGCAATCACGCAGCAAGAATCTATGTGCAGAACAGTTAAATCGATTAATCATGAACTGATATCCGGCTAATAACTGAAACCCACCATGATAATTAAACAAAAGGAAAAACTAAAAACTTATATATGTACTCTTATTTATAAACACAAAATTTTTCAAAGAACCTTACGTACACCAATTAAACGTTGGCAATCTATAGCAACGATAACGCTACTTTGACTTGCATCAGGTATTGGTTAACGCGCAGTTTGAATATAGAAAGCTTTGCAAAATATTTATTTTAGATTTAACCTTAATCATCTCAAATTATTAGAATACTCAGATCGTGTATGATAATCAAATCCTTTGAACAAATTAAATGGCTTTAAAATGAGCCCTAAACCTGGAATCATAAGTTAGTTGTAATAAGACTTGAAATATAAGAAGAGCTCAACCGCACCTCGATAATGTTAACAAATATTATATCCTTAAATTATATACTTATAAATAATTGTAAATTAGGTCAACTTGAGGATTGTACACTCAATATAAGAAGCCATGGTATTAGTATAGGTTATGCATGCAAGAGAACCCAGGTGAGTCACATGAACCCATTTTTACTTTAAAACTTTTGGGGTGAAATACATACTCATTGGTTATTATTTTGTGGTGCAATACTACCTGCTCTTGTCCCCGAATGGAGTACAGTCATTAACTCCATTAGGAGCCGCGTGATTTGTGGATAGTACTATCTGGGAAATCCCCCGCACACAATGGTCCTTTATGCAGGGAAACACTCCATTGAGATTCAATAATTGTTGTGTCACAAATTAGTGCCATTTAACCGTGCTTAGCAGTGCATATTTAAACCCAACAATCTAGTAGTAATGGGTTATGAGATATTTTACCACTCGGGTGGGATAGTCCTGGTCAGGTTTGATTGTGATGCATTCTGTCACACACCAATATTTGTGTTTTATTTATAAATGTTTATGGATGATTATGAATTTTATTACATGAAAACTTGAGCTCACCAACTTTATGTTGACACGTTTTGAGCATGTATTTCAAGTATTTGTGTGATTTTAAGGGGGAGTCTTGATTAGACTCCCTAACATTGGAATTTTAACTTTGAGAACATGGCTGATTTCCTTTAGAAGACTCATTTTAGAAGAACCATACAAGAACCTAGACGAGCCATACAAGATAACGACTTTGATGAATAAACAATAATGATCCTATGGCCTTTGCTTATAATTTAGTTAGACACATGTCAAGTTGTAATACATTGTACTTATTTTATTATTATTCATGTAAACCAATGGCTCATTTTCATTACATACATGATTTCCACTGTGTTTGTTGATATTCAGTTGTCACGACTAGCCCTTTTCTTCGGGGTGAGACATAAGATATGATGAACTCCTTGCATGTGAACAATACGTTTGGGTTGTGAATTTGCCTAAGGGGAAAAGAGCTTTGAAAAATAAGTGGGTATATAAGATGAAACTGAAGAACATACCTCAAAGCCTAGGTATAAATCTAGGCTGGTGGTCAAAGGGTTCAGTCAAAGAAAAGGTATTGATTTGATGAGATTTTCTCTCTAGTCATGAAGATGAGCTTTATTTAGCTAGTTCTTGGTTTGGCTGCTAGCCTTGATATTAAGGTTGAGAAAATGGATGCCAAGATAACATTCCTTTATGGTGACTTGGATAGAAAAATCTATATGAAGCAACTTGAAGGTCTTTAGGTTAATGGTAAAGAAGACTATATCTGTAAGCTTTAGAAAAGTCTTTATGGGTTAAGGCAAGCACCAAGATAGTGGTACAAGAAGTTTGAACTAGTTATTGGGGAACAAGGCTATCGAAAGACTTCTTTTGATCATTGTGTTTCTTTTAAAACTTTGCTTATAATTATTATATTATCTTATTGCTTTATGTTGATGACATGTTGATTGTTGGTAAGAATGCAGGGAGAATTATGAAGCTGAAGAAAGAATTAAGCAAGCCATTTTATATGAAAGACTTGGGGCCTACTAAACAAATTCTAGGCATTCATATTCTAGAGATAAGGTTTCAAAGAAGATGCACATGTTACCAGAGCAATACATTGAGAAAGTGCTTTGTAGATTCAACCATGGCAAAATCTAAAGCTGTGAGTTCCCCTCTTACTCCCAACTTTAGCCTGAGTGATAAAGATTGTCCATCTTTTGAGAAAGAGATTGAAGAAATGGATGGAGTTCTTTATGCCTCAGCAGTTGGAAATTTGATGTATGCCATGATGTGTACAAGACCTAATATTGCCCATGTTAGTCGATTTTGTCTAATCCGAGTAAAAAGCATTGGGAAGCTATTAAATGGATTCTTAGATATCTATGTGGTACTTCCAATCAGGTATAACATTTGGAAATAGGCAGCAGAGGCTTGTTGGCTATACAGATTTTGATTTGGCTAGAAATAGAGATAACATGAAGTCCACTTCTTGTTGGATCATATGAGGCTGGTGCAACCAAAACAACACTTAGAAGATTTTGATGTACAATTGCAGTGGTCTTCCAAAGACAAAGCTACTCTTCTGAAGACAAGTCAAAGATCTTTTGAAGCTCAAATTATGAAGAACTTCCGAAGAGAGAACTCAGTCTTCCGAGACTAAGTAGTTCTCCTTCCGAAGTATACAACTTAGAAGATTCTAAAGACAAAGTCTTTCGAAGAATAAAGTCCAAAAGACTTGCAGATGACTCGAAAGAAGTTGTTTCTTCCAAAGTATAAATGGCCTCGGAAGAACTTATTCTTCCAAAGCCATTTAGCTTCGGAAGAAACAACTATGAACCAGTGGACATAAGTATGGTTTGTTTGACAGGCCGCTGCAAACTCTGATATACTGAATGACACTTTTCCACACCCATGTAGTTGACCATACTTTAATCCAATGTTTACACATTATCAGTTAGTACAGTTGCCATTCCTAGTTGGTGACAAAAGGTAAGTCATGGACCTGTCATTACTACCTAATCTAGGATAGTATTTTATCTTAGATACTTATACTTCTAGCAATGTAGTATTTGTCTAGTTTTAGATTCCAGCTGGTTTTCCAAGTATAACCGACTGTAGATAGTAGTATATATAGTTTCTCATTGAAACTTAAGTAACCATGCTTGTAAGAGTCTTGTAATACTGAGTTGAGAAGTAATATATACAAGTATCTTGAAAACCACTCTTGTGTTCTTGTGTTATCATTAACTTATTATATTACTTGTGAACTTAGTAGAGATTCTGCTTCATCAAACCTGAGTGACTTCAAGTTAGTTTATGAGTTAATCTTGTATTGTGAGACAAACATCGATCCTGCAAATTGGTATCAGAGCTATTTAGGCTCTTGATTGTGAGACCTTACCATCCCAAATCACCCTTATTTCTTCACACTTACTCACTTCACTCAAATGGCTCTTAACCAGAAATTTTCTGAGTTTGAGATGGGAACCATGACCAATGCTCCTATCATTACTCCTGATGATTTTGGAACCTGGTGCAAACGTATTGAAGGCTTTATCAATATAACACCCGAAAAATTTTAAAAGTGAAGAAAATAAGAAAATACAATTTAACCTAAGTTGAGGGGCTAAATGTGTTAAAAGGACAAAAAGTATAAAAAGTGGGTGCAAAAGGTGATGGCCGCCCATACCTTCCTGCATATTTCACGTCAAACGGATTGTAGAGAGAGAAAGCAGAGAAGAGCTTCGGTTTTAGAGAGAAGGAAGAAGAAGAATTCGAATTCAAGGTAAGAATTCTTGGTTTTAAGTTGTTCTTGGCCGGCCTATGCCTCGGTTGTATGCTTATGTGTTTGTTTGTGTGTTCGGGTGGTGTGATTTGGTGGGTTTTAGGTGTTTGAACTCATTTGCAAACGGGTTTGAAGGAAGTCATACTCGAAGGCTGCTAAGGTGCGTTCTAGATCCCCGGTTTCTATGTTTTAAACCTGTTTTGGGGCTGGAATTGCACGTAACTAACTTTTTAATATGTCCAGTATTTTGTACCGTAAGTTTGGCCCTATTCCTTTAGTGGGTGTGTTAGGGCCTGCATGTTTTGCTCGGTTTATATGGTTGTATGCTTGTTCTAAGTGATTAGCATGCTAGATCGGTGCGATGAATGTATAAGAATGAGGATTGGGAACTGATTATAGTGTAAGATGCGGTTTCAGGTTAGTTGATCATCCGCATTAAGCTTGAATATTTTCATAAGTGTTGTTCATCCACATTAGTTAAGTCTTCATCCGCATTTGATGAACACATCGACTATTTTGTTCATCCGCATTTGTTGAATGTTCATCCGCATTTGTTGTATGTTCATCCGCATTTGTTTTGTCCATGCGCATTTGCTTCAGTCATCCGCATTTGGTTCATGCGCACTTCATTGGACGAAATATTTTCTGCAAAATTTCATGTGCTTTATGCATGCGCATTCGCTATAGTGTTCATGCGCATTTCTTTGGGACACTTAGAATATTTTCTGAGGTGTTCATCCGCATTTGGTTACTCATCCGCATTTGTCTATTCATCCGCATTTGGTTACTCATCCGCATTTGTTTATTCATCCGCATTTGTCTGTTCATCCGCATTTGTTTGCTCATCCGTATTTCTTTAAGGGGGCAGAATTTTCTGAGATTTTGGGATGTAGAGCTTAAGTGTTAAGAAAGGAGGTTTTATGGGGGACTGTGCTTGTTTACGATTTGCATGCTTTGTATGCTGTTGTGATGATGTTGTTCCATGTTATCTTATGTCGTGACCTTACGTGGTGTGACGTATGAATATGCTTATGTAAAGTAGTACTTAACGAAAGTGGAAGATAACTAAAGAGAAGTAAGAAAGAATGAATGCATGCATTAATGAATGAACGGAAGTAAGAAAAGTCTTGCAAGCAATGTAAGGAGGTTCGCACCCAATGAAGGGTGTTAGCTCAACGGTGTGCGGGTTACCTACCCCAGAAGGATGCACACTGGGGTCTAGTCTTTGTGACTGACCATACGTATGGGACCATTGTCGCTTACCTCGGTGTTGGGCCCGCCTTGTGCATGATGTTTGAAGTCTATTTATAGTCTTCGGCCCAGTACCCGCCTTGTGCATGATGTTTGGGGTATAGCACATGGCATTGGTCCAAATGATGATACCCCGGTGTTGGGCCCGCCTTGTGCATGATGTTTGAAGTCTATTTATAGTCTTCGGCCCAGTACCTGCCTTGTGCATGATGTTTGGGGTATAGCTCGAGGCATTAGCCTGGAGCATAGAGAAGTGAAAGTAATAACGATCGAATGAAATGTACGATAAGAAAGAGAATGAATGAATGTAAGTTGACGATGATGAGAGATAATAATGAGATTATCTAATTGTATGTATGATGTATGATCGCTTACGAAAGTAAAGTACGGTTTTAAACGAAAGAAAAGTATTTTATTTATAAAACTAGAACTCACTCAGCAACGCTGACTTTTATGTAATTTCTAGTTGGTAGGTAATGTTGCTGAGGATGGCACGGGGCTGCAACTTGGTATTTTTGGATGGCATCCGTTGTTTGAATTATAGTGTTTTTGTGATGTAATGCAACGAGTGATATTTTGTAACAGTTAACTGCAATGTATTATTTTGCAAAAGCAATTATAATGAAATGGTTTGTTTAAAAGAATTCCGCTGCAATATTTTGGTAAAGTTAATGTATGTTTTATGCTTTGTGTGCAATGATTGACCAGCTGTAAGCGTTCCGGGAACGGGGCCTTACAATCAAGTATCAAGACAGCCGCATATGGAGATCAGTTACTCATGGTCCATACAAACCAAAGGTGGAATCCCCAGCTGGTAATGGTGCCATGATTGAGAAGGCCATTGAAGACTACTCTGATGAAGACTTCAAGAAGATGGATATTGACTGCAAAGCCATAACTATTTTGCTTACGGCTATACCAAACTCTATAATGGTAGGCTTTAAGCAATGTGAGTCAACCAAAGAACTCTTTGAAGCTTTGAAGCTGATATACTCTGGTTCTGCTGAATCCAAAGAGTCCAAGAAAGATGTGCTAAAGCAGAAGTTTGAGAACTTCACATATATTGTTGGTGAGACCTTGAGCTAACAATACTTTAGGTACATGGACTTGATCACCTCTCTTCAGTCTATGGGAGTGGTTCTTGAGAAAAGAGACTTAGTAAGGAAGTTCATGAGTGCACTTCCTCATGAGTGGACATTCTATTGTGTCTCAATCAAGAGAACTGAGAATCTCAACCTATGATTGAACTATATGGAATCCTTGATGGATACCGTATGGAGATGGAAACTCAGAAAAGCCATCAGATGAACAGATCCTCAAACCATCCTGTTTGCAATGCTCTATATATTACTGAAGGTTCAAGAACTCCCCAGCCCCAGCTGTACCTGAACTACCCCCAAGAACCATCCTCTTCCTATGGGCCATACATCACATTCCTTGAGACACCCAGGTCACAACAGGCTCAACAAAATCCTTTCTAGGATAGCTGTGCCTTTATTTTAGGGAGTGAGCACTCTGGAGATTTTCAATTCTGTTTTGATGATCTAGAGTGTTTTAGCCCAGACGATATTGAATACATGGACATTGTCCAACAGATGGCTCTCCTGACCTACAGAGCAAAGAAGTTGTTCAAAAGAACTTGAAGGCAGTTCCCTTAGAACCCAGCCAATAGCAAATTTGGGTTTGACAAGACCAAGGCCAAGTGCTACAACTACAACCAACTTGGTCATTTTACAAGGGAATGAAAAGCTTCTAGATCCAATCCTGGAGCCACTCAAGCCGCCCAACATCCTGCTACCCCAAAGGCCACAACTAAACCCACTGAACTACAAACTACAACTATTGCTCAAGAAGTTGATTGGAGCTTCATGGTGCAAGATGTCACTCCTGCTCAAGCACTTATGGCTAGAACTGAAGACAATAAGGTATATGAACATCTCTGTATCCCAGCCTGTATTACTAAGGTTAAATTGTATCAGGACTACAACATGGAAATTAGATCTGATATTGAGTCTTTAAATATCCTAAAATCTGATTTTAAGAGAGCAGAATCTGAATATAAACTGAAAATAGAAGAGTTAGAGAAAACTGTGTCCTCTTTAAAACATGAACATTCAAACTACAGGGCTCAAATAAAAGATCTAATATCCAAGTTGACTGAGGCTCAAGCCCAGCTAGTAATAGCTGAGGCTAAAGCAAAGAAGTATGCCATTGAAGAGCATAACCTCAACACCATCATTGCATCATCCTCCCACTCCAAGGTATGCTACCAAAACAAAAGTGGGTTGGAAACCAATGAAATTGCTCCACCACACTCCTTTATGTCTGTTACACAACCAAGATATGGTACTGATGAGCAAGAGGTTCTAACTGCTGACCCACTACCCAAAGAGCAGAAGAATGATGCAACAATTGTAACCACCATAAGGGAGGATAAGGTAGATGTTGGACCAAAAGAACCAATGAGCCTGATCAGAAAAACCTTTAAGTCCCACGGACATTACAACAACTGAAGTAGTCTGCAACAGCTGAAGACATCAGCTGATAACAAAGTCTGAAGTGAAAGAGCTGAAGACAAGAGCTGAAGACAAAGTCTGAAGCTAAAAGAGCTGAAGACAAAGTCTGAAGTGAAAGAGCTGAAGACAAAGACTGAAGACCAAGTTTTAGATGATTGTCACAACAGCTGAAGAAGACCTCTTCAGTAGTTGTGATGGTTTCCTTTCAGTAGTTGTATTTTCTTTTCTGTACTTGTAGTTTCAGTAGTTTTATGTTTCTTCGTGTACTTAGAATACTCTGAGATGTTCTCAGTTGTTGTGAACATTCTCAGTAGTTTGCTTACTTTCAGTAGTTTGTAATAATTCTGTTAGACGTCACTATCAAGTGACATCAGCAGACGTCACATTCCTATATATAAGGAATGCTGACCAAATTGTAATCGGTGCAGCTTAGAAAAACCTAGCAGCCGCCATACGTTAGCATGTGTGCATGAATGTTATTATCCCTTTGCAAAAAACCCTATTTCCATATAACCGTGTACTGTTCCATTGAATATTTATTGTGTTCTTGCTATATTTGTTTAATTCTTGCTCTAATTCCGCTGTGATTCAACTCTAATTGATCAAACTTAGATCACTGATCCTGACAAATGGTATCAGAGCGGGTTAATCATTGATCGGTTTAACAATTGATCATTGAAACTGCTATTTTGATATCTATAGTTTGATCGAATTAGCATATGTGCAAGAATTGGTTATAAAGATTGATTTTCTGCTGCTTCTGGTTATTTAATTTGAGTTTCTTCTTGGTTCTTATTGAGTTTGTTGTGTTTTTGTGCTAAATATTTTGAAACTTGATTGATTTGGTTTGAATCTGAGAATGACTACTCCATCTAATGATCCTCACAATACTGGCTCCTCAACGAAGCCTCCGATGCTGGTTAGGAGTGAGTATAACATATGGCAACGAAGAATGCTCCATCACCTGTCTGTTAACAGTTCAGGTTGTTGGACATCTGTGGTTCACGGTCCACACAAGCCTATGGTGAACAATCTGGAGACCAATCAAATGGTTCCGAAGAAGAAGGAGCAATACTCAGATGAAGATCGTAAACTGTTTGAGATTGATGCTAAAGCCCATGGAATTCTGGCCATGGCACTGCCGAATGAAATCTATTCTGGGCTTATGCATCATGAAACTGCTCATGACCTCTGGAATGCTTTGAAGGAACAATTCGGAGGAACTGATGAGGTCTTAGCAAACAACAGAGAAATCCTCGCCCAACAATATGAGACATTCTCTCATAGGAAGGGTGAGACACTGACTCAACAGTTTGAGCGTTTCTCCTGCTTGATCTCTGAGCTGAAAATGGTCAAGCATGAGTATACTAACAGCCAGATGAACAACAGATTCCTCAGATCACTGCCTGAGAGATGGGACACATACACCATTGTCCTACGCTCCAGTGCAAATCTGGATAGCCTATCTCTCACCCAACTCCATGGAAACTGCTTACATTTGAAAGAGAGATAGAGCAGAAAAGGAAACTGGCATCATCAGGAAAGCTCTCTGATGACTTTGTACCAGGTAACACTGCCTTGGTCGGTCATGAGTCAGAATATGCTGGATCAGAAAGTCATTATGATGAGCATATAGATTTCTCTTCAAACAGTTCTGATCATGCATTTGTTGGTGTTGACAGTCATTCTGGGTGTAATAGTGATAATTTATGCTTTATCATGGATGATTTGCAGGGTATTGCTGATGATGATTTAGAAGAGATGGATATTTTGAGCCAAATGGCCCTGATCAATATCAGATCTCAAAAGTTCTACAAGAGAACTGGTAGGAAATTTCCAGGACTCTCTGGCAAAACCAAAGTTGGTTTTGACAAGAGTAAGTTGAGGTGTCACAAATGCCACAGGCTTGGGCACTTTGCAAGAGAGTGTAGATCAACTGGATCTAACTCCTCTGCACCCTTTGTGACCTTTCCAAGCAATAGTTCACAAAACAAAGGGCAACATCCTGCTAGTTCTGGTCATCACTCACAACCTCAATCTCCTGCATACTTTGTCCCTCAGGGTCCAATGCCATATCCTTATCCCTGCTATTACATGCCACAGCCAAATCCAGTTCATGTCCCTATAGCACAACAACCTCAAGCCCTACCTGAGCCTCAACCATCTCCATCACAATCTCAACCTCATCACAGCTTCTTCACACCAGGAGTTGTTGACTGGAGCAGCTTACCAGATGATCTTTCTGGTTTCAATGAGCAATTATCTGCTGGTGCTGGTCAACATGGTGGTGAACATCCTTTTGGGAATCTTGCTCTCATGGCCCTGGAGTCTACTGAGGGTTCCTGCTCAGATGCTTCATCTTCACAGGTAACCCAGATATCTTCTGAGGCTAAAGCCAAGTTATGTTCTGAATCATGCATAGCTGCCTTTGTCTCTATTAGAGAGGCAAATGTAGCTTTAATCAATCAAAATCTTGAGCTTGAGAAAACTATTTCCAAAAGAAAAGATGAGTATGTGTCTGCACTTAATGACAAAGATGATGAGATTTACAAGCTTAAATGCCAACTTAATGATGAAAAGGCTAAGGTAGAGGTCATACTCGAGAACCACAGAAGTCTCAAAGAGACACTTGCAGCTACCCAAGTTGAGTGTGACCGATGGGTAACATCCTGCAAGGGATTTGAAATGCTTCTCAGCAAGCAAACAGCTTCAAATGTGAAGTTTGGAATAGGTTACAATCATACTGCACCACCTACTGATTTTACTTCAAAATCAATAGTAAAATCTGAAGGTGAAAGTAATTTCCAAACCACATCATCATGTGATTCATCCTCAAATGATAATACAAAATTAGAGGATGAAGTCAGTGTTAAGATCTCAGCAAATCAATTGCCTGATGGTTTAAATGCTGATAAACACATGAAGCTGAGAAATTCAGATGTTGTTCCTCAAAGTACTCCAAGTACTGAAGGGCAAGTCACAACATCTGAAAAGCATTTCAAATCTGATGAAATAAAAGGATTAACAACTGCTGAGGAATCTATCATACGGTCTTTCAGGACGGATAGAGAACAGCTGAAGAACAAGTCTTCAGTTGTTACCGATCCTTCAGTACTTAACACAAGTACTGAAAGGAGGAAAGTACTGAAGATCACACCTTCAGTAGTTTCCACTTCAGCAGTTGATCAATCCAAGATGAAGAATAAGCCATGTGAAATATGTGGTAAATTCAATCATCTATCTGATGAATGCTGGTACAAAAAGGGTTCCAAACTCAACAGAGATAAGCTCATTAAAGAAGAGATAAATAAAATGAAAAATGAGTTTGAAACCAAGTTTGTACCACAGTCATCTCAAACTGATAAACCCAAGGCCTCACCAAAATCCAAAAAGAAGGATGGGGTTTATCAGAAAACAGCTGATAGTGTTCCTCATGATAAACATCAGACGAAGTCTGTGAATTTCAAGAAGGAGGAAATGGTGGGTCACAGGAACTCATCAAAAACAAGTACTGATGTGTCAAATGAGCTGAAGGCTTTAGCAACAAATCAGACACAACTTGTTATGATGGTTCAGCATTTGTTGGGGAGAGTTAACCAACTAGATGCACCTGTGATCAAACCACTGAAAAGGAAATCCAAGCCCAAATCTAAGAATTCCATTTCAGCACCATCTCCACCTTCATCAGCTGTTAATCATGAGAAACAAGTTATGGTTAAATCTGTTGATGAAAACAGACCCAAAACCAAAAAGGTTTGGGTCTCTAAAGCTAACTAGTTTCTTATGATAAATGCAGGGTTCTTCAGCATGCCAAAGAAGCATCTGGTATGTAGACAGTGGAGGATCTATGCATATGACTGGGAGCAGTTCTCTTCTTAATGACTACTCTCAAGGAAAGAAGGGATTTGTCTCATTTGGAAATGATGCTAAGGGTTACATCATCGGGAAAGGATTTGTGTCAAATGGAGAAATCAGATTTGATGATGTTAACCATGTGGAGAATCTCAAGTATAATCTACTGAGTGTCAGTCAGATGTGTGATAAAGGGCATGTTGCACTTTTCACAAGCCAGAACTGCCGGATTCTGTCTTCCAAAGTTCTGAGGCTGATTGACAAGGTATTGGATGAACATACTCTCCTGAAGGCCAACAGGATAGGAAGAGTATATGCCTTGGATTTGTCAAAGAAGATTGCGTTAAAAGGTCATCCTTGCCTGTTCTCCAAGGCCTCTCCTCAGGAATCTAAACTGTGGCATAGAAGGCTGGGTCATGTTAATCTCAAAAACATGAATCAGCTGATCCACAATAGTTTAGTAAGAGGTCTACCAATAAAGGAGTTCCTCTGTGATGAAACCTGCACTGCTTGTTTAAAAGGAAAACAACACAAAGTCTCATTCCCTCCTATAGAAGAACCAAAGTCCACTGCCTGCTTGCAATTACTGCACATGGATCTCTTTGGTCCTGTGAGAGTAATGAGCATGGCAAAGAAGAAATACTGTCTGGTAATTGTGGATGATTACTCCAGATTTGTATGGACCTTCTTCTTGCATTCAAAGGATGAGGCTGCTCAGACAATTATTAACTTTGTGTTGTATGTTGAGAAGCAGTATTCCCTATCAGTCAAGTGTATAAGAAGTGATAATGGAACTGAATTTAGAAACCATACACTTGATGATTTCTACCTTTCAAAAGGAATCAAGAGGCAGTATAGCATCCCAAGGACTCCAGAACAAAATGGAGTAGTGGAGAGAAAGAACAGGACCCTAATTGAAGCTGCAAGGTCCATGTTGGCTGACTCTGGTTTGCCACTGACCTTTTGGGCTGAAGCTGTCAACACAGCATGCTATGTGCAAAATAGAGCTTTAGTGAATCAGAGGTTGATGAAGACTCCTTATGAAGTTCTACATCATTTGGCTCCTCTAATTTCATTCTTCAGAGCATTTGGGTGTCCTTGTTACATTCTCAACACAAAGGATCAACTCCAAAAGTTTGATTCTAAGGTGGATGCAGGGTATTTTGTTGGGTACTCATCCACTTGCAAGGCTTACAGAGTGTTCAACTGTAGAACAAAGATGGTTGAAGAAACCTTGCATGTGAAGTTCAATGAATCTCCTAAGGACAAAATCCCACAAAACCCTGTGGAGTTGTTTGATCTGGACATACTGCAATATGTTCCTTATCAGCCTCCAGCTGTTGCAGATCATGTGAATTCATCACCTTCTGCAGCTAGTCATCCATCTGGTGGTACTGATGTTCATGATGATCCCAGTACTCACCTATTCAAGTTTAGTGATCAACTGCCTGAGTCTACTCAACTTGATGTTCCTGTAGCTTCAGTAGCACCATCCACAACAAATGCTGATGAGATTTCTGAATCCTCTACTTCATTTGACCTGCCATCTAACACTTGGTTTCAAGAATCTGGATCAACATCTGTTGCTGCTGAGCGTGCTACAAACACTTGCACAGATCTCATAGTGTATCAAGAGCTGAAGAATCACCCAACGTCTCAAATCATTGGTGATATCAATGCTGGTGTCTCAACTAGAAGTCAATTGTCCAACTTCTGCTTCTATGCTCTTTTCATCAGTCAGCAAGAGCCAAAGAACTATCATATTGCATTAAGAGACAATGGATGGGTTGATGCCATGCAGCTTGAGCTTCTTCAGTTCAAAAAGCAGCAAGTGTGGGAACTGGTTCCTCTACCCCCAGGTAAGTGTGCAATAGGCACTAAATGGGTGTTTAGGAATAAAACAGATGAAAATGGGCAAATTGTCAAGAACAAGGCCAGACTGGTTGTCCAGGGGTTTTCACAAGAAGAAGGTATTGATTATGATGAAACCTTTGCCCCTGTAGCCAGACTGGAGGCAATTAGATTGTTCTTAGCCTATGCTGCATTCCACAATCTTAAAGTTTTTCAAATGGATGTCAAAAGTGCATTTTTATATGGTAAAATAAAAGAAGAGGTTTATGTGTGTCAACCACCAGGTTTTGAGGATAATAAACATCCTGATTGGGTGTATAAACTTGATAAGGCTCTTTATGGGTTGAAACAAGCTCCTAGAGCCTGGTATGAAACACTGTCAAATTTTCTTCTTCAGAATAATTTCACTAGAGGCTCCATAGATAAAACTTTGTTCATTAAGAAAGTGGGTCAGCATAAGCTCCTTGTTCAAATTTATGTTGATGATATTATTTTTGCTTCCTCTGATCCACAGTTGTGTGATGCATTTACAAAGTTGATGCAACAAAAATTCGAAATGAGTGCCATGGGAGAATTACAGTTCTTTCTAGGTTTGCAAATCAAACAAAAGGCTGATGGAACTTTCATTCATCAGTCAAAATACACAAAAAGTCTTTTGGCAAAGTTTGATTTACAACACTGTAAGCCCTGTTCTACTCCCATGTGCAGCACCACACAACTGGATGCAGATCAGAAAGGTAAAGCTGTTGATGAAACACTTTACAGATGTATGATTGGGTCCTTGATGTACTTAACAGCTTCTAGACCAGATATTATGTTTGCAACTTGTGTTTGTGCTAGATTTCAGGCTGCTCCTAAAGAGTCTCATTTGATTGCAGTCAAGAGGATCTTTAGATATCTGCAAGGTACTCAATCTCTAGGTCTTTGGTATTCCACTGGGCACTCTTGCAAATTAGTTGCTTTTTCTGATAGTGACTATGCAGGGTGTAAATTAACTAGAAAATCAACTTCTGGTGGATGTCAATTCCTAGGCAACTGTTTGGTTTCTTGGCAGAGTAAGAAACAAACATCTGTTGCTACATCCACTGCTGAAGCCGAGTACATTGCTGCTGCAAGTTGTACATCTCAGGTACTCTGGCTTCAGAATCAATTACTGGATTATGGCATTACAGAGACTAAGACTCCATTACTAATGGATAGTGCTTCAGCTCTTTGTATTGTCAAGAATCCAGTCCAGCACTCTAGGACCAAACATATTGAGATCAGACACCATTTTATTAGGGATTGTTTTGAAAAAGGTCTGATTGATCCAAAGTTTGTTCCTAGTGCTGATGAGCTTGCAGACATATTTACTAAGCCTTTGGACAGTTCAACTTTCCAAAACCTAGTGTTAAGGCTTGGTATGCTGCAGCTAGAATAAGTGACAACTACTGATGATCTCAGTCAACAAGTACTGATGAGCATTCGTATACTACTGTCACAAATAAGTACTGAAGTTCTTTTATCCTCAGTAGTTTTCATAACTACTGAAGACTAAATTACTTAAAAGTACTGAAGTACTCATCTGTTGAAAAGAACTGATGTGGTTACAACTACTGCTGTAGTTACAACTGCTGATGTCAGAATAACAGATAAGTACTGATGACCTATGAAACATCTGAAACTCAGACAAAGTCTGATGAAGTGTTGAGGTCAGAATGAAACAGCTGATGAGCTAAGAATTGACGACAACAGCTGATGAGAAATTTTTCTCTTCAGTTGTTTCTACAACTGCTGCTTCACTTCAAACAACTGAAGCCAAAACCATGTCTTCAGTAGTTTCACAACTACTGATGACTAACACCAAGTCTTCAGTTGTTACAACACCTGAAGCCAAAACCATGTCTTCAGTAGTTTCACAACTACTGATGACTAATACCAAGTCTTCAGTTGTTACAACTTCTGAAAGTTAAAACCAGGTCTTCAGTTGTTTTCAAACAACTGATGACAGCACCAACACTTTCAGTCGTTTTATATCAGCCTTTTCTTACCCTATAAATACCTAAACCTACTTTCAAACGTTTCATTAGCCGTTTTCCGTCCTTCACTCTCTCAACAATGGCGACCATGAAACTCAAACCCAGACACAACTGTGTTGCCTACCTCTCGAAATCGGCCTTCTGGAACAAATTTGATAACGCCATCGATCTTATGGTAGATTCCCAGTACCGAACCGCGTTTCTTCTGAATCCTACCATATACCCCGATTCCCTAAGCCAGTTCTGGACCAACGTCTCTGTGCAAACTAGTGAGAATGATAGCCAAATCACTCTCCAGTCGTTGGTCAACCAGAAACAGGTGGTCATCACTCCGGACATCATTCGACAAACCCTAGATCTACATGATGCCACCTGTGTCACAGAATACCCGAAAGGCACAACCGATATGTCTTTCATCAACAACGGGTATGAAGGAGACTTAAGTGCTACCACCATTCTGAAGAAGCACTTCCATGATGCTGAACGTCTTATATTCCACATGGTGAATGTCTGCCTTGCACCAAAAACCTCCTCATGGGATCAGATGTCCTCCCGATGGCAACAGGTATTATACTCTATCTTTGAACGACAAACTTTAAATTTTTCTGAGATAGTTTTTATGGAACTAAAGGATCTGGCCTTGAAACCTGTGGCAAACAGATGGATATTATATCCCAGGTTTCTCATGGCCATAATTTTAACACAGCTAAAATCAGACGGCCTTGTTGGCCTTGGAGTCCCTGCTCCGGCTGTATTGCCTGAAGTATACTCCAGGCACAACTCTGACCCTACAATGAAAGGGGCTGCCCGGCTGCTCAAACCCAAGCAGCGGGAACCCACAGCCTCCACTTCCAGATCCAAAGTCCCCACCAAACCCAACACCAAAAAGCCCAAAAAGGCTACTCAGGGAGATGAGTCCCCTGAGGATGCCCCTGTACCACCAATACAGGAAACACTTACTGGTTCTAACCCCCCAGTAGTGTCAAAGACTCCACCAGCCCTAGCCGCTCAGGCATCCTCTCAACAGGATCCTGATGCAACCAAAATTGGGGATACCACAATGCTGGAACCTATCTCAATTGAGAAGGTTACCATTGAAGAGCACCAGTCACCCCGGGTGCAATCTGCTTCAAACCTATCTCCAAATGCAACCGCCCCTCAAAGCCCAACATTTATTGTTGCACAAGTGTTGAGTCAGCTGCATTCCTCTCCTCCTCCCCAGACACCAATTACAATGGGGAGAACCTCAACAGCTGAGGAAGAGGACCAAAATGCTGCTGATAACCCACAGCACAGGGGTTATAATGTTCAATCTCCCCGTGTAGAGGAGGAGGTTAGAACATCTGGTGAGGCTGCCACTTCTACTGATTCAGCAAATGAACAGGATGAAGTTGGTAACATCTCTAAGACCTCACCAGAGGCAACTGCCGATGAAGGACTCAGTCCTGAGGCAGGAAGTCCCCAGAACCAAGAACAAGGGGCACATGCTACAACTGATCTACACTCAGGGCATGTACATCCTGATTCAATCAGGAGGTCAGGTGATTCAGCAAAAACTGATGATGACCTGGGCTTTTTCTATGATGTCTTAGCCCATAACACAATCCTTGAGGCTGAGGTGAGCAGACTCAAAGAACTGCTTGCCAAAATGTCTCAGGATCAAAGTCCATCTGCCCCAATAAACCCACAGATGGCACCTTCATCTGAAGGTTCCCCAAACACTCCGCCACTTCACTCAACTGAGCCACCAGCCACTGTTGTTGGCACCACCTCTCAGGGACAGAACCCCTCTGAGCAGATGGTTGCTACATTTCAAAATTCCTTACCTCTCATCACTCCCATCATCAATGAGATTGTGCATAAAGCCATTGATGAGAGGATCTCCTCGAATCTAAAAACACTTGTTGATGATGCTGTGCAAAAGAAGCTTTCTGCCATTCAAACCCCTGAACCCAATGCACCCAAAAAGGGGGAGTCTAAGGCAGTGAAAGAAAGAAAGAGAAAGAGAGTGGAAGAGGAGAAACAACAAGAAAAAGAACAGGAAAAACAGCTGATCACATACAAGAGAAAGAAAAGTGCTGAAACTCAAAAGCCTGATGAAGAGAAATCATTGGAAGATCTGATTAAAGAAGCTGATGAAGCTCACAGCAGATCAATGGACAGAATAATAGATCAACTCTTCAGACAGGGCTTTGATACAGCCACATTAGACACTGAGATCAGAAGGCTGGAGATTAATGAGATACAAGAAAGATGGGCCAGTTATAGTGTGATGGAAAGGGAGAGGTTGGAGATAATGATCAGGTTTATTGCAAAATACTTGGGAAGATCATTAATTGAGATTAAATCATGGACCAGAGACAGTATTCTGGCAATAACCACCAGAATCTGTGCTTCTGAAGAATTCAATAAGGGGTTGATTATAGAAGCCTTAGACGAAGCAGGTGCTGGGAAGAGAACTGATATGGCCAAGCTTTCCAAAGCCAAACTCACCATAAAAATGCTAGATCAGCCTTCCCAAACTCCCTCTCAAAAACAACCAACCCCACAACTCTCCAAATCAACTCAACCCTCAAAACCAACTCCCTTACCCCAAAAACCACCTCAAACCACATCCAGTGATGCACCCAGAAGGAGGAGAAGGGTGTTGAGGATGGTAGAAGAAGAAGAAGAAGATGATGAAGAAGATAGTCTGCCAATCTCTGCTGTTCTAAAATTACCTGAGCCCAGAAGTCAACAAATGATCACACCAGACTTTCAGAGGCAAATGGTGAAAGTTAAGATTGAAGAAGAAGAACAGCAGAAACAGCACGATGAGCAACTTTTGAAGATGATTGACAAAGAGTTTCCTCAGTCATCATCTATACAAGCCATGAAGAAACACGCTCAAAGGCTGTATGCTCTCAGGTATACCTTTCAATATCAAAAGGAGAGAGTAAGGATTTGGCCAGACCCCAGGGTTAGTTCTAGAATTCATAAGAAATCCATACCAAGTAGATACAATGGCCAAGTGAGAAAGACCATAGATGCTGCTATTATGTTGGCCATTGTAGTCTCACCCTGGGAAATACTTGAAGACTTCAAGAGAGCCTACAAGTCAAAGATGACCCCTCAAACTCTAATGGAGAACAAAATGGTCAAGAAGGGGTTGTTATACAAGAGGCTTGAAGAGATCAAGAAAAATGAACTCCAGTTGTTATTAGAAGGGACTCACCCAGATGAATTTGCTTACAGAGAGATAACAACTGTTGAGTTGAAAAATGGAAAGACGATAAAGTACTTATCAGAGTACTATGGCCCAGAGTTCTTCTTCGAAGGAGAAGCAGAAGAACTCACTAAGGAGGAACAAGTTGTTCTCCTTGAGGCCTACGTCAGAGAGTCTTATAGACTCATCAATGGGAAGTAGGTTTCATGGTTGGGATAACGGCTCTGTGTCCAGTTCCCCAAGACAGAGTTCCCTTCCATCCTTTGACATTCACATCTACTGAAACCTGTTCCCTGGCCTGTGCTTATCCGATATCTCTAAAGCTGATCAAGAGAGTATTTCTGCCAAGAATAAGTGGGACCTCAATAAGCTTAAAGGTTTTGGCTGCATTGGTTCAGGGGGAGTTTGTTGGACCAAAAGAACCAATGAGCCTGATCAGAAAAACCTTTAAGTCCCACGGACATTACAACAACTGAAGTAGTCTGCAACAGCTGAAGACATCAGCTGATAACAAAGTCTGAAGTGAAAGAGCTGAAGACAAAGTCTAAAGACAAGAGCTGAAGACAAAGTCTGAAGCTAAAAGAGCTGAAGACAAAGTCTGAAGTGAAAGAGCTGAAGACAAAGACTGAAGACCAAGTTTCAGATGATTGTCACAACAGCTGAAGAAGACCTCTTCAGTAGTTGTGATGGTTTCCTTTCAGTAGTTGTATTTTCTTTTCTGTACTTGTAGTTTCAGTAGTTTTATGTTTCTTCGTGTACTTAGAATACTCTGAGATGTTCTCAGTTGTTGTGAACATTCTCAGTAGTTTGCTTACTTTCAGTAGTTTGTAATAATTCTGTTAGACGTCACTATCAAGTGACATCAATCGACGTCACATTCCTATATATAAGGAATGCTGACCTAATTGTAATCGGTGCAGCTTAGAAAAACCTAGCAGCCGCCATACGTTAGCATGTGTGCATGAATGTTATTATCCCTTTGCAGAAAACCCTATTTCCATATAACCGTGTACTGTTCCATTGAATATTTATTGTGTTCTTGCTATATTTGTTTAATTCTTGCTCTAATTCCGCTGTGATTCAACTCTAATTGATCAAACTTAGATCACTGATCCTGACAGTAGAAAACCTCATCTCCACCGCTGATCAACCCTTAACCACCAAAGCCAGAAAGAACAAAATCAGGCTAGCAAGAAAAATTGCCAAGAAGGTGGTTGAGACTAAGATGAAGATAGACCCAAGGCAAAAGGTTGTATTCATTTCAGCTGCATTCCAAGTGGTTAGAAATCCTGATTCTGAAAAAGAATGTAATACCAGCACTTCCATCCAGATGAAGGATCAAAAGTTGAAGGGGAAGGCTGTTGAAGAAGAAAAGAAATACAAGAAACAACAGCCCACATGCCCCATCAAGAATAACATTGAGTGCATAATCTGTGGTCTGCATATCCACATGGCTAAAGATTGTTACTACAATCCAGCAAGCATACATTATGCAACCAATGTTAAGAAAGAAGGAGTCAATGATAGTTTCATATTTGGACCTTACCATATGGTCCAAGTGTTAAGGAAACGAAAGCTTGTTTCCGAAGCCAAGTTGCTTTCGAAAGAAACTCATTCTTTCGAAAAGAAAATAGCTTCGGAAGACAAGCTAAAGAACAAACAAAGGAACAAGAAGAATCCTTTGAAACCTTCAGAGAAGAAGACTGCTTCGGAAGAAAAGGTGGGGAGAACTTCTTCTGAGAAGAAAGAAGCCTCGGAAGCAAGTTATGCTGCACAAGCCTCTTCAGGCCGATCAACACTAATCAACCATAGGATGGAATGGAAGATCAAAAAAGATGCTACAACCCAATCCTCTTCTTCACAAACCATAATTGAACCCCCATGCATATATTTTGGTTCAATTATATCATCTACATTGGAAGAACCCAAGACCAATAAGGCTTGGGTTTCCAGTAGTAACTAATCATTTCACCTTATGTGCAGGGACATCCACATGACAAGATTGGAAATGTTTGGATTGTGGACAGTGGATGCTCCAGCCACATGACAGGGAACAAATCTCTCCTATAACAATTTGAACATTTTGATGGAGGTCCTGTTCAGTTTGGAGTTGAAGCCAGAGGATACATTTCTGGTAGAGGTAGTGTATCCAATGGTAAGTTAAAATTTGACAAAGTAAACTTAGTCAAACAATTTGAACACAATCTCTTGAGTGTTTCTCAATTCTATGACCAAAAGCACCAAATGATTTTCATAGAACATGAGTGCATTATCCTCAAACCCAGGATGACAATTCCTCAAGAATTGGTGCTTCTTAGATCTCCCAAGAGAGGGGATATGTACAAGCTGGATATGAACAATGCTTCCCCACTGGGTGAAGTATCATGCTTTCTTTCCAAAGCAAATGGTGATGAGTCAACTCTTTGGCATAAAGGAATGTGCCATGTTAATTTTAAAACCATGAATAATTTGGTTAAAAATAATTTGGTACATGCTGTGCCCAAAAAGGAGTTTATCTGTAAAGATAATTGTGTTGCTTGCCTGAAAGGAAAGCAACACAAGGTTTCTCACAAATCCAAAGAGGTCAACTACATCACCACCCCATTACACTTATTGCACATTGATCTTTTTGGTCCCACAAGTATAATGAGCATTGAAAGGAAATCATATTGCCTTGTGATTATTGATGACTTCACAAGATTTACTTGGGTTTTCTTTCTAAGAACTAAAGATGAAACGGCTGAAACTTTAAAATCTTTTATTCTTAAAATTGAAAATCAGATAGATCACAAGGTAAAAATCATTAGAAGTGATCAAGGGACTAAGTTTAAGAATCAAGTTCTTGACTTATTCTGTAACTCAAAAGGGATTGCTAGACAATATAGTGCTCCTAGAACTTCTCAACAAAATGGTGTTGCTAAGAGGAGGAAAAGGACACTTATTGAGGCTACAAGAACTATGTTAGCTGATTCAAAGCTGCCTCTAACTTTCTAGGCAGAGGCAATCAGCACTGCATGCTATGTGCAGAACAGGGTTCTCATTTTTAAGCCCCATGGAAAGACCCCTTATGAGTTATGGAACAAGAGGCCACCGTTCATTGGCTTTCTTAGGTCCTTTGGGAGCAGGTGTACCATACTTAACACAAAACACAATTTAGCAAAGTTTGCTGAAGAGTCGGATGATGCTATCTTTGTTGGATATTCCTCAAGCTCTATTGCTTATAGAGTATATAATATTAAAAATCAACAATTTGAGGAATCATCCAACATTGTTGTAAATGAGCACACTCCTTATGTTAAGGGCAATGGTCTTGAATATATCTTCAATTTAGAATTGTTTCCAAACTATTCTAAACCATCTTGTGAGAATGATTTAGCTGGAACAGGAACTCAAAATGACCCCTATGAAGATCAAATGTTTGAGTTACCCAGACCTATTACCAGTTCTCCAAGAAGAATTGAAGATCCAGCTCCCATTACTTGAAGTCCTGAAAGCATGAATATCTCAGGAAACAATAGAGCTTCAACAAGCTATTAGCTAACTGAGCCTCACAACTCAACAATTGACAACTGAAGTACTCAACATCAAGCTGATGAAGACAGTAATCAGGAGGAACAGGCAACTGTTGATGTTGCTTCTTAGTAAAATATCATTTATGCTGTCATACATTCATTCAATCAGTCCTTATTGAATGAGTGTGAGACATCAGGTGGTGAAGGTGTTCAAAATCCTTAGCAAAACTTCTCAAACTTGGATCTATCTATGCAACTAGATGTGATTCCTAGGCTCAGGATCACAACACTCATCCAGCTGAAAACATCATTGGGGACGTCTCAGAAGGCATGAGAACAAGAAGTCAGACCCATAATAGGAATGTCTGCTTATACTCATGCTTCTCTCTTAGATGGAACCAAAGAAGGTAGAAGAAGCTTTCAAGGACAACAATTGGGTTGAAGCAATGCAAGAGGAGTTGCTTCAGTTCAAGAGGCAAAAGGTATGGAACTTGTGTCTATTGCCACCTGGCCAAGTCCCTATTGGCACTAAGTGGGTGTTAAAAAACAAAAGAGATGATAGAGGTTTGATCATCAAGAACAAAGCAAGACTTGTTGTTCAAGGATACACACAGGAGGAAGGCATAGATTACACTGATGTCTTTGCAGCTGTTGCAAGACTTGAGGCTGTGAGAATCTTCCTTACTTTTGCAGCATCCAAGAACTTTACAGTCTATCAACTTGATGTCAAATGTGCATTTTTGTATGGGGATATCAATAGAGAAGTCTATGTGTGTCAGCCACCTAGATTTGAAGACCCACAGCACCCCAACTATGTGTGCAAACTTGATAAAGCTCTTTATGGGTTGCATCAAGCACCTAGGTTATGGTATGAGACACTCTCTTAGTTTCTTCTCAAGAATGGCTATACCAGAGGCACAAAAGACAAGACATTGTTCATAAAGAAGTCTGGGAAGGACTTTGAAAGCATCATGAGGAAGTAGTTTGAAATGCTACTTTTACAAGTCTATGTTGATGACATGCTACTTGTACAAGTCTATGTTGATGACATCATATTTGGTTCCTCAAATGACCAAATATGCAAGGACTTTGAAAGCATCATGAGGAAGTAGTTTGAAATGAGTTCCATGGGAAAGATGGACTTCTTCCTTAGAATTCAAGTGAAACAGATGGAAGAAGGGTTCTTCATCAATCAATCTAAGTATGTCAAGGACATCTTAGAGAGATTTAATATGAAGATTGTAAGCCAGGCAAGACACCTAATCCCAGAAATCATAATCTTTGTCCTGATTCCGAGGGGGAAGATACTGATCAGCATCAGTACAAGGTGATTGTTGGATCTCTGATGTATCTCACTGCAAGTAGACCTAATATCACGTTTGCAACATGCATCTGTGCAAGATATCAAGCTTCTCCAAAGGTGTGTCACCTAATTGCTGCAAAAAGAATCCTTAGATACCTCAAAGGAGCTCCTAAATAGGGACTTTGGTATCCTAAGAACAAGGACTTTAACCTCTATGGTTACACTGACAGTGATAACGGTGGCTACAACATCAACAAGAAATCTACATCCGGAGGATGTCAATTTCTTGGTGGAAGGAACATCTCCTGGCAATGCAAGAAGCAATCATGTGTCTTTACATCGACTGCTAAAGCATAATACATTGCTGCTGGGAGCTACTACGCTCAACTACTATGGATTTAGAATCAGATGCTGGACTATGGTTTCAACTTCATATAGACTCCTATCCACATAGATAACAAGAGTGTCATTTCTATCACAGAAAATCAACTCAAGCACTCCAAGACAAAGCATATTGACATCATGTACCATTTCATTAGAGATATTCATGAGAAAAATCTAATAAAGCTAGTCAAAGTCAATTCAAATGAACAATATACTGATGTAAGGCCCCGTTCCCGGGATGCTTACAGCTGGTCAATCATCGCATAAAACATATAAAACACATCATTTTTGCAGCGGAATTTAAACTTTTCATTAATGATAAAAACTGTGTCAAATTATCACATCGTTGGCTTATATCCCAAAAATTGTATTGACACAATGACATTCTCAAAAATGTGGATGCCAGACTCGAATTATCCCCGGTAGCTTATGCATCCATGCCTGCACCTCCTCAGCATCATCAATTACCTGCCAACTATAATGCATACAAAAGTCAGTGATGCTGAGTGAGTTCTAGTTTTACTTTAACAAAACTTTATCATGATCACACACTATATCATACATTAACATCGCATAAACTTTAACTTTATTCAAAATCTTTATCGAACTCGTTCGATAACCATACTTTAGCTTTATTCATTTACTTTATCAGGTGAGAACGCAACAAATGCCATTCTCCTTTAGCAGGTGGGCATACCCAAAGTATAGCCCCTATGTAAGAATGTAATGAATACCATCCTCCTTTAGCAGTTGAGCATACCGATATGTAGCTCCTATGTGAGAATGCACCAAGCATAACTCCTTTAGCGGTTGAGCACACCAATATGTAGCTCCTATGTGAGAACGCACGATGCATAACTCCTTTAGCGGTTGAGCACACCAATGTGTAGCTCCTATGTGAGAATGCACGAAGTATAACTCCTTTAGCGATTGAGCACACGAATGTATAGCTCCTATATGAGAATGCACGAAGCATAACTCCTTTAGCGGTTGAGCACACCAATGTGTAGCTCCTATGTGAGAATGCATGAAGCATAACTCCATTAGCGGTTGAGCACACCAATGTGTAGTTCCTATATGAGAATGCACGAAGCATAACTCATTTAGCGGTTGAGCACACCAATGTGTAGCTCCTATGTGAGAATGTAACGAATACCATCCTCCTTTAGCAGTGCTTGCAAGACTTCATTAGCGCGTTTTAACATTTTCACAGTTGTACTTTATTAGGTAACTATTCTTGAATTATTATTCAAGTTCTTTAACGTTTCACATGTGACTTTACCATCGTTCTTTAGCCTTTAACTGCAATGATATTATATATATATATATATATATATATATATATATATATATATATATATATATATATATATATATATATATATATATATACGTACTTTAACTCTTTAGCATTTAGTTCATCATCATTCTTCATCATTCATCATTCGTTTTCACTCTCCATTTTTCATCATCATTATCTTTCAATTTCATTACATAATACTTTACTTACGTATACGTATATACCAAGTAAAGCCACATCATAAACATAACGTATTAAAATTGTTTTAGTGTGAAAAGATGACACATCACACATCACAGTATACCATGCCAAAACTTGAACATACATCAACAACAACATCTCGTGCGAGAACTAGCCTGTCGCGCGAGAACCTTACCGCATTCAAATCCTAACCATCAAATCATCTCTGTCGCACGAGAACTACAAGTCGCGGGAAAACATCAAATCAACTCTATCACGCGAGAACTACCTGCCGTGCGAGAACTAACCCCTTTCGCGCGAGAACTTCGCAGATTCAAATTCCATAAAGTACAACTTAATTGCTCACACGAAAACTACGGGTTTCTCCCACCCAGTCATAACTTATTGCGTCTAAGGCCTGTTCTACATTCTTAACATCATAACAACATCATCACAAACATAAACACACATTTACAAACGTTTTACTATGCATAGTAGCTCCAAAACATAAAACTTGCATAAAAAGGGGACTAGAAACTCACCTCTTGAAGTTCTAGAACAACCACAACCTTCTCGAAGCCTTTGCCGAACAAAAAATACCTAACCATGCATTATATTCATCAATAATCCTTTCTTAGTACATAACACGAGTTACATACCTCAAACACTTGGATTCTTCACTTTCACTCTCTACGCAGTCACCTTCTCTCTCTAACAACAGCACTTCTCGTGCGAAAATAGAGTCAGACTGGGTGTTCTCAGCTATTTATACCCAGCTCAAACTTTTCGCATGAGGTTCTCGCGCGAGAACCATCTTTCGCGCGAAAATTTTCTCTGCTTTATTTTCTTGAAATTTTCTCGCGTTACAAGTCCACCCCCCTTATTTAGGCTTCGTCCTCAAAACCTGTCAGTCGTCGAACAGCTACGGATAATGTTGTTTCATCTCCTCCTTGGTCTCCCATGTAGACTCGGACCCCTTTCTGTGCCTCCACTGTACTCGCACAAGTGGAACCACTTTATTCCTTAACCTTGTCTCCTTTCTATCAATAATGGCCACTGTTTGCTCCACATAATTGAGTCGTTCATCTACCTTGATATCCTCAAATGGCATGATCATATCTTCAACGGCCAAGTACTTTCTCAGATGAGATACATAGAACGTCGGATGAATTCCACTTAACTCATCGGGTAGCTCTAACTTGTAAGTCACCTCTCGTACTCGCCCAATGATTCGGAAAGGCCCTATATACCTCAGGAAGAGCTTCCCTCGCTTTCTGAATAGGATGGTCCCTTTCTAAGGCGAGTCCTTCAACATAACTCTATCGCCCACCTCAAACTCAATCGGTCTACGCCTCTTGTCGGCATACGACTTCTGTCTATCCTTTGCTGCTTTCATAAAGGCCTTGATCTTTTTCAACTTTTTGGTCATAGCCTCAATCACCTTTATGCTCCCAACTCCTTCTGTTTGATATCACCCCAACACACGGGCGTCCTACACCTCCTACCGTATAGCATCTTATAAGGGGGCATACCAATACTAGCATGATAACGATTGTTATATGATATGTTGGCTAACGGTAAGTGTTCATCCCAACTTCTTCCAAAATCAATGATGAATGCTCATAGCATATCCTCTAGAAACTGAATTGTCCTTTCTGACTGACCATCTTTCTGAGGATGGTAAGTCGTACTGATATGTAACCTCGTCCCTGTCGCATAACTTCGATGTAAACCGAGTCTCACGGTCAGACACGATAGACACCAGTACACCATGACGAGTCGCAATCTCCTTGATGAATAGATACACCAACAACTCAGATGAATACATCTCACGGATTAGCAGAAAGTGAGCACTCTTCGTCAAATGATCAACGATCACCCATATGGCATCGTATCCACTTGTCGTACGGGGCAACTTCATAATGAAGTCCATGGTGATGTGTTCCCACTTCCACTCGGGTATATCCAAAGGCTGGATCTTCCCGTGTGGCTTCTGATGCTCCGCCTTCACTTGCAGACAAGTAAGGCACTTACTCACATACTATGCTATGTCGCGCTTCATTCCCGGCCACCAGAAATCTTTCTTCATATCCTGATACATCTTCGTGGCACCGGGGTGAACCGAGTATTGAGTCTTATAAGCTTCATCCATGATCTTCCCTCGTAGATCTCCATAACGAGGAATCCACATCCGCCCGAATCGGGTTCTAACACCAAGTGTGTTCTCACCCAACTCCACGACTAAACCCTTCATCCGCTCAAAGTTAGTCCGATCCTCCGTCAGAGCTTCATCCTGAAATTCCTTGACCTACTTCATCACATAAGAGGTCATAACCAACTAATAAGCCTTCACCCGAATCGGCTCGGATCTCTCCTTTCGGCTAAGGGCACCCGCCACCACGTTGGCCCTGCCTGGATGGTAGTAGATCTCATAATCGTAATCCTTGATAAGCTCCAACCATCTTCTTTGCCTCATATTGAGATCCTTTTTCTAGAAGAAGCACTTCAAGCTCTTGTAGTAAGTGAAGATAGTGCACCTCGTCCCATACAAGTAGTGCCTCTAAATCTTCAATGCAAAGACCACAGCCGTCAACTCCAAATCATGGGTAGGGTAGTTAGCCTTATGGATCTTCAACTTTCGGGATGCATAGGCTATAACTCTCTCCTGTTGCATCAACATGCAACCTAATCCCGAGTAAGAAGAATTTGAATAGACCACCAAGTCTTCGCTCCATTCGGGCAAGATCAAAACGGGAGCTTGAGTCAATCTCGTATTTAGCTCTTCGAAAGCATTCTCCTGCTCTAGACCCCATACGAACTTCACATCCTTATGGGTCAACTTGTTCAACTCACGGTAGTCGATGCATATCCTCATGCTACCGTCCTTCTTCTTCACGAATAAGACTGGAGCACCCCATGGAGAGATACTTCGGTCGAATGAACCCCATATTCAGCAACCCTTGCAGCTGAGTCATCAGTTCCTTCATCTCAGAGGGAGCTAGACGATACGGCACCTTAGCAACAGGTTGGGCACCAGATATTCGATCGATTTGGAACTCGATCTCGGGGTCAGGTGGCACACCTGATAGATCCTTTGTGAACATGTCCGGGAAGTCACACACGACCGATACATCCGTCAATCGTGGTACTAACGCATCCACATCCTTCACGTAGACTAGATAACCACCACATCCATGCCTCATACACTTCTCCACCACAACCATCGAAATCACTTTCGGGACCGTACTAACTCTATCGCCATAAATCGCCACCGAACTCCCATCAGGCGCGTCAATCGAATCATCTTCTTGCGACACACAATACTTGCCTCATAGGCTGCCAGACAATCCATCCCAAGGACAACATCAAATCCTCCTAAGGGCATCATAAACAGTCTAGCATGAAACCTATGACCTTCCAATTCTATGACACCATCCTCTAAGCACTATAAGATTCAAACACCAACACGATCATTTAAGGTAATAGCTCAAGTTATGTCAAGTATAGTAAGTCCCTAATTACAGTGGCTAGTTGTGATAAGCCACTTACTTTCCTCTTCATTCCCCAAGCATTTCCTATCTTGGCTACATCAGTATTCAAATCTGCAAAGAGCACATCAACCACATAACACGCACACATAATTCCTTTTCCATTAACGTTCATAAAACGTTTACCTGTAAGCATGTAGCTACTAGGACTGGCATCCCTTCCCTCTCGTCCCATTCTCAGTTTAAGTTTAGGTTTTGAAAATATTTAACCTAATTCTCTTAAACTATGGCTTTGATACCAACTTGTAAGACCCCGTTCCCGGGATGCTTACAACTGGTCAATCATCGCATAAAACATATAAAACACATCATTTTTGTAGCGGAATTTAAACTTTTAATTAATGATAAAAACTATGTCAAATCATCAAATCGTTTGCTTATATCCCAAAAATTGTATTCACACAATGACATTCTCAAAATTATGGATGCCAGATCGAATTATCCCCAGTAGCTTATGCATCCATGCCTTCACCTCCTCAGCATCATCAATTACCTGTCAACTATTATGCATACAAAAGTCAGCGACGCTGAGTGAGTTCTAGTTTTACTTTAACAAAACTTTATCATGATCGCACACTATATCATACATTAAAATCGCATAAAATTTAACTTCATTCATCATCTTTATCGAACTCATTCGATAACTATACTTTAGCTTTATTCATTTACTTTATCAGGTGAGAACGCAAAATATGCCATTCTCCTTTAGCGGGCGGGCATACCCAAAGTATAGCCCCTATGTGAGAATGTAACGAATACCATCCTCCTTTAGCAGTTGAGCATACCGATGTGTAGCTCCTATGTGAGAATGCACCAAGCATAACTCCTTTAGCTGCTGAGCACACCAATGTATAGCTCCTATGTGAGAATGCACGAAGCATAACTCCTTTAGCGGTTGAGCACACCAATGTGTAGCTCCTATGTGAGAATTCACGAAGTATAACTCCTTTAGCGGTTGAGCACACCAATGTGTAGATCCTATATGAGAATGCACGAAGCATAACTTCTTTAGCGGTTGAGCACACCAATGTGTAGCTCCTATGTAAGAATGCATGAAGCATAACTCTTTTAGCACTTGAGCACACCAATGTGTAGCTCCCATGTGAGAATGCATGAAGCATAACTCCTTTAGCGGTCGAGCACACCAATGTGTAGCTCCTATGTGAGAATGTAACGAATACCATCCTCCTTTAGCAGTGCTTGCAAGACTTCATTAGGGCGCTTTAACGTTTTCACAACTGTGCTTTATCGAGTAACTATTCTTGAATTATTATTCAAGTTCTTTAATGTTTCACATGTGACTTTACCATC
Organism: Flaveria sonorensis; assembly: GCA_025506505.1. Classification (NCBI taxonomy): domain Eukaryota; kingdom Viridiplantae; phylum Streptophyta; class Magnoliopsida; order Asterales; family Asteraceae; genus Flaveria; species Flaveria sonorensis. The sequence goes on from CM046428.1 coordinate 41,003,851, forward strand.
GTTCTTTAGCCTTTAACTGCAATGATATAATATATATATATATATGTACTTTAACTCTTTAGCATTTAGTTCATCATTATTCATCATTCGTTTTCGCTCTCCATTTTTCATCATCGTTATCTTTCACTTCATTACATAATACATTACTTACGTATACGTACATACCAAGTAAAGTCACATCATAAACATAACGTATTAAAATCGTTTTAGCGTGAAAAGATAACACATCAGACATCACAGTATACCATGCGAAAACTTGAACATACATCAACATCAACATCTTGTGCGAGAACTAGCCTTTCGAGTGAGAACCTTACCACATTCAAATCCTAACCATCAAATCATCTCTGTCGCGCGAGAACTACATGTCACGCGAAAACATCAAATGATCTCTATCATGCGAGAACTACCTGTCATGCGAGAACTATCCTCTTTCGCGCGAGAACTTTGCAGATTCAAATTCCATAAAGTACAACTTAACTGCTCGCGGGAAAACTACGGGTTTCTCCCACCCAGTCATAACTTATCACGTCTAAGGGCTGTTCTACATGCTTAACATCATAACAACATCATCATAAGCATAAACACACATTTACAAACGTTTTAGTATGCATAGTAGCCCCAAAAGATAAAACTTGCGTAAAAAAAGGGGACTAGAAACTCACCTCTTGAAGTTCTGGCACAATCACAACCTTCTCGAAGCCTCTGCCGAACAAAAACTACATAACCATGTGTTATATTCATCAATAATTGTTTCTTAGTACATAACACAAGTTACATACCTCAAACACTTAGATTCTACACTTTCTCTCTCTACGCAGCCGCTTTCTCTCTCTAACAGCAGCACTTCTCCCGCAAAAATAGATTCAGACTGGGTGTTCTCAGCTATTTATACCCAGCTCAAACTTTTCGCATGAGGTTCTCGTGCGAGAACCTCTTTTCGCGCGAAACTTTCTCTGCTTTATTTTCTTGAAATTTCCGGGCGTTACAGCTGACTTGTTCACAAAAGCTCTTGATGAACAAAGATTTAAATATTTAATTACAGCTATTGACTAGTCTTTCTCTTTTGAAATGCTTTTTAAATGTGACTTGTATATGTTGTCTAAATAAATCTAAGCCCGGTTACAAAAAGGCTTTCTTCAAATTTCTATGTGTGAATTTTTCCGAAGAGAAATTTACCCTTGGAAGAGATTTTTATCTATCTTCCGAAGGCAAATTCCTCTGCATAAATATTCTCTTCAAAAGAAGTTTTTAGCCTCAGAAGAACATTTGATCATAGATCAAATCTTCTTCTAAAGCTTACTAACTTCTTTTCTCAGAAGAAAACTATACTCTCGGAAGTAAATTTGTCATTGTGACATGATTTGCTTTCGGAAGTTAAAATGACTTCGGAAGACAATATTGAGAAAAACAAGTGTTTCTCTCGGAAGCAATTTTACCTTCGGAAGAAAACCTTTACTGTGTAACGGAAATCTTTGGGCCCCACTTGATTTTCCTTTAAAGATACTGTTGGAGAATAGTAAATAACCGGATTTTTTAAAACTTTTCACCATATCATCTGCCGCCTACATCCACTTGGACCACAAAACATCTTTTCAATCATCATTTCACCTTATCCAGTGGATTTTTCACCGTATAAAATTACCGGCTATTTCTCATTCTTACTTTTCTTTACCGTTTATTGAAAACCCCAAAATTTCACCGTTCATCATCTTCATCTTACTTTCACTATCTTCCCACTTCAATTAGCTAGTTCCTCTCAAAACAATGGCTTTGAATCCTCAACATAACCAGGTCGCCATCCTTGATTCCTCAAAGGATGTCGATTTTGCCCCCATTGTCCAATTTCTGTCACAGTCCGTATACTTCACAGCCCTTACAGTAAACCCTATCATCTACTCAAACCATTTGGCCGATTTCTAGGCCAATGGTCACTGTGAAACCCTAAATGATGAAAGGATTATTCTATCAAGGGTCTACGGACAGGAGATTATTATACGTGAAACTACCATCAGAGAGCATCTGGAGCTCCATGATGAGGGCACGCCTACTGAATTCCCCAAATCTGAGTTGGAAGACACTTATACTTAGATGGGATATGGCGGCGATGTGAGCAAGTCTACAGTCTACAAGTTCAATTTCTTCTACAATTGCAAGTTCTTACTGCACATTGTCCTACACTACCTATCCAATAAGTCCGGGGGATGCGATCAAATCCCATATGATTTGGGCTGCCTAGTCCATGGGTTGGTAAAGAGCCTACGCTTCAACTACTCAAGATTTGTGTTGAATAACCTACGAAGCAATCTAACCAGGGATCAATTCTACATGTATCCCAGGTTCATTCAGCACATCATCAACTGTGAGATGGACCAGGGCAAACTACAATAAGAAAATATTCTACTGGTCCCTCACATAAGGCCTGGCATCTTTAAAACTTTCAAGAAGGTGTCCACCAACTTCACTGGAAGATTAACTAATCTTCTTTCAGGTATGCTTGAGCCAATGGCTCCTGGTGACATCCCTGTAAGCCCAGCAGGTGATGAACCCACACCAGACATCACTACTACAATGCCATCTACTTCTTCCCACCCAATCAAAATCACCTACAAACGAACCCTTGATCAATCTACTCTGATTGGTCAAGTCCCCTCTCTTCAAACCAAAAAGCTAGAATGGAATTCAAGGCTCCCACTCAGCCAGAGGTCCAACCACCCTCCACCATTGACCTCAATGTCAGTGTTGAGTCTCTTCAGTCCCAACCTGACGAGGCCACTACCGAAGCTTTAAACCCTCAGGGTGAGTCTCAACACTCCCCTGAGAAGCCAAAAAGGGATAGCCACATCCTTGGCTCAACTATTATTACAGAAGAGCCATTAGGTGCTGACCAACATCTCGGGTCATTAGATATAACCTCCTTATCTTTTCTTGATGTCTTAACCCGAACTGATGAGGATATTATGTTTCATCAGCGCCATGATGTTGATCTACCTCACCACTCTCCAGGTCAACTGAGCCCCAGGGAACCTCTGATGTCTAGCCCACATCAGCTAAGCCAAACTAAGGTGAGTCCAACTGGAGTGGAGGTGACTCATGTAGCTTCAGCTGCCACTACTGAGAGTGTTTCACTAGCCTCTCAGGACAGTGGTAACATCAGTGAGACTGAATCTACGACAACCTTGCTAATTGATGCCTCTAAAGAGACATCAGTATGCAAGGGTATCCAGGGCCAAGAAACCACTACTGGTGGTGATGATGAACATACTAGGTATGTTATCTCATCTCCCAATGATTCTTTAAAAGAAGATGAGGGTAGTCTGCAACTTATTCTCAAAGACCTACTCTCTAAAGTCACAAGCCTTAAATTAAAGGTTAAGACTTTAGAAGATAGGTCTGCCACTCAGCAACTTGAGATTGAAAATCTCAACACTCAACAAGCTGAGAAACAGATTAAGAAGTCTGTTAGGCATGCACTAATTCAAGTTTCTTTAAGTTCCTCCTCCAGCTCATCTACTTCTTAAGATGATGCTACCAAAAAGGGAGAGAATGTACAGAAACAAAGACATGATGAGGAGATATCTACTCAATCTTTAGAGCAGATATCAACTCAAGTGGAGCCCAACCTTGCTATTACTTCCCTTGATGTCATTTCTTCATTCTATCCTACACAGCAACACCCTGCAACCATCTTTCCTCAACCACCTTCTATCACAATTCAAGTGGACCCAAGGATGCTTATCAATCTTAACAGATTTTTAACCTAGTTTCTAATAAGCTCCTCACTTGAAAACCCTCACCTGACTTAGCCATTGCTTACTTTGGAGCTGAAGAGCTTCAAAGGTTAACTGCATCAACTACTTCTAAGGAGGAAGTTGGTCAACCTAAGGTCTTTGTTGAACCCAATATTGACTTCGAAGGGGATAAAAAGATTGATGGCCCAACAACTGAATCAAACGGGACAGATGAAGCAATCCTTGCTACTTCCGAAGCTATGAGAACAACTTCCAAAGTGGAACCTCAAGCCTCGGAAGCAATTATATTTATTTTCGAAGCTTTGGAAATCTCTTCCGAAGCTGAAGTCCAAGCTGCGGAAGGAATAATTAAACTATCCTCCTTGTCCGATGACCTGCTTATCACAGAGGCCATTCTTGACCTGGCTTCTGAGGTCAACAGTGAGGACTTCCTTACAACTCTAATCTTCCAAGCACCACAAGTTCAAACATCCTCTCCCCAACCTGAATCCTCTAAGCCTGAGTCTCCGAAGGCTGAATCTTCCTCTGATCCTAAAGGTATGAGGAAGCTCACTGCTGAAGAACTTCTAGAGGAAGAAAAGTTGGAAAAACTGAAAAAGAAAGGAAGTCTTGATAATGGGAAGCTGCTGGCTGAAGCAGCAAAGCAGCAGCAGCCGCCCAAGAAAGTATCAATAACAAGAGGATAGTGGAGGTCATTGACAGGCTCATCAGCCTGGGAGTAGACAATGAAGATATACTTCTACCCCTACTTGATGAGCTTTTGAAGATAGAGAAGGAAACCTTGTTGCAAAAGGAAAAAGAAAAAGCAGCAAGGTTGGCCATAGAGGAGGAAAAGAGGAGAAAGCAAGAAGAGGCAAGGGTAGTGGAGAGGAAGGAGAGGATAGCCTTTCTCTGTACAAGAGGCTATTCTCAAAAGGAGCTAGACCCTCATGAATATGATACGATCTTGTTAGTTTTTCACAAAGAACAAGATTAGATTAACAAAGAAAGAAAGAAGACTGCTAGGGAGAAGCTGAAGGAGAAGAAGAAGGAGGAAGAGGTAAAACTTGCAGCTGCCAAGACTGAGGGTGATAAGGAATGGATCAAATCCTACTTTAAAGCCCACAGATTCACTGGTAGGCAAGTGGGTCCTATGTCACTGAAGACCCTATAGCGACATGTCAGCGACATCAAGGTTGACATTCGCTTAGGAAGAAGGCAGGAGGCACCTGTAAGGCAAAGTACTCAGAAGATGACACCTAAACCAACTCCCAAACCCAAACCAGCATTCAAACCACAACCAATGCCCACACATTTTCCCTTCCACATTAAAACTAAGCCAACAACTGAACCTTACAACCCTAAACCCAAAATTCCTACACCTTCACCCCCTGCTTCTCAACAACCACCACCACCACCACTTATCCTAAAACCCCAAACCCAATCACTACCCAAACCATCTTCTGAACCATCTAAGCTCCTGTCCTTAGAAGAATTCAAGGAGATCAAAAGGAAGCTCATCAACTGCCCAACCCTGAGCGACATCTCTTATGAGGAAGAGTCTATAAATCTCAAATACATTGATGGCTCTTCCTGTTCCCTCACAAGAGATGCATTCCTTGATCTGCCAAGGGGGACACTGGACCAAGCTCTCCAACTTCTTGCAACCAATTCTGATACTCTTAAAAAAGAAGAGAAGAAGTTGAGAAGGAGACTGGTGACTCTGCTGGACACAAGAAAAGGGGACAAGCTGCCAACTAATCCCCTCAATTCTAGAAGCCAAATTGTCTAGTGGAGGTTTGATGAACCAACGCACAGCTTTGTTGTGCAAAGGGAGAATGGTCAAGTGAAAAGACTTGATACATCAGCTCTGCTACACTCTAGCAGATTTGACATTGCTGATTAGCAGAGAGACCATTCCCCAACCCCTCTAACTCTCAAATAGCTGCTCATATCAGAAATCATCTGAGCAGTCTTCATGTTGAAGAGCTTACAAAGAAAGCCAAGACTGAAGAAGAGTTGAAGAAGAGAGCAAAGGAAGAAGAATAAGGAGCAACGAGAAAAGAAAGAACATTCCTGCAGATGGTTGAAGGTCCAACTTCGGAACCTATAGTTAGATGGGAATATAACTACAGTTTCCATCAACTAACTCTCTTCAGAGGGACAGAACAAAGGGTACATGTCATCCTGAGCAACAGATTAGATCTACTTTCTACGGATGACTTGTACAAACTTCTCACCACCACAGCAGGCAAGAACAAAGAGACAGACAAATATCTGCTTTCCCTAGTGTTGAAGACCTTAAGGAGTAGAAAGAGGTGAAGTTTTGGTAGCATCAGCCTAGGGGAAGTTTGTTGGATCATATGAGGCTGGTGCAACCAAAACAACACTTAAAAGATTTTGATGTACAATTGAAGTGGTCTTTTGAAGACAAAGCTGCTCTTCTAAAGACAAGTCAAAGATCTTTCGAAGCACAAAGTATGAAGAACTTTCGAAGAGAGAACTCGGTCTTTCGAGACTAAGTAGTTCTCCTTTCGAAGTATACAACTTAGAAGATTCTAAAGACAAAGTATTCCGAAGAATAAAGTCCGGAAGACTTGCAGAAGACTCGGAAGAAGTTGTTTCTTCCGAAGTATAAATGGCCTCGGAAGAACTTATTCTTCCGAAGCCATTTAGATTCAGAAGAAACAACTATGAACCAGTGGACATAAGTATGATCTGTCTGACAGTCCGCTGCAAACTCTAATATACTGCATGGCGCTTTCCCACGCATATGTAGTTGACCATACTTTAATCCACTATTCACCCATTATCAGTTAGTACAGTTGTCATTCTTAGTTGGTGACAAAAGGTAAGTCATGGACCTGTCATGACTACCTATTCTAGGATAGTATTTTATCTTAGATACTTTACTTCTAACAATATAGTATTTGTCTAGTTATAGATTCCAGCTGGTTTTCCAAGTATAACCAGCTGTAGATAGTAGTATATATAGTTTCTCATTGTAACTTAAGTAACCATGCTTGTAAGAGTCTTGTAATACTGAGTTGAAAAGTAATATATACAAGTATCTTGAAAACTATTTTTGTGTTCTTGTGTTCTCATTAACTTATTATATTACTTGTGAACTTAGTAGAGATTCTACTTCATCAAACCTAAGTGACTTCAAGTGAGTTTGTGAGTTAATCTTGTGTTGTGAGACAAACACCCATCCTGCACTTCTGGATATTTGGACTTTTCCAGGGGGAGCTGTATCATGGCAGTCAAGATTACAAAAGTGTGATGCTTTGTCTACGACTAAGGCTGAGTACATGGTAGTCTCGTAGATTTTACTCTCACTTTTGAGAGGTGTTCCACTCTAAACTCAGGTGTGTTGTGTTTCTATATCCTATTTGTTTGCGTCCTCAAAGGTTCATTCAGGTCCGGGGAAGTTTTGACCAAACGAGGTTCTTATTTCGTTTCGTGTTATCTAACGTGTGTGGTTGGTGGTGACCTTTTACCCCACCAAAAAGATGAGTGCAAAGTGGTGAAACTAGTGATGTAATATGTGTGTGTCTATGGTGCTTCTTTACTCAAGGTTAACCTACACTTTGTTGTCTTCCTTTTATGTTTTTTGGTTTGGAGAAACCCTTTGGCTTATGAGTTTATAGCCTTGATTCGTATTTTTAGGGTAAGGAAGATAAGCTAGAATATCGTATGCACACACTCTAAGTGTTAAGGTTTGTTTAAATTGTTGTTCTTGGTATGTTCTTAGGTAATCTTCAACTTGCATTTACATGAAGTTTAAGTAGAAGATTGGAAGTGTTCTTCGAGACTTACTCTCCATCAAAATCTTGACAACAATCAGGTTCAAGCTAACACATTACTTGAGCTACATTGCTTGGCGTGGATATTGTTAGAGGAAAGCTTTTAAGGTTCTTTCATCCACTTCATAGAATGGTTTTAGCTACCACTACTTTCAAACCTCTTGTGGTTGTTTTATGTTTCTTGGTATCTTGCAAACGAATCCTTGGTGGGAGGTTTACAAATTGGTTTAAAAAATAGTGCATGTCAAATTTTTTGTTGCCTAAAAATTTTAAAATGACATACAACATCCCAACATCAACGCCTATCAGAAACCCTTTATACACTTTGGTTTTATAGAGTTTCAAAATAAATACTTCATTGTTTCTTATTACTCTACATGCACCCACTTATACATTTTGGTTCACGTTAAGGAGGTTGGCGTTACCAAAAACAACACCAATCTTATCAGCTTGGCAATTCATTTTTATTGAAATGGACCTTAATACTTTTGGGTGTTAGAGCTTATTTCTTAAGAATTCGACATCATACTATCTAAAAGGAAATACAATTTGGAGCTTCTACAGCGAGCTAATATTTCAACATCCAAGCCTATGTTGTCCTCAATGACCACATCTAGCACTCTATCTCTTGCTGATAAATAGGCAAATTGCTGATGCACTATAATGTGTCACTCTCATGTGACATCGTATTTGCAAATAATAAAGTGTGTGAATTCACGCATGCAATGACCAAAAACCATTAATATGAAGTCAAACAAATCTAACATATCTTCATAGCACTGTTAGCTTTAGTTGTCTAATGAAACAAGCATCTAGGTCAATGCTTCATGATTTCAATGACTACCAATGGTAGAGTAATTTACAATCTTCTCCATCTAAACTTTGTGCCTTCTCAGATGTCGATCGACCTCATTGTCCAAATGATTGTTGGTCCATGAATTGATTTGCCATCTATTTGGGCTCCAATATTATCTCATTGGCAGCTTGCAAACAACACATAGTTTCTCATTCCTCGATTGAGCCTGAATGCAAAGCTCTTGCTCGCACAACGACTGAACTTACGTGGTTGAAAGCTCTTCTTTGTGAATTAGCATATGTAGAACTTCAACTCCAACCTTATGGTGTGATGGTTGAAAGCTCTTCTTTGTGAATTGGCATAGTTAGAACTTCAACTCCAACCTTATGGTGTGATAATCTTAATGCAACCTGCCTTTCAGCTAATCCAATCTTTCATGCCAGGAGAATACATGTGGAAGTTTTATTTTGTTAGAGAAAAGATGGCTTAAGGAAATCTGCTTCTACAACGATATCTTAACAAAGTCGTTTCTAACTTAAGGATATTTCTCTTTACGATCCAAGCTAAAAGTCATTTTCCCTTCTTAGCTTATGAGGAAATATTAGACTAGTTATGTTCTTATCTAGCATTATTATATCCTAAAGGGCATATGTGTAACAGTTGAGGGTATCTTTGTATGATATCTAACTCGGCCTATGTGACCCTATAATGAACACAATCAATATACAATCTTATTCATGATTTAACTATGCTAAAGTACTCTAAATAACCATGTGTTTTGACATCTGCATTTTTTAGGTACGACATAAGCACGAGAACACAATGAAGGTGGTGGTGCTGTATAAATTTACAATCTTCTTTTAAATTCTAAACATGCAAGTTTTATTTTTATTTGTGTTTCCCTGTAAATTTAATATGGAATTGTGTCATCTCGGCTGTTTAGTTAATTATATGAAATCAAACACCAAAAAACAAAACAAACACATCAATAGTGAATCTGTGATAACAACTAACAAGTAGCAATCCTCCTAGAGGAGCTAAATCACAAGAAAACTGGGGTTACCAAACGAGTATCAATAACTAACTATCAAGTATCATCAAATCAACAAGTTACAAATCTCGTGGTCATGATACGACTAAAAGTGCTATCATTCTTAACTGTTACAAACCATGTAATTTTCTTTCTGCTATACACATTACAGGCAGGATGTTAGAACTTACAAGGTTTCGGTTCTAGGTTAATAATTATGCATCATGTGTCAAACCAAACCCAATGGTTCACCTAGCCGTAGCTCAACCGGGGCTCCAAATACCTCAGTGAGGTTTGGCGTCTAGGAATGCTGATCTCACAGGCATTCACTCTTGCAGCAAACCGTAGAGAACAAAGTGTCTCGTTGACTGAAGATGGTGATGGAGAAACGTTGACCACCATCAATGTCTTTGAATCGCCACCTAAGCAAGGCTGGTTTTGACCATCAAAAATGATCAGCATTCAGCATGTAACTTGTGTAAAAAGGATGAGGTTTTTTGAAAGATACCTGAAGAAGATACGTGAGCTTTGAGTTTCTGAAAGGTATATGCTCTTCCTTCTTTGCTAGAGCGAATATAACATCACTTAATGATGATAAACTCTTGTTGATGGCCTGTCATTTAATCATAATAAGAGTTGATAAAGCTTAACAAATTTGATCGATGACACTAGTTGGTTCGGTCAAAAACAGGAATGTGAACTGATAAATAAACTAGAATTTGTTGTCGCATACCTGAGTTTCTTTAAGCCGATCTCCGGTGGACCCACTTTTGGAAAGACGTTCACTACCAGCAAGATCTATAAGGTTGAGAACACCGTGTACGTTTTGCTCCATATTCTAAAAAGTCAAACCAAGAGGTCAACATCTCCACTAGTGGTGACAAAATAGAAGGGTTGACTAATCTGTTAAAAATGGGTCAGGTCAAAAGGTAATTTTGGTAAGGGTCGGGCCAGGTCAGTGTGAGTCAAAACACTAACTGATTTGTCGGTTATGAAAACTATATTAATTCAATAATAAATCTAATTTTTGAATGAAATAAACTTTGACTTTCGACCTGTTTGACCCATTTCCATTCCAGCTAACTCGTTGATTTACCTCATTAACACCTGATATCCGCAAAGTGAAGACAAAGTGACTTCTTGAAGACTGCTCATTCATTTGAGTCTTACCCACGGACCTAAATTCAAAAAAATTAAAACCATTTTAACATCTGTTTTCTTGCACTAAGTTCACCATTTTATCTAATTATCTGAATGGTCAAACCTGCTTTGTGCAGCACGGTTTAACAAAAACGAGACTTCCTTACTACTACGAACATCTACAATGGTCAAATCTGAAACATGAGTATTGCCATTTGAATCATGTTTGATTGCATATTGTTGTTTATTGCCACTATCTGTAGAACTAGATTTATTTGACAATAGCAAATCACGTATGGTTTCATTGTATATTTCCAGCATCGAAACCTACAAAGCAAATTGTAGGATAAGAGTTCAAAAAAATGTTATATGATCTTTCAAACAACAGTTTATGAATTATGAGAGATAAAATTCACTTGCAAACCTGCATTTCATACTTCCACCCTTGTTCTTTAAGCTTTTGTTGAGCCTCAAATATTTGTTCTAAAGAACGAGGTATAAGTCCTTTATCATCATAGCTTCCTGGTGTACCCATCATTGTATGTGTTTTACCAGATCCTGTTTGACCATATGCAAAGATGCAAACCTACAGAAGTAACTAGGCATGATTAATAAACCAGTATGCTTTGAATTTTGAGGATAAAGATGCCACTTTTCAACTCTATAAGAAAATATGGAAGAGATGGCAATTTTAACCCATTTATATCGAGTCATATATTGATTTGTGTTTGTTTGATAGTGGGTAAAATATTAGAAAAGTAGCTAAAAATGATTGGCAAACAGGTTCAAAAGTCTTACGTATATATTTATGCTTACAATGTCCTAAATCTTTTTTATTTTAAAATATATCACTAACTTCTATTAGATTATGTTTCTAAATCGTAGTCAGTACATTATTCTTTATGAAATTCAAGAAAGGGACAATAAGTGTTACAGACCAAGGCCGACCAGACCCATAATCGTCATTGATGTTTAGGGTGTGAAGTTTTTTTTTTTTTTTTTGTTTTTTCATGACGAACCAAATTATTTTTAAAGTCATATATCAAGAAAAATCAAGTGTGATGGTGTGTATTATTAATACCCCTAAAATCTTATATCAAAATTTAAAGCATTAACAAAACCTGAAATTTAATCTTTGTAGGATACTAATAATAAAAATTTTGGAATGCAATCATCAATTGAGAAAACGTGTTAAAACAAAAAAAATACTTAAATCACCTTATAACCATCAAGGGCACTCTGTACAAGCTGTGATATCTCAACAAAAACCTCTTCTTGTGATGATTGAGGCATAAACACCTTGTCAAACATGAATGGATGAGTTTGCCCTGTTCAACAAATGCAAAACAGTAGTGATAATGAGAGTCAAACAACACATTAAAAAAAAGTTTGATTCATAGTTTTACCCAAGAGAAAATATACCATGTTGCACCACTTCAATGCCTCGACTGATGGCTTCAATTGTTGTGGGAAAAGAAATGGTCATTGTTTCATTTTCCACACCATCATGATCATCTAACAAAAGGGGTCGTACCCTACAGAAAACTCGAATGTTTCCTTTTAATTCCTGTCATGATATTATTTCATTTGTATGAGTTGTATGGTAATCATATTATATGTTTATAAAGCAGAAAACTTGAGGTGCCACTTTTAACCCTCTTAATTATGAGTGTTTGATTTGGAGAAAACTATAATGTTTCCTCTTAAATCATGTAATCATGTCACAAAATTAGATCATATGTTTGAGTTGAATGCTTTTGGCAATCAATCACATGTTTATAAAGAAGAAAATTAAGGGTGAAAATTTCAACCTATTTAGTCATGAATGGGTAAAGATGGTTTTTTGTTTTGTGGGTAAAATCAAAAAAGTTAGCTTAAAAGGAAACTATATTAAATTGGTCAAACGGGCTAAAAGTCAGCCAAGCGCGTCATTAGCGCATACAAAATCCATATACTGACTAATATTGTAGTAATATAATTATGTAATCATATTTAACCCTTGCTGTTCACACAAAATGTTTCAAAAAGTTGGGCAAATATTGTTTTGATCCCAGCCCTCCCAATCAGCCCATTGTGCTACCTCTACAGAAAACGAACAAAATTGTTACCAATATTGTATTATGCATCTTTTTCCTTAAGGCTTCTCCTTCAATAACTTTTGATTCTGCCTCTGCCAAACGCATTTTTAACTCAGAATTAACTTTTTTCTGTTCTTCATATCCTACTTTTGTCTCCGTTGATGATAAATCAGATACCTACAACAACAAAAACCAAATTTTAATCTAAAATCAGATCAATAAATCTATGAAGCAAAAGTGTTCCCAAAATCTAATGATGGTAACTAGTATGATACCTCCAATTGCTTCTCTGCAATAGCAAGTTGCTCCTGCAGTTTTTTTATCATGTCGGTTTGTAAAGCACACGTTGCCTAGAAGAACAAACATAAAATGTAGTGTGGGTTAATAGATAAATATAAAACTGGCCATTTGGTCAAATTATTTGTAAACCTGGTCATTGGGTTGTATTTTATCTCTAACAAATCAAGCAGGTAAAATTAAAAAAATATAAAAATATAAAATAGCTATCAAATGGGTGACAAGTGTATAACATAAAGCATAAAACCTCCTAAATTACTACTGGAATAGTATAACTTCTATTATCTTAATTAACATGAAAATATATTTATGAAAACTTCTCAGCGAAAAAAAGTGTTTTCATGACACCCAGTCAATCCGTCTTCACTCGTACAAATTGTCCATTTTCACTTGGACCCATATTAACCTGTTACCCAACCCGTCCAACCACCTAGTTTTGTGACCATATACATAAAAGAAACAAATGAGTGTGTCCATTAACCTCGAGCTCAATTGATCTTGATTTTAGGTTACCCAGCTCAGCTGCTGATTTTCCTGTACATTCTTTATATTCCACCACTTCAGCTGTTAAATTTTGAACTAATGACAACTGGCGATCACGATCTTCTCTCACTTGGTGCAAATCTCCTCTCAAACATCCAACTTCACTAGCTAAAGCATCTTTTAGCTTCAATGACTCTTCTAAATTCACCTAAATAACTCAAATATTTAGTACATAATCGTTAAAATAAGCAAAAGGTTCGAATTTGAACACATGTATTATAGATCTGACTTTGGTAGAGGCCAGTTGATCCTGCTGAGACTCGTGGTAGCCTCGTAAGGTACTTAAATTCTCCATTAAAGCAGCTTTTTCTCGTTCGACTTTATTAAGGGTCTCACTGGCTTGATTAAGCTCTGCTTGGAGCTTACTGTTGTATTGTTGTAAGCTCGCATTGTACTCCTGCAATCTCTTGTACATATCATTGAGTGATATTACCTAGAGCCCGAATAACATGTTAGATTTTCAAAACATAAAGACTGAACCAATGGATTTGATTAGAGCTTAAAGATGTAGATGACAAATTGACAACCTTCTGATTTGAGCTTGAGCTTTCTCTCTGAGCTTTTTCAAGATCTTCTGTGAGGGAAGCTAGTGAGCTTTCTGCTGTCATTCTGGCATCTGTCTCGGACATTAATGATTCAATTGCAGCCTGAAATCAAGATCATGAATAAACAACTGAATTAATAAGTGAAACAATCAGACACTTGATTCAAATCATACCAATTTTTCAGCTTCTTCTTTTGTAAATTTCTCTTGTAAAACAGAGTAATTTGCTCGCAATTCGTCGATTATTGAATTCAATTCTTCTTCCTTTGCATTCATTAGACTTTCTAGAAACCAAATTTACAAATTAACACACAAATCAAATTGGGGGAGTTAAATATCAAAACAAGTAAGATTCAAATGATATAAAAAAAACTATACCCATTTCATCAGATTTCTTCTGTGCTGATTCAAACAGCTTTTTAAGCCTCTCGTGTTCAAAAGAAAGCTCCCCTTCACAATCTTGAAACCATTTCACACACATTCTAAGCTTTTTGATATAATCCATCATCATCTCGCTTTTTTCCTAAAAACCCACAAAAATTAACATCACATAAGCTGCAAAAATAGCTATTTGACACCGATCCCACTACCCAAAAACACACACTTCACACACACATACACACACAAGAACCTTGAGATTGAATTTATCTTTGGTTCTGATCTTCGTATTCAACAGCGCATCAACTTCTTCTCTTGTAAACTCCATCGCTCCACAATCCGACCCGGCAATGCTACCGGGTCCGGACCGCATACTCGGATCTTGACCGCCATTAACAATCGTAAAGGCTTGCCGTGGTGTAATGGGTGTTCTGCTACCGTTAGCCGTTCCCACCATTGTTTTCAGATCTTCAACACAATCTCATCAAAACCCACCACAAAGTTCTTCAGATCTTCTCTATTCTTCAAGAAATTACTCTCAAAACACTGTAAAAAAAGGTGAAAAGAACAAATTTGAGAGACAAAAGAAAAGGGTTTTGATACTCAGAAAGAAACGTGGAGGTGGGTCAGTGAATTGCAGGTAGAGTGTGATGCAGACAATGGTAATATGACGGGAGAAATTGGTTTCTGTATTTCTTTGTTGCTAGATTTAGTTTTTAAAATATTTACAGAAATCTAAGAAAAGATATAATATAAATTTATTAAAAGGGAAATTAAAAAATTGAATTTAAATCTTTTTCCCGTCTTGGGTTTAGTAATGGTGGTGTTAGGTGTAGACGATTAGTGTTATCGACTGTTTCCTACAATTGAAAAGTACTCAAACCTTGAACTTCATGAAGAAAACCTCAATAGTATATGTTCCAGAATTTTCTTCTTGACAACAATAAGTGGAATTTTTCAGGTGAAATTTCTCCTGGGTAAACTTTAGAACACACAACCGTAAGGATGTGACCTAGAGATGGTCTATAAAACCCGAGTCCGATGAGTATACCCGAAGATATAGTACGGATATACTAGAGGCTTCATAGGTATTGGGCCGTGTATGGGATTAGGTGATATCCGACCCGATTATCCGAAACCATATACCTGATTACCCACACATATACCCGAAGTTCTTTATTTTTTTATATAAGAGAAAATTTAACAAATTTTTTTAGATATTAGATATGTATTTTGGATATGAAAATACTTGTTAAATTTTAAAACATTTATATTGTAGTTGTTTTTGAATCTCGATGAGAATGTTTAAACAACTTGTTATAGCTATGTTTAATGTTAAATTTACCAAATGAAGATTATTTTAATTTTTATTACATAAAATTTTATAGAGATGGTCATATCTAATATTAAAATGGGGTAATTAAATATATAAAAATAAAATTGTATAAATGAACTCGACAACACAGGTATGCCTGTAACCCGCTGCTAACGGGTATGCCTGATACCCAATGAGTAATTACCCGAAGGGTAATGAGCTAGATATGAGAAAATATTCCAAAACTAAATACAAGCTTGGATTGTCATCCTTAAATAGTAATAGTGACCCTGAGACTCCACTCTAACCACTAGACTTCAATCATATAATCATTATGACTTTAGATGCAATAGACTACAATTCTTTTTTTTAAACGGTAAATGTGCGATCATGCTTCGAATAATATGTGTTATCTTAATCAGGCTCATATATTCGTTTTCCAGTCGGGACCGCACCTCAACCCTCTCAAGAGGAAGCCCATTGCTGAAAAAACCTTCTGTAAGTGATGGAGCTTGAACACTCCTATAGGGAGGCGGGGGACGAAATTAAATTTTTACAGAGGGGGCGAAATCAATATATATAAAAAAATTTACTCTACCGGGCCAAAAATTTACGCTACCGGATTGAAAATTAACACTACTGACGAAAAGAAGAGGGGGCGCCCCTCCCCCCAGCCTCTTATAAACTTCGCCCTTGCCTCCTGTCTCAACTCTAAGCATTTTTGCTCGAATTGACCCGTGAACTCGTAATATTTACATATCATGAGTACCTTATATTAACCAGTTCGGGTATGGATCATTGGTGACAACAATTTTTTTAATTGGTTGTTTCTTTTGTCTAGTTTAACATCCTCTTTTGAATCGATTAACAAATAAACAAGAAATATATTTTTAAACTTTCTACATGTCTTATTTTTTATGATATATTTAGTTTTACAGTATTGTTTAACAAAATCAAGATAGTAAACATCTTTAACAAAACACGAATTAGACTGTTATAACTCATTTTATACTCGTATATCCTTCATAAAAGTTTCATAAATCTTTACACACGGATAAGATTAACCTAATTTATTTTATATTCATACCCCCTAAAAATATATCTTTGTCTGTCTCATAAGCATTACGCATAAATCAAATTTGAGTATTAATTTCCTTTACCCATGTGACTTGTAAAATAACTAGTTTGAAGCACATGTGATGCGGCAAGAAACATAATAATTAGGTTGGTAATTTTAAGGGTATCTACATATGAGGTGGTTTAGATCAATTTTGAGACAAAATTGTGAAGAACCTGGAACACCAATTAAAAGTTTTTTTCGTATGTTAAAAGATCCTTGATATATAATCAATCTAATTTTTGCCCTTCAATTCTGTGATGTATCTTTTTTGTTAAATGCATATGTTTATAAAATGGATTTTAATAATTATCTATATTACTAAAAGTGTCACTCATTTATAAATACGTCATAAATTAACAAAATAAATTGAATGATTATAATTATATAAAAATTGTCATGTCATTCATTAAGTAAAAAATTATGTCATAAACACTAAAATTATTAAACATCCCCTCAAGAATCATTTCTATGATTTTATCCACAGCGCGTTGTGCTGACGTCATACGCGACGTGATAAAATATAGACCACAATCGATCTGACTCGTTGCTAAAATAAATTTCTGTCGAAACGTAGTATAATTCAAATTTATGCCATCGAATGAAAAAAAAAATGTTATATTTGACACGACTTCAAATAATATTTTTGTTAAAACATATACCAATTCAAAACGTACATAAGTACGAGTGGCGGCGGCGTATGTGATATGATAAATCATAGACTACAATCACCCCAACATTTTTACAAACTAAATTTACGTCGAAACATAGAGTAACTCAAATTTAAACTGTCGAGTAACAACATATTATATTTGACTTAGCTCGTTTCCAAACACAAATTTTGTCAAAACGTGGACCAACTCAACAAGTACTTAAAAATAAGCACGAAAACGTTTTATTTTTTACTAGGCTAGTTTCTGAATTAAATTTACGTTAATAGAAAAAAAAAAAACTCAAGTTTATGCCGGTATATACATAAAATATAAGAACGTAAGAAACGATTTTTCAAGTAAAAACGTATATGTGGTAAACCTAAAACTTTAAAAACCTATAGGGGCCAAAGTGATATTTCTTTAAACTTCTAAAATTTTGAGGGGGTCATAACGTCAAATTGAAAGTTGAGGGGGCAGAATGACGAAAAAGATCACCGGCCTTTCAAAAATGGTATAGTTAATGTTGAATTTAAAAATTAATGTTTTATGTGTTTAATTATCATTTTTTGAATCCATTGTTGTCCAATTGTGTTTGACAATTTCATCCTAAATAGACAATCTACTTAAAGTATAGATGTATAGTTTTGATTATTTAATCAGGTTATAAAAGTTATATCTAATAAATAGAGAAACTTTTTTATTTAAATTTGTCTTACAATTACAAGAAACTACTAATGCAATGAAATTATTAAAATTATGTAGTTCTTTTTCCTTAGTCATTGACTTAATAGCACCTTTTGCACCGATGATTTAATATTAAATGCTCTTCCAATCAAAACATGCTTGGGTAGCTGCAAATTTCAAATTCTACCTTTCTACGTAAAACACAATGCAATCACTTTAATCTCCATATTAAAATTAAAAACACTTGAAGGCCTTGAATCTCGATTTTTCAAACATACTCTATCCAGTATAGGTTTAACTGATGTCTTTTTCAATCATGATGAAATGTCAACAGCAATGTTTTTTTAAGTCTTCACACCTATTGGTTGTTTTGCTTAGCAAAGCTTGATTGAATTCTCAACTAATAGTGGTAGATAATAAAAAATGGCTTGAACGTCAGTAGTACTCGAATCCCTTTAACTACATTCAAGATGAAAAATATGATCTCATATCTTGAAATTTAATAAAAGGTAAATTAAAATTAATTTTTCTATGAAGAAGTAACCTTGATGCAAAACACACAAATATAGTAGTTCCTACACAAACCTCAATTCTTTTGATTGGCATTAGTTGCAAGTACATCTGAACCATGTATTCTAAGATTTGGTTTGATTATTCATACCCATTTGAGCAACCCATAATAAACAATTTATAGCACAAACCTAAAGATTTTTTCAACATTTAGAGTAGCAATATTATCTCATTAAGGCATTTCATCGAGCAACTTGTGTGCAGGTTAGTACCAACATTTTGAGAATATAAATGAAGAATTAATGTGTCCACATAAAACCATCCATGGATCACACAATCATTAATAGGTCAACACCGGTATTCCAATAGAAATACATAGCAAATGTTAGCATATAGTGCAATTAGCTTTGTTGTCTTTATCCACACCTCCAAAATCCTAATGATAATTTAGTTCATCATCATTTACATCTTCATCACACAAAATTCCCTTCATAAAACATAACCGAAAACCCTAACTCAAAAAGTGAAGAGTCGCCAAGGGAGCATGAAGGTAGGGAGAAACAAAAGAAATGGGAAGCATACCTGCGGAAAAAGAAAAAAAAATCGGAAGAACCCTATCTCACCACCATCACTCAAGGTCGACCATCGCCATCATAGTCGTTAGATACCTCTGAATCTTAATCATTGATTGTCTCTATTAGTATTCCTTATCGATGTCGATCTAACTCTTCACGATTCGGTTTCAAATGGGTTTGAAAGACTGCTGCATTGATTGGGATTTAGCAAAAACAATGAACACTTCCTTATGGATGTCAAAACTAACCCTTCGCGATTCAGGTTTCAAACGGTTTTGAAAGACTACTGCTGCGATTAGGATTTAGCAACAGTGGTGAACTCGTTGGAACAGAGAATCTCTTTTCTTACTATCCACAAAAGCAAAAGTGGCGAGTAGACATGGGCAAAAAAACCAAAAACCGGGAACCGGTTCGCCCAAAAAAACCGGAACCGGTTTCAAAGAAAAACGGTTTGGCCCAAACCGGTCCCGAACCGACCTGAACCGCCGGTTTGGTAACCCCACCCTCAAAACCGGTTTTAAAAGTTAAAAACCAGTTAAACCGGTCCGAATCGGTTTGACAGGTTCGAGTTATCGGTGAGCCGAACCGGTTTGGAAAAAAACCAGTTTGACCCCCTCATAAAAAAAACGGTTCGGTTTTGAACCCGAACCGGTTTGGGTAAAAAAACCGGTTTGTACACCTCTAGCGGCGAGTATAACATTATCAAAATCACTTGTATATATTGCATTAGAAACATGTACATCACCGAGGACTCAAAGTGCAGAATTTGATAAACCATGCGACCAAAACTAAAAATCAAAATGTTAACTGCTTCTTTCATTGCCTTTTAAAAATATAGGATAATTAGACTTGATGTTTGTCTATAAACCAAGTATACAATATACATCTATTAAGATATGCTTAACACCTTCGTGATAACCCCTCCCACTCTTCATTAAACAGGTGATTAACATTTGTAGGGTCACATCTGGTAGAAATTTATAAATAATATTTACAAGCCAATCTTTTTGTAGGGTCAATATTTACAGGCGATTAACATTTGAGCAAATATTCTTAAAATTGGAACGTACGTGTTTATATATGTGTAGTTTGAATTTTAAATATATAAATTTGATAACCTCGTAAACACTTTATACAATAGTTGGGAGATAAAGTAACACTTTATATCGTAACTGTTGATGTTGATTTTCACGGTTCTATTGTTCTGTACTAGATCTCAATTGATGTCTTACTAGTAAAATATGTTAATTGTTGAAAACTTGTATAAAATATCAAATGATTTATTTTGAGAGGGTGATTAAGGTGTGTGGATCAGTAGGTCACGTGATGTACATTTGACAGATAATAATATTTATTCTTAAAAGTTGGAAGTAGGCTTGGGTTAATTTTTTAAATATTTTACCAGGGAGGGATCGGCGGTACAAGAGAAAGAGACCCGTTATGAGTTAGGAGTAGATAATCACTGTCAAGCACATAACCCCATGAATTTAGAAACTAACATATAGGCCCCTAAGCTTTATGATTGGTTCAAAATCAGACCTCTCAGTTTGCACATTATCAATTTAGGACCGACTGTCGGCTACTATTTTATTCCTTTGTTTTAGTGTGGCTAGACTCATCAACCCATGTCAAAGATGAGCTTTTCTTTATGACAAATAACACTACTTTTAAACAACATTATAAATTATATATTACATATTATTAGGTATGAATTTACTCTAAAGAATATTTTTCTTTTACTATTAGGTTACATTCAAATCAAAATGGCTTGAATACGAGTATCTAATTTGGGTTTTTTCTCATTAAGAAATTGCATCCAATAATCTAACTAATATTTCCAATAATCAATTACTAATAGTACTTAAACATATATTAATATAGACTATTCTACCTTTAAAAAAAATTCACAATAAAATAGTAACCAAGTTTCAAAAATATTTCAATTAAATCACTCATGTATATTTTGCTCAAATTGGGTCACTAAACATCAAATCGAGTCACTATCAAAATGTTTTGAGTCAAGAAATATATGGAAAAGAAGACGTGAGGGTCGGGATTTTCAATATATGTAATTGTATTAAAAAATTTAAAAACATGTTAGTTGTCTTTAAAAAATAAAAAAAATACTTAAAATCCACATCACCACTCCCAATCTACATCAAAATATACATATATATATATATATATATATATATATATATATATATATATATATATATATATTTCCTAATTGAAATAAAAAGAAAAACATGTTAAGAAATATGTTTAAATCTTTGATTTAAATAAAAAATAAAAGTTGAGCTACTTAATTGAAATATTTTTTAAACTTAAGTGATTTAATTGGAACATTTTTAAAACTTAGTTACTATTTTGCAAAGTTACCTCTAAAAAACTATTAACTTTTTTAAAACAAAATAATCTTTTTTTTTTTGCAAGTTATAATGTCCTTCTGGTTACTATAACAGATGGATTGTCAAAAATAATGCAACTTAGTCAGTTACACTAGTAGATAATTAACCATGTTTACACATCCTACATGATAATGGTTACTGTAATACACCAATCATACCATAACACGTACACATGCATGATGTCGACTTGCAATGGTAATATAAAGAGTTAGTTACATGAAAGGTCCCTGTAGTTAGGTCCTTTTTTACTTTCGGTCCCTAGGTTTGAAAAACTACAAGGTCAGTCCACATGTTTGACAAAACGTTGCACAATTAGTCCCCAACTTAAATGAGCCGTTAACTGCTTGTGAAATGACCAAATTACCCTTAAGTATTAAATTTAATTAAAAGTAATATGAATAAATATATTACTAAGATCGGGACCCATCCTACCATCTTCCTTTTCCTTTTTCTTTTCTAACCCACCACAGTTTCCACCACAACCACCATAGTTGATCATCTTCTTCTCCGGCAAGCCATTGCTGCCACCTCACGGACAACACCATCACAAACCTCAATCAACACTCATCCATTGCCAAAAATCAGTCCCGACCTACACTTCATCTTTAACCCAACTCTTCACCCTTCGGCCATTATCATCTCCACCCCGTCATCTCCGACCAACGACGTTATCATCTTCACCACCACTGTCTATTGTTACCCCGAACCTGTGTTCATCGCCTCAACCCATCCTCAACTCACCACCCTCCTAAAACCACCGCCATCAAGCACCACCACCACCACCAAATCATCATGTGACGGGATCACGTCAAGCACCACCACCATCAACTCACCACAGCTGCCCACTACCACAGCCCCCCACCACAACACAATTCTCTCTATTTTTCTCTCTCTCCCCTTTGTCTTCTTGTCTTCCTCGACTTTTCCTATTGGTGATGATAGATTGAGATGGTTGACAGAGGAGATGTTGGTTGCGGTGGTTGTGGTATTATCAAATGCGAGTAACAGTGGAGATGGTGGTGGTAATTACAGTGGTGGTGGGTCTGTGATTTTGAAAATAAGAAGATGGGGTTATGGAGGTGGTGGCCCCATATAATATTGTTTTTATGATACAAATAAATTTAATTTTTGTTTTACTTTTTATTCAAGGGTATTTTGGTAATTTAGATAAATTTAACTGATAAGTTAACTGCCCATCCAAGTTGGGGACCAATTGTGTTACGTTTTGTCAAACCTGTAGACCGACATTGTAGTTTTTCAAACCTAGGGATCAAAAGTGAAAAGATCTAACCATAGGGAAATTTTATGTAATTAACTCTAATATAAAATAGGACCAGTTTTCGTGAGTCAATAATCGCTTTTGGTTTCCATAAATTTAAAAACCTTAGGAGAGGTAGGATGCAATGATCAAGTTCAACTAGTATTACAGTAATGAGTTAATATTTACACAAATTCCCAATTAATATGCACTGTGAAAGACAAAAAGCATGAAACAGTCCTCAAACAGTAAGTAAACAGATGGAGTAAGTTATGAGACTTACCTTAGTCCATGTCTAGTACTAGTCCAGCTATGTATGTATGAAATCATCATATGAAAGTCCTAAGCATGACACCAATGAATTTTATTGAGGTGATATGACTTTTTGGAATGTTGGGTTATATTTTGATTGATCATAAATAAGTTACTCTTATTAAAGTTGGAATTTCTCCCTTTAATATTATTCTGATAGTTATACATCAAAAGTATTAGTTGCATACACACACATATAGGAGAGAGATGCCTTGAAAATCATGTTTATAATTTATAACCACAAAAACCATGGGTTATGTATATGTACTTATGTGTTACCATATGTACAACTATGGATTACATATATGTAACCCATGCAAGTTACATATATGTAACTCATTTCATTATCATCTTCATTTCCCGATTTTAAATTAAAATATATAATAATATTAAATAATAATGTTGAAGTTTACTCAAATACACTTTAAAAATCTAGAAAAATAAATAATTTATAAATTATATAATTAGCTAAAGATGGTTTTTATGGTTTTCAGTTATAAAAATGATTTTCATAAGATTAAAGGTGTTTTTGTTACTTTTAGGAGACAATAGTAGAATGGATAAATGTACATGTAAAAGATATTATTGTAATTTTAATCATCTCAAAAGGAGTACTTAAATGCAGATCTGCATGGATACAAGCACATCAAATCAAATCTAAAACGAAAAAAAAGTTTTTAACCCCAAATCAAATAACTTTTAAATTAAAACCACAAAAAATTTCCCTTCACCAACCCTTGAAGAACATATTATTTTATTCAGGCAGTTGAAGTTAACAAGAAGATTAGTATTGGAAACCAAAGAGTAGTTATCAAAACATCTAAATGACAACGTTGTTGTCCTTACTTATTGAGAGAGGATGTGTGATTAAAAGGATGAAATCAAAAAGGTATGTAGTGTTTATATCAAATTTATTTAGTATGTTTGTTAGTAATCCTTAAAATGAAATGAATTCGGTTTTAAAAACGTTATTTCGGATATAAATTGTTAAAATCAATTCTATACAAATTTCTTAAAATCTTTATACCATTTGGCAATACTAGTTTAACCTTTCCAACTCCTTCTATCAAGTCTGTAGGACCTGATATTATATCAATGTTTTCGTTTCTATCAAGTGTCTAGCTCCACTATCTATTATATCTCCTTTATTTGTTTGGTCTTGTGCTCCAATAAATTTATTTTTAAATCTTCAAACATGAGGAAAAATAATAAGTGTATAATGAAATTATTATTAGTTTTTC
This sequence comes from Flaveria sonorensis, assembly GCA_025506505.1. NCBI lineage: Eukaryota > Viridiplantae > Streptophyta > Magnoliopsida > Asterales > Asteraceae > Flaveria > Flaveria sonorensis. Next base: position 41,028,270 of record CM046428.1, read on the forward strand.
AACAACAAGTTCATTCATTCAGTGAACCACTAAAATAGGTTTTATCAAATGGCCACGACTATCGCCTCGTCCATGACCTTGTTCCCATTTACGTCCAAAGTTTTTGTTATCATTACTATTAATAGCGTTTACTTCTGGAATTGCTAGTGAACCTGTGAGACGAGCTTGATAATTTTTCATTAATAGCTCTTTGTTTTTCTTCGTTACAAGAAGATATGAAGTTAGAACATAAAACTTCTTAAAGTTTAGCAATTTGTATTGGTTTTGCAAACTCATATTTGATGCATGAAATATGGACAAAGTTTTTTCCAACATATCTTCCTCAGTAGTTACATGCCCGCAAAATCAAAGCATTGAACATATTTTGAATACAGTAGCGACGTACTCATTTACTTTTCTAAAATCTTAAACCTTAGTTTGTTCCATTCATCTCTAACAACAGGAAGTAAAACTTCCTTTTAAGGATCAAATCTGCTTTGTAAGTCTTTCCATAGATTAAATGGATCATCACAATTCGAGTATTCAAATTGTAACATTTCATCAATGTGCTTATGCAAAATGACACCAGCTTTCGATTTGTCTTGTTCCGAGCAAGTATTTCTCTCTTTTATAGTTTCTAAGACACCAATAGATTTAAGATGTCTTTTTAAATGAGCTGTACACGACATATAATTTTCTCCACTGATAGTAAGAGCCGAGAATTCAATTTTCGCAATGTTCTCTAAACAAGAATTAAGCAAATAGTAAGATAATTATTAGAATCCATATGTATCAATAAAAATTACGATACAATAGAGTGGTAGAGCTATAAACAAATACAAAAATAAGTAAAGTATAAATTCTTCAGGTGGTAGTTTAGCAATGGGGATAAGAATTAAAATAACTATTATGATTGACAACATTAAAACCGAGTGGATCATCTTTGAAAAATTTCTTTGGATAAACTTGAGAAAAGAGGTAATCTGTTTATTGTAAACGAAAATATTTGGTAGTGCTCAATTTATTGTTTAAATTATAATAGTTTCAAGGGCTATGTAATCATTTACAACGGCTATATAACCATTTATAATGGCTGTATAACCACCGTGTGTGTGTATATATCGATAATAATTTTAAATAAAATGGATAATTTTAGGATTATGTTATAAAATATGAATTTAGTTTATAAATGTAAGAGATAATAAAAAAGAAAAGTTAGGATAAGAATAAGATGTTAGTACGAATAAACGCTAATAAACATAATTCAAACATTAGTTGTATAAAAGTTAGTTGACATAAAAGAAAATGTTAGTTGTATAACTAAAGATGAAGTAAAAGTTAGATGCATAAGTAAATGCTTGTTGCATAAGTAAATGTTAGTTGCATATTAAAAGTTAGATGTATAGATAATAGGTTAAATGCATTAGTAAAAGTTAGTTAACACAAAAGAAAATGTTACTTGCATGATTAAAAGTTAGATGCATAATTAAAAATTACTTTGTTAGTAGTCTATGGTTATCAAGATATCCATAATAAGATCTTCTTTATCTTACTTTATTTATCTTAGTTATTTTCTTAATATGATATATTATAGATTATTACTAACGAAGTGTTACCTTGATTAATGGATGACTTTATGCTTTATTGAGCTTCTTGATTAAAGTATAAGAGCTCTCGTGTTGATAACGTATTATAATATAACTATAATTAACACAAGATTACTGTTATATCTTAAGAACTTTTAGAGAGAATTGCAAGAGGAAGACGAAGAGAAATATATAACTTATGAAAGTATATACAAGAGGTGCATTTTCTCATCTATATTGAGCTGGTATTTATACCTCAAATATCAATCATTTTGGTAGACAAGTAAAGCTATTTGGTAGATAAGTAGTATAGTAAACTTGTCTACAAGTTTGACAAAAAGTTCATCCACTTACTATGGTAATAATTCATAATATTAAGGACATTATTGAAATTTCACTCATTTTAAAAGGAGTACTCAAATATAGAAAGTTGCATGGATACAAGCACATCAAATCAAATCTAAAATATCATATAAAAAACTTTTAACCCCAAATCAAAGAACTTTTAAAATTAAAACCACAAAAAATTCTTCATGAACTCTTGAGAACATTTAATTTATTCAGACAATTAAAGTTAACAAGAAGAGTATTATTGGAAACCAAAGAGCATTTATCAAAACGTCTAAATGACAACATTGTTGTCCTTACTTATTGAGAGAGGACGTGTGATTAAAAGGATGAAATCAAAAGATACATAGTGTTTATATCAAATTTAATTAGTATGTTTGTTAGTAATCGTTAAAGTGAAACGAATTTGGTTTTAAAAAGTTAATTTGGATAGTGATAGTTACAAATACAAATGTAAGGCCCCGTTTTCGAAGACCTCACAGTTGGTCAAGCATAGCATAATATATATAAAACAAATTACATTTTATAACATAACACAACGGAATTAATACCAAAAACCATTCATGCATATAATTAATATTGCAAAATAATACATCGTTGTAATTTAGAGTTACAAAATAATCATTTAGTTGCATTACAATACAACAAAATCATTAAGCATGAACGGATGCCAGTTTTGCCCCGATGAGTAGCTTTCCCCGAGTGCCATCCTCAGCAATATTTACCTGCCAACTGAAAATGCATAAAAGTCAGCGTTGCTGAGTGAGTCCTAGTTTTAAAAGTATAAAAATACATTGTATGATTTGTATACGAAAATATCCCTTTTTGAATAAAATACATTACTTTCGTATACGAGCAAGCATCATACGTACAACAAGATAATATTCATTATTGCCTTTCATCATTCATTTCGTACTTTCCTTATCATCCTTTCACTTTCATCTAGACCAATGTGCAATACCCCGAACATTGTTCACGAAGCTGGTACTGGGCCTGAGGTCTATAAATAGACCCCGAACATTATGCACGAAGCTGGACCTAGTTACCTAGGGCAAGCATAAGGGTCCCGTCAATCTCAAAGATTGACCCCGCATGCATCCTCATGGGGTTGCTAACTCGCACACAGTTGAGCTGACAACTCGTGGCTGTGAACCTCCTTTCATTTTGCTTGCAAGACTTTTCGTTCGTTCTTTATCTTCCACTTTTCATTAATATTAATCTTTCACTTGATTAATAATGATACTTATGAGCATAATCACACCACATAAAGCCACATAATAATACGTAATACGGAACACAAGAATAGGCTATAAACATGCATGGAATAAACAAATACAACCATCAAATCATTCCAGGGTCAAACCCTAAAATTTCTATTTTCCCAAAATTTCAGAAAAATTTTCTAAGTGTTCTAGGCTCATGAGCACTATGCAGGCGCATGAATCCTTCTTGGGCGTAATACTATGTGGGCGCATGAGCCAACACTTAGGCGTCTGGGCACTAACTTTGGGCGCATGAGGTACTGTTCAGGCGCATGACCTACACTTAGGCTTTTCTAAGTCAAATTTCTAGGCGCATGGGCCCTGTTTGGGCGCATGGCCAACTGTTGTTCATTTTTCAGAATCAAATTCAAACCCAATCTGCATATGAACCTGTTAAAAGCTTATTCCTATCATTCTAAGAAACAACATCACATAAACAACCATGTAACACAAGGACATAAGCATATACACATACGGTTATACATATAACAGTTGTAAACCCTTAAAACATGCATTTTCAGCCCCAAAAGTATAAAACACATAAAGAACCGGAGTCTAGAACTCACCTATTGCAGCCAACAAGTAAAACTCCTCCCAACTTGTGTGCACGAGAGTTCAAACACCTAAAACAAGCCAAAACAAACACCCAAACACAAAAAGCACAAAAAAATTGATTTTATGGTTGAAAACTCAACAAAACCGAACCAATTATGCAAAGAATTGCTTACCAAGAGCAAGAATCAGTTTCTTCTTCTTCTTGAAACCGAGAGGGAAAAGTTTCAGCTTTCTTTCTTTCTTCTTTGTAGAAAACAACAGGTAAAGAGCTCAATATGGGCGGCCATACCCATAAATTAATAAAATAGTTGACTTTTGTATCTTTTACACAAAGCCTCCCTCCACTTTTGCCCCTTTTCGTTTTCTTCAAGATACTTTTCTTTTCTTTTATTTTGACAAGGATTTCAGGTGTTACAAGTCTACCCCCTTAAAGAGGTTTCGTCCCCAAAATCTATCACTCTTCAAACAACTGTAGGTAATACTGTCTCATTTCTTCCTCCGTCTCCCACGTAGACTCAGAACCCTTCCGGTGTTTCCATTGCACACGTACAAGTGGAACCACTTTATTTCGCAGTCTCTTCTCCTTCCTGTCTATGATGACCACTAGTTGGTCTACATAATTGAGTCGCTCATCTACTTCGATGCCCTCCAGTGGTACAATCATATCTTCATCAGCTAGGCACTTTCTCAGATGAGATACATGGAATGTTGGATGAATTCCACTTAACTCATCGGGTAACTCCAATCGATAGGCCACCTCTCCTACTCGTGCAACAATTCGGAAAGGTCCTATGTACCTCGAACTGAGCTTACCCCGCCTCTAAACCGGATGATCCCTTTCCAAGGCGAGACCTTTAACATGACTCTATCGTCCACATTGAATTCAATCGATCTACGCCTTTTGTCGGCATACGACTTTTGTCTATCTCTCACCGCCTTCATGAAGGCTTTGATCTTCTCCAACTTCTCTGTCATAGCCTCGATCACCTCAATACTTCCCAATTCCTTCTGCCCGATATCACCCCAATACACGGGCGTCCTACACCTTCTACCGTATAGCATCTCATATGGTGGCATGCCAATGCTGGCATGATAACTGTTGTTGTATGAGAATTCCGCTAACGGTAGGTGATCATCCCAACTTCCTCTAAAGTCGATCACGTATGCTCGGAGCATATCCTCGAGCGTCTGAATCGTCCTCTCAGGCTGACCATCTGTCTGAGGATGGTAAGCTGTACTAATGTGTAGCCTCGTCCCTATTGCATCATGAAATCTTTTCCAAAACTTTGATGTGAACCGGGTGTCATGGTCTGATACTATAGACACCGGCACACCATGACGAGCTACAATCTCTTTAATGAACAGTTCCACCAGTCTCTCGGATGAATACGTCTCACGGATCGATAGGAAGTGAGCACTCTTTGTCAGACGATCAACTATCACCCATATGGCGTCATACCCCCTTGCCGTGTGGGGTAACTTCGTTATGAAGTCCATGGTGATGTGCTCCCACTTCCACTCGGGTATATCCAACGATTGGATCTTCCTTAATGGCTTCTAGTGCTCTACCTTCACTTGCAAGCAAGTAAGGCACTTACTCACATACTCCACTACATCGCGCTTCATTCCCGGCCACCAGTAATCTTTCTTCATGTCTTGATACATCTTGGTAGCGCCGGGATGAATGGGGTATCGAGTCTTATGAGCTTCATCTATGATCCGCCCCCGTAGGTCTCCGTAACGAGGGATCCACATCCGCCCGAAGCGGGTTCGAACTCCATGGGTATTTTCTCCCAACTCCGTGACCAGACCTCTCATCCTTTCAAACTTAAGGCGATTTTCTTTCAACGCCTCATTTTGAAATTCCTTGACTTGCGTCATCACGTCAGAGGTCATCACCAACTGATAAGCTTTCACCCGGATTGGCTCAGGTCTCTCCTTTCGGTTAAGGGCATCAGCCACTACATTGGCCTTACCCGGATGGTAGTGGATCTCATAATCATAATCCTTGATCAACTCTAACCACCTTCTCTGCCTCATGTTGAGATCCTTTTGCTCGAAGAAATACTTTAAGCTTTTGTGGTCCATGAAGATTGTGCACTTTGCCCCGTACAGGTAGTGCCTCCAAATCTTTAGTGCTAAAACTATAGCCGCTAGCTCCAAATCATGGGTGGGATAATTGACCTCGTGAGTTTTCAACTGTCGGGATGCGTAGGCTATTACTGTAAGGCCCCGATCCCAGGACGCTCACAGTTGGACAATCATCGCACATAAAACATATAATTTACATTTACAATTTCTAAAACATTGCAGCGGAATAATTTTAAACCATTTCATTATAATTGCTTTTGCAAAATAATACATTGTAGTTAACTGTTACAAAATGTCATAATTTTCATGAGATCACAAAAACATTATTGTAATACGAAATGGATGCCATCCAAAATAATCCAAGTAGCCGCCCCATGCCATCCTCAGCAACATTCACCTGCCAACTGGAAACACATAAAAGTCAACGTTGCTGAGTGAGTTCTAGTTTTATAAAATAAAATACTTTTCTTTCGTATAAAACCATTCCTTACTTTCATACGCGATCATACAACATACGTACACATAGATAATATCATTATTATCTTCCATTACCATTCATTACTTCATACCGTACATTTCCTTCATTAACCTTCCTTCGTTCATTCCTTCCGGATCAATGTCATCAGCTATACCCCAAACGTAGGCACAAAGCGGGTACTGGGCCGAAGTTTATCAGACTTCCATTCATTGCGCACAAAGCCTGGCACCAGCACCGGGGTAAGCGACAAAGATCCCACCTGTATGCTATACCCTAAACGGGGGCATAAAGGGGGTACTGGGCCCAAGTTGATAAAGAGACTTCCATAACGCACATAGCCTGGCACCAGAACCGGGGCAAGCAACCAAGGTCCATACATAAGTTTACCCTTAACGTAGGCACAAAGCGGGTACTGGGCCGAAGTTTATCAGACTTCCATAATGCACATAGCCTAGCACCAGCACCGGGGTAAGACTTATCCATTCATTTATTACTTCATTAATGCATGCATTCTTTCATACTTTACGTTCCTCTTTTCATTATCTTCCGCTTTACGTTACATAATACTTTGCATTTACTTTCATAATCATACCACGTAAAGCCACAAAAAATAACATACATAACAAGGAACATAACATAAACATAACCATACCATACATAGCATCATCATCACATCACATAAGACATCATAAGGTCAACTTACATTACCCCCGGGAACATCCCAAGTCAAAGCCTACATTTTACATTTTCCCCAAAATTTCAAAAAATATTCTAAGGCATAGACGTATGAGCACTATGTAGGCGCATGGCCTTCTGGGCGCATGGGAACACAGGCGCATGGGGACCTTTCAGGCGCATGGGCACTATTTGGGCGCATGACCCAACACTTAGTCTCCTGGGCAAATTTCTAGGCGCATGGGCACTATGCAGGCGCTTGAGTGCCTAGGCGCATGGGCAGCTTTGGGCGCATGGAACACTTAGTCAATCTCAGCCTATTCTAGGCGCATGGACACTATTTGGGCGCATGGGTTTTGGGCGCATGGAGCAACACTTAAGCAAATTCAACCGTTGGGCGCATGGGCCAAATCCAGGCGCATAGGCAACCAACACATACTAATAACATCATAATCAGCCCCAAATCATCAATTCATCATGTTCTAAGCTTAGTTCTAGCATTCTAAGCATCATAATATGAACATGGCATCATCATAACATCATAAATCACCCAAATCATAACCCACGCACATTCACACATACACATTCATACGGGTATAAAACCCACATTCATAAAAACATACATACATGCATTTCCAGCCCCAAAATCAGTTAAAACAAGTAAAAAGGGGGTTCTAGAACTCACCTTTGACAACCTTCGAGTATGACTTCTTCAACCCGTTTGCAAATGAGTTCAAACACCTAGAAACCCACCAAAAACACACACCCGAAGACAACATACACACATAAGCATATAACCGAGGCATAGGCCGGCCAAGAACAACTTAAAACAACGAATTCTTACCTGGAATTCGAATTCTCCTTCTTCTTTCTTCAATGTCTGAAAATTCAGCTCTTCTCTTTTCTCCCTCTAGAAAATCCGATAAAAAGAAGTGTGCAGGGAAGTGTGGGCGGCCATGCCCACTTTATGCACCAACTTTTTATACTTTTTGTCCTTTTGACACATTTAGCCGCTCAACTTGGGTTAAATTGTTTCTTCCTTTTTCTACACATTTATTCTTTCTTTCTTGTCTTTTAAAATTTTCCGGGTGTTACAAGTCCACCCCCCTTATATAGGTTTCGTCCCCGAAACCTGTTATTCCTCAAACAGATGTGGGTAATACTGCCTCATCTCTTCTTCAGTCTCTCACGTAGACTCGGATCCCTTCATGTGCTTCCACTGTACACGCACAAGGGGAACCACTTTATTCCTTAACCTTTTCTCCTTGCGATCAATGATTGCCACTGGTTGCTCCACATAATTGAGCCTTTCATCAACTTCAATATCTTCCAGTGGTACAACCATATCTTTGTCAGCTAAACACTTCCGCAGATGAGATACATGGACTGTAGGGTGAATTCCACTTAACTCATCGGGTAACTCCAACCTATAGGCCACCTCTCCTACTCGAGCAATGATTCGGAGAGGCCCTATGTATCTCGGGCTCAACTTGCCCCACTTTCTGAACCGAATGATGCCTTTCCAAGGTGAGACCTTCAACATAACTCTGTCACCCACCTTGAACTCAATCGGTCTACGTCTGTTATCGGCATACGACTTCTGCCTATCTTTGGCTGCCTTTATAAAGGCTTTGATCTTTTCAAGCTTCTCAGTCGTAGCCTCGATCACCTCAATACTTCCCAACTCCTTCTCACTAATATCACCCCAACAAACGGGTGTTCTACATCTCCTACCGTATAGCATCTCATAAGGGGGCATACCAATACTGGCATGATAACTAATATTATACAAGAACTCAGCTAACGGTAAGTGGTCATCCCAACTCCCTCCAAAGTCAATGACGCATGCCCGAAGCATATCTTCTAGCATCTGAATAGTCCTTTCCGACTGACCATCCATCTGAGGATGATAAGCCGTGCTAATGTGTAACCTCATCCCCATCGCATCATGGAACTTCTTCCAAAATTTAGATGTAATCCGAGTGTCACGATCAGAAACAATAGACACCGGCACACCATGACGAGTTACAATCTATTTGATGAATAGATCTGATAATCTTTTAGAGGAGTACATCTCGCGGATTGGTAGAAAGTGGTCACTCTTTGTTAAACGATCAACTATCACCCATATGGCATCATACCCTCTCACGGTACGCGGTAGCTTCGTGATAAAGTCCATGGTGATATGCTCCCACTTCCACTCCGGTATATCCAACGGTTGGATCTTCCCGTACGGCTTCTGATGCTCGGCCTTTACTTGCAAGAAAGACAGTTACTCACATACTCCGCTACATCGCGCTTCATACCCGGCCACCAATAATCTTTCTTCATATCTTGATACATCTTTGTAGCACCGGGATGAATGGAGTATCGAGTCTTATGAGCTTCGTCCATTATCTTCCCACGTAGATCCCCATAACGAGGAATCCATGTCCTTCCAAATCGGGTTCTAACACCAAGAGTGTTTTCACCCAATTCCGCAACCATACCTTTCATCCTTTCGGAGTTAAGACGATCTTCTTTCAATGCCTTGTCTTGAAACTCCTTGACCTACTTCATCACATCAAAGGTCATAATCAATTGATAAGCCTTCACCCGAATCGGCTATGGTCTCTTTTTTCGGCTGAGGGCATCCGCCACTACGTTGGCCTTGCCCGGATGGTAATAGATCTCGCAATTATAATCCTTTATGAGCTCCAACCATCACCGGGTCCACCATAATTCCAAGAAACTTCGAATCTCGGATGGCGTCTTTGGAGACTTCCATTCCATCACTGCCTCAACCTTCGCCGGGTCCACCATAATTCCTTCAGAATTCACCACGTGACCCAAAAATTGAACTTCGTGCAACCGAAAAGCACACTTAGAGAATTTAGCATATAACTTCTCCCTTCTAAGTGTCTCCAACACTTCGCGTATATGGCCGGCATGTTCTTCTTCGCTCTTTGAATAGATCAGGATATCATCAATAAACACAATCACTGATTTATCTAAAATTGGCCGACACACTCGGTTCATTAAATCCATAAAGGCAGTTGGTGCGTTAGTTAGACCAAAAGACATAACAAGAAACTCATAGTGTCCATAATGCGTGCGAAAAGCTGTCTTAGAGATATCCTGCTCCTTAACCCTCAACTGATGGTAACCAAATCAGAGATCTATTCGTGAGAACCAACTGGCACCTTGGAGCTGATCAAACAAGTCATCTATTCTGGGCAGGGGATATCGGTTCTTCACCGTTAACTTGTTCAACTCTTGGTAGTCGATAAACATCCTCATACTACCGTCCTTCTTCTTGACAAACAAGACCGGAGCACCCCAGGGAGAGATGCTCGGTCGAATGAACCCCTTATCCATCAACTCCTGCAGTTGAACCATCAGTTCTTTCATCTCCATCGGAGCCAATCGATACGGTGCTTTGGCAATGGGTTGCGCACCGGGTATCAAATCAATCTGAAACTCGATCTCGCGGTCCGGTGGCACTCCTGGTAAATCTTCTGGGAAGACGTTCGGAAAGTCACACACAACTGGTACATCAGACAATTATGGTACTGACACGTCTACATCCTTCACATAAGCCAGGTAGGCACTACATCCGCATTTCATGCACTTCTCTGCCACCGCCATCGAGATCACCTTCGAAACCATAGTCACTCGATCACCGTAGACGGTCACCGAACTTCCATTGGGCGCAATTAATCGAATCATCTTCTTGCAACACATGATATTTGCCTCATAGGCTGCTAACCAATCCATCCCTAGAACTACATCAAATCCGCCTAGGGGCATCACAAATAGTTTAGAAGAGAACCTATGGCCTTCTAATTCTATGTCACAATCTTCTATCATCTCAGAAATTCTGGTAGACTTACCAATAGCAGTTTCTACATCAAATGGCTCATCAATACTTCTACTACTAACAGGCAACTTAGCATAGAAAGCAACAGAAATGAAACTCCTACTAGCACCAGAATCAAACAACACAGAGGCACAAGTTTGGTTTACTAGAAACATACCTGACACAACATCAGGGTCTACCCGGGCCTCCTCTCGCGTCATTGTGAAGGCTCTAACACTTGTCTTCTGTCCTCCTTCCTCCATCCTCTTCTTCGCCCTGGAACTCTCTGCCCTTTGCTTCTTGCAATCCCTGCTTAAATGGCCCTCTTCGCCACAGTTATAACATCTTATAGCCCCATATACTTTTGCCACGTGGCCGGGCTTGCCACATTTGAAGCAGACGTTCAATCCTAACCTGTATTCCCCAGTATGCTCCTTTTCACACTTACCACACCTCTTCGTCCCCGAGCTTGATGACACCACCCTATGGTCATCCACCCTCATCCTCTTGCTATTTGGGGTGAAATCGCCACGCCCAAACCGTTTCCCGCTCTAGTTCTTGTCACCACCACCTGTCTTCTTCACCTCAACCACCGCCACCTCTATCTCATCGTAAAGCCTCCCAGCCAGATCCACTGCCGACCTAAAAGTGCTTGGTCGGGCAGCAATCAAGTACCTGCAGATATCAGCAGACAATCCCTGCACATACCTCTTAATCTTCCTCAACATCGGCGTCACCTGATCTGACACTAGCCTCGCCATCTCATTAAACTTGGTAGTTTACTGCTGGTGTGTCATGGTTCCCGCCTCAAGCTGTAGGAACTCCCTCTCAATCTTATCAAGATCTTTATGAGGACTGAACTCCTCGATTACCATCTTCTTCAACTCTCCCCATCTCATCTTCCTGATGGCTCTGCTGCCTTTGGCTTGGACAATGTTGTCCCACTAACACAAAGCCGAGTCTACAAACGAGTGAGTGGCGAACTTCACCTTCTGGTCCCCCCTGCACTCGCTGATCTCTAGGACAACCTCCATCTCTTTCACCCATCAGTGAGCAGCAGCAGCATTACCATTACCGTCAAAAGTTGGGGGTTTGCATCGTTGGAATGCACCGTAGCTGCACCCCTTCGCGGTCTCCCGCACTACCACCTCCTCCTCATCACTGGAGGCTGCCATCCCAGCATTTAGTTCCTCTTCCTCACTATGATCTCCCTCATTCTCCCTTCTCCCAGTCGTCTTCCTTCTCTCCTCCTCCTTCTCCTTCTTCTCATCCTCTCTCACAGCACGGATGACTTCAGTCACTACAGACAGTAAGATCATCTGCATGACTTGATGCACCTCCTCCACAACCACCTCCTCCACAACCACCTCCTTTACTGAGGCTCTTAAGTTAGCACTTTCATCCACACCCTCTGGATGATGAAGCCTAGGCTCAACAGGAGCTGTCTCTGCAGTCCTTGTCTCGTTCCTTGTGGCACGTGGCCCAGCACCACGACCACCTCGTACTCCTCTTCTAGAAGCCTTCGATGATGTACCACCAGCCATCCTCTAACACTATAAGATTCAAACACTAACACGGTCATTCAAGGTAATAGCTCAGTTTATGTTAAGTATAGTAAGTCCCTAATTACAGTGGCCAGTTGTGATTAGCCACTTACTTTACTCTTCATCCCCCGAGCATTTCCTATCCTGACTACATCAGTACTTAAATCTACTAAGGGCACATAAAATCAGATAGCACACGCACATAATTAATGTTGCAAAATAATACATCCTTGTAATTTAGAGTTACAAAATAATCAATTAGTTGCATTACAATACAACAAAATCATTAAGTATGAACGGATGCCAGTCTTGCCCCGACGAGTAGCTTTCCCCGAGTGCCATCCTTAGCAATATTTACATGCCAACTGAAAATGCATAAAAGTCAGCGTTGCTGAGTGAGTCCTAGTTTTAAAAGTATAAAAATACCTTGTATGATTTGTATACAAAAATATATCTTTTTGAATAAAATACATTACTTTCGTATGCGAGCACACATCATACGTACAACAAGATAATATTCATTATTGTCTTTCATCATTCATTTCGTACTTTCTTTATTATCCTTTCACTTTCATCCAGACCAATGTGCAATACCCCGAACATTGTGCACGAAGCTGGTACTAGGCCTGAGGTCTATAAATAGACCCCGAACATTATGCATGAAGCTGACCTAGTTACCTAGGGCAAGCACAAGGGTCCCGTCAATCTCAAAGATTGACCCCGCATGCATCCTTATGGGGTAGCTAACCCGCACACAGTTGAGCTGACAACCCGTGGGTGTGAACCTCCTTTCATTTTGCTTGCAAGACTTTTCGTTCGTTCTTTATGTTCCACTTTTCATTAATATTAATCTTTCACTTGATTAATAATGATACTTATGAGCATAATCACACCACATAAAGCCACATAACAATACGTAATATGGAACATAAGGACAAGCTATAAACATGCATGGAATAAACAAATACAACCATTAAATCATACCAGGGTCAAACCATAAAATTTCTATTTTACCAAAATTTCAGAAAAATTTTCTAAGTGTTCTAGGCGCATGAGCACTATGCAGGTGCATGAATCCTGCTTGGGCGCATTAACACTATGTGGGCGCATGAGCCAACATTTAGGCATCTGGGCATAAACTTTGGGCGCATGAGGTACTGTTCAGGCGTATGATCTACACTTAGGCTTTTCTAAGTCAAATTTCTAGGCGTATGGGTCCTGTTTGGGCGCATGGCCAACTGTTGTTCATTTTTCAGAATCAAATTCAAACCCAATCTACATATGAACCTGTTCTAAGCTTATTCCTATCATTCTAAGAAACAACATCACATAAACAACCATGTAACATAAGGACATAAGCATATACACATACGGTTATACATATAACAGTTGTAAACCCTTAAAACATGCATTTTCAGCCCCAAAAGTTTAAAACAGATAAAGAACCAGGGTCTAGAAGTCACCTATTGTAGCCGACAAGTAAAACTCCTCCCAACTTGTGTGCATGAGAGTTCAAACACCTAAAACAAGCCAAAACAAACACCCAAACACAAAAAGCACATAAAAATCGGTTTTATGGTTGAAAACCCAACAAAACTGAACCAATTATGCAAAGAATTGCTTACCAAGAGCAAGAATCAGTTTCTTCTTCTTCTTGAAACCGAGAGGGAAAAGTTTCAGCTTTCTTTCTTTCTTCTTTGTCGAAAACAACAGGTAAAGAGCTCAATATGGGCGGCCATACCCATAAATTAATAAAATTGTTGACTTTTGTACCTTTTACATTACACAAAGCCCGCCTCCACTTTAGCCCCTTTTCGTTTTCTTCAAGATACTTTTTTCTTTTTTTTATTTTGACAAAGATTTCGGGTGTTACAACAAATTTCTTAAAATAGAATAAAGATTCAGGATTTTGGAAATGTGGTTGTAGATTGTTATTTCATAATACTAGTATTGATTATCAGTTCACCCCTAATGTACAATTTGATTTTTTTGCTTTCATAAGAAAAAAGCATACAAGATCAATGACATGGGTAATAATGTTAACTAAAAACATTGCAACATATGTAACAATAAAACATAAAATGACATGGGTAATAATCTTAACTAGTACAACATTGCAACATATGTAACAATAAAACATAAATGACCAGAGAATAATCCAAACAGACTACAAACATATAAAGACACGTAACATGTGCTTGTATACAAAAGAAGGGTTTTAAGTGCAAGTTGTTAACATGGGGACAAAATAAAAGTGGATGACTAATCCAAATACTTCTTGATACATACATAAGAGCTATGATAAATAGTAATATGCCAAAAGTATTACATGTATGTAACAAAGAAACCAAAAAACCATGTAGTTGATTGATGATAATAAAACTTAATAAAGACATGAAATGATTAAAATAATCCTAAAAGCTTTTTTCATATGATGGTGGAGTAGACTTAGGAAGTCAAAACTATAGTTTCTGCCTTCAGGTGTGTTTTCAACCCTATCATTCAACGCATTGTTATTTTTCTTATAGTTAAATGAATGATGACCTGTTACTTATTCCATACAAGCGTGGAAAAGTCTACGAACCTTTGGACGCTTTTGAGCATTTTTCTCACCAGGACTTATAAAACGACGATTGGAGCCACAACTTTTGTTCATAACTTTGTAGGTGAATAAACATCTTTTTGAAAACCATTGTAAGATCACATTTTTTGAGTCATTCACTTTAAAAAATTTAGATTTCGAAACTTTCATACAGTGGTCAAAGCGTTGTTGCCTTTAGAAGAATCTATGCAATAATAACATAAAACACCTTTGAAAAATTTTAATAAGGTGTAAGAAGAACTTTTATAGATTTAAATGTTATGTACAGTGTTAAATATAGAAAAAATAATGTATATAGTGAAATGGTTAACTAGTAGAAGTAATGAAATATATAGAGTGTGTGCTAGACTTGACTATTGTTGAAAAGATTGAGGTTTTTTTTGAGGAATTGAAAAGAAATTTGAAGAACGATTAAATCCTAAAATACGAGGAAAGATGTTATGAAAATAGGATGATGAAAAGTATTGAATATATTATGCAATACAAATCAAATAACATGTCTAAAAAAAGCAAACAAAATAGAAATTGGGTAAACTATTGAAATGATCTTGCAAGCGATCAAGAATCAACTGTGAGTCTGTGTCACCAATAAACATTTACATGGACTGGCTGAGGTTCTTGAAATCAGTAGCAGTACCATGAACATCATGAATCTGCGACCTTAACAAGACCGATTCTATTCAGGCTCATATTATGAATATTTTTTTTTGTTGTAAACGATAGCTTTAAGGATACTTTGTAAATCATAGTTGAAGTTATGGACGAGAGAGTGATTGTGTTACTCATTAAATTTTAGCAACACATATAAAAATGTGTCTATGCAATATTGAACACAAATGTGAGCTTGGTAATCACTAAGAGTGAATGTAGTTTTCCTAATGTCCATAGAACTTTCATTTAAGGTGTAAAATTTACTTTTTCTTTGGGGTTTTCCAGCTTTATTACACCTTAGGTATTTGTGAGACAACACCTATCCATTTTTTAGTTTGGGCTTTATGAATTGAAAACCCACCTTTTTGTGCATATTTTTGGTACATAGAAATTACATCCTTGAAATTATGGATTATACTCCTTCAACTGGTCTAATATTAGAACTAAGATTTTTACACCATAACTTAGTACCATTAAGGGATATCGAGAGGATAATGATCTGTTTAAAAATGGTTAGTAAAAAAATAGTTACATATGATAATTTGTTTGATATAAAAAATAGTAGTTACATGGTTTTAAGACATACTTGGCCCATGTGAACTAACCTTTTATAACATTTCCAAGGGATAAAAGTGGCTGACTAATGTGTGATTCATTCAAAGAAAGAGAAAAATAGGCACCTTAGATTTGACACAGTCAACATCAACATCTAAATGGGGCAACTTAGATTTGACACAATCATGGAGGTTGTGAGGAATAACATTTGTTGGAGAAGTCATTAAAGAACTATTACATACAGTATATTTGTTGTTGGTTGCCATCAAGTTATTCTCCATTAATGGTAAAGCAATTAATGGATATCTCATTAAGGTAGATGCAAATTATAGGAAGATGAATACAATGGTGATGGAAGAAAATAAGGACTTTGAATTTGTTGAAGAAAAAAGTAAAAGATATTTGGTATAAGGAATATAGAAATGCATTTAATGCATGGGTGTGAAGTTGTCAACTTGATTGAAAACATATTATAGTAAGTGGTTGATGTTATACTAAAAGTTACGTAAATTCCCTTGGGGCTTTAGTGTTGGTCAATTTGATCGATAATCAGTGCAAATGATCTATAAAACACAAAAATCCCACTGAATAAACATAAAACTATGAATGACACAAGAGCAAGTTTCAAATATTTTCAATAATCTCCAAACTCACACAATAAACATGAATCAAAGGCTCAAATATGATAACAATAAACTTCCAGCCACATACACAGAATTGCAATATCAGTATTTCACTATTAGGGTTTGCAAAATTTACTTACAATGAATAAAAATTTCAATATATAAGCAGACTGTAGTTTTGCTGACAGTTTCGCTGTCCAACGAAACTATCTTGACCATCACCTAGTTTCACCCGGCGACGAAACACAGTTTCGCCGGGTGAACTAGATCAGCTGACTAAGAGCAAAACTAGTTTCGCTGGGCACAGAACTTACAAAATACAACATACAAACTAAGTAAACTAACATTTAACCTATTACATTAATAAACAAAATAAACACAATAACAATGGCGCGTCCAACCTATACTAGATCATCAATACTCCCCCTAGGTTGGACCTCACCTGCTTGATCTTCTGATTCAGCTCCGGTTCTTTCTTCAACAATGTGAGCTTCTTCTGCAGCTTTAATAGATGTTTCCTTTTCAACTCCAGCAGTACTCACTTCCTCTCCCTGTGCACTGGCCCTTTCAAATTTCTTTGTTAACTCCTGCACGTCCATCCTCAGTTCATCAGCTTGATGTACTTTCTCTGTTAGCTCACTGACTTCATCCCTAACTCCCCGAGCCTTGTTTGCAACCCTCATGAAAAGGCTTGCTTCAGTCCTTGTTTCAGCTCCGGCTTCAGCTTTTATGTGGTTATCACACAAAACCACCAAGTCCTCATCAAAAAAGAAAAATACTTCCATAGGATCAAATAATTTGATTTCTTCTCCATCCTTCACTCTAACCACTGCTTCTCCTGTATTGTTGTCATAAAACCATTTTTCAAACTTCTGCAATCTTAGGGGATGTGGATTGGGTACCCTCACTCTATTCATTGTCTTTGCTGGTTTGAGCTTCAATACAATTTTTCCTTTTTCGGTCACCCAATCCATGTCCTTCTTGGATCTCCTTCTCTCAGTCTTCATATATCCAAATGACTCAAAATTATCATTCAGTCCCCTTTTAATTTCTTGCTCCAGCAGCATAGCTCTCTCACTTAAGTTTGAATCAAGCAGTAGAATCTCAACCAATCTTCTTAAATCTTATCTTGGCAAGGTCTTGAATGCCTTCCTCTTATGTAAGTATGAGATTCCCCCTCCTCTTTTCTTGATAATGAACATTTTCAATTCACTGTTGTATTTCCAGCTGATTATCTTCTTGTCAGGTTCTTGAATGTTTTGAAATAAAGGAGTTCAGCTGTTCTGGTTCCTTCTATTTAATAAACCAATCCTCCTTATCCATCTCTATTATATGTCCTTCAGTTGAGCTTCTTTGAGCCACATATGTCAATGGTTGCTCGCTTACCTCATAGTATTCGGGCTCAGAGTCATAATCCACCAATTGCTCCTTAATCTCCTCTTCTTTATCTATCAAATTCAACTCAGCTTCTTTCCTACCTGCTCCATCTCCTTCTTCACTAAACACTTCATCATCGGTCAAATCAACATTTATATCAAACCCCATGTCTACAAATCCAGCCTCTACAACCTCAGTCTCATCTCCTACAACACTTTCTTTCATACCACTTTTTGTGTTAACTCCTGCTTCAGCATCTGAGCCACCAACACCAGAACCACCAACACCACTACCACTTGCACCAACTCTAGCTCTACTTGTGCCCTCTCCTACCCCAGTTGAACTACCCACCTTTAGAAATAAGTACTTTGATGTATCAGTGAGATCATCTAACTCAGCTTGAGTTAACTGATTGGGCAGGCCGGCATTGGCTTTCAGCTTGTTTACTTCCTTAAGTAGCATCTTGATCAACTCCTGTTGATCTATCATCAGACTCTTCATGTTTTCCATCACCTTATCTTTCTCCTTTTCTTTCAATTCTTGATTTACCAACTTGGTTTTGATCATCCCCAATTCATTGCCAAAGATGCATTTAGATTTCTAGTAACATCTTGGTTTAGCTCTGATCTGGGATCCCTCCTTTCTTCAAACACTTGTTGCTTATGCTTGGTTCTTCTTTCAGTGACATTAGCTGGTTCTCCCTGATTTGCTTTCTTCTTTGTCTGTTTCTCCCACTGGACCCTTATTTCCTCTTCAACCTCATCAATTTCATCTTCTAGATTGTACTCTTTGTCTTTGGCATATCTTTTCCTCTTCTTGATTGCTCCAGCCTGTTTTTCTTGATTCTCTTCAGCATTTTTTTTCAGTCTCAATCAATCTCCTGATGTAATTCCACCTATCAGTAGGGTACATGTTTTCCCATAGATGTGTGATCTTCCTACTGTAGTCGTGCCTTACAGCTGAGCAATCTGCAAATATCCTGGTATTCATATAAACTAGTCTCTTTTTCTCTCCATGTATAGGCATATTTGGAATCAAATCATTTATCAACATGTGTACAAATCTTGGATATAACAACCATTTATCCTTCTTTAATGTCATTATGTTTTCAAACATACAATCAAATATCAGTTTGGCAATGTTGGCCTTCTGTCCTCTACAGAACACGATCATAGCCCTAGCCCAATGCAAGTTTAGCCGATCAAACCCTCCTTTTCTGTGGTCCAAGCACATGATAAACACGTGTGCTATGTATTTCCATTCCCTAGATAGGAAGGACTTCTTGATCTCTTTTCTGGAGCCAAAAGGAGGTCCTTCATAACCAATGCTCCTAAATGCATCTAACACCTATGCATCAGACATCACCACCTCATTTCCACAGTCATCCTAGAGCCTCAACACCCTGGCTATAGTCTCAACAGTAATGGTTATGTTGTTGCTATGGACTCTAGCTACGATCCGATGTGGATTAGACTCAGGGTCATACTCAGCAGTTCTCCAAAAGTCTCTGATGTGAAGATCATAGATAGTAGGCATATGAGATATGGTATAGCATATAGGGGACTCCTTCAGCCATTTGATGCAATCTCTAAAACCAATAGCTTTTAGGTTGCTATCATCCAGTAGTACTGCTGTGTTGTTCCTCTCGTCAAACTTTACGTTTGCTATCTAAACTGAAAAATAAACAGAAGTGGGTTAGTTAATACATTGATATAAGAATTAACAATGAAGTGAAACAAAACATAAGAAAAATTAGAAAGTTCAACAGTTTCGCTGCTGTCGAAACTGTAGTTTCGCACAGGCAAAGTACAACAGTTTCACTGCTGTCAAAACTGTAGTTTCGCACAGGCTGAGTACTACAGTTTAACCATCAATTCATCATATTATCCCCTAATTCGCTTGTTTCCTACGATTAATTCGTGTTTGATCTTGTTTGAGTTCAAATGGATGAGGATTTTGATATTCCGGCAGTTGAAGAGATGAACGATGACTTCATGGATGATGATATCGAGCCTCCGGTGATGTTGAAGGTCAGAGAAGAGAAGGAGACAGCACTAATCTCAAACTTTGATTGGAGCGCTGAAATCAAAGAAACCGAAGAAGAAATCAATCATGCTCTGGTGGCTGAGTTGGTGGTTAGTGATGTGGATTCAGTTGAAGATTTTGATCCTTTCAGGGAGTTTAGGTGTGAAATTCAAGATGAAGCAGTTTGTGAAGATGGGGTGCAACATGTTCAAGCTTATAAGGAAAAGGTTGTTGAGGTTGGTGAAGAGAAGGGTTTTTATGAAGATGTTAAGGAAAAGGTGATAGTTTGTGAAGCTGCTGAAGTCGGGAAACCACAAGAAGTTGAAGCAAGTGAAGTGAAGCTAGAGGTTTGTGATCAAGGAGAGGAAGAGGGAAGTCAAGCTAAAGAGAATCAAGAAAAACAAGCTGAAGCAATCAAGAAGAGGAAAAGATATGCGAAAGACAAAGAGTACAATCTAGAAGATGAAATTGACGAGGTTGAAGAGGAAATGAGGGTCCAGAGGGAGAAATGGATAAAGAAGAAAGCAGATCAGGGAGAACCAGTCTAATGTCACTGAAAGGAGAACTAAGCATAAGCAACAAGTGTTTGAAGAAAGGAGGGATCCCAGATCAGAGCTAGGCCAAGATGTTATTATAAATCTAAATGCATCTTTGGCAAATGAATTAGGGATGATCAAAACCAAGTTGGTAATGTAACACCCGGCCTCTCATACCACCAATATTATCTGCTTTGCCTACTAGGAGCTCATGGATTTGCTTTTGGTTGCCCGGGTGAAAACTTCCCAGGGAGGTCACCCATCCTTGGATTGCTGCCACCTGAGCACTCTTAACTATGGAGTTCTCCTCTCATCCACAGCCAATACGCCCAAAACACGTTGATGATATTAGAGACCAGACATTCCTTATGAACCAGGAATCTCTCCTGTCCACGGCCGACGTGGGATTTATGTCGGGTGTCATAATCACCCCCTTTGGACTCATCGTCCTCGATGAGCCCGAGAAGTCACCATCCTCAGTGAGGTATGTCCTATATCCCGAACGATACAGGAGTGGCTCTGATACCATTCTGTAACACCCGACCTCTCATACCACCAATATTGTCCGCTTTGCCCACGAGGAGCTCATGGATTTGCTTTTGGTTGCTTGGGTGAAAACTTCCCAGGGAGGTCACCCAGTCCTGGATTGCTGCCACCTGAGCAGGCTTAACTGTGGAATTCTCCTTTCATCCACAGCCAATACGCCCAAAATGCGTTGATGATATTAGAGACCAGACATTTCTTATGAACCGGGAATCTCTCCTGTCCACGACCGATGGGGGATTTATATAGGATGTCACAGGTAAATCAAAACTTGAGAGAAAAGGAGAAAGATAAGGTGATGGAAAGCATGAAGAGTCTGATGATAGATCAACATGAGTTGATCAAGAGGCTAATTAAGAAAGTAAATGAGCTGAAAGCCAATGCCTGCCTGCCCAATCAGTTAACTCAAGCTGAGTTAGATGATCTCACTGATACATCAAAGTACTTATTTCTAAAGGTGGGTAGTTCAACTTGGGTAGGAGAGGGCACAAGTAGAGCTAGAGTTGGTGCTAGTGGTAGTGGTGTTGGTGGTTCAGGTGTTGGTGGCTTAGATGCTGAAGTAAGAGTTAGCACAGAAAGTGGCATGAAAGAAAGTGTTGTAGAAGATGAGACTGAGGTTGTAGAGGCTGGATTTATAGACATGGGGTTTGATATAAATGCTGATTTGACCGGTGATGAAGTGTTTAGAGAAGAAGGAGATGGAGAAGGTAGGAAAGAAGCTGATTTGAATTTGATAGATGAAGAAGAGGAGATTGAGGAGCAATTGGTGGATTATGACTCTGAGCCCGAATACTATGAGGTAAGCGAGCAAGCATTGACATATGTGGCTCAAAGAAGCTCAACTGAAGGACATATAATAGAGATGGACAAGGAGGATTGGTTCATTAAAGAGAAGGAACCAGAACAGCTGACTACTTTATTTGGCTTGGCTTCTTCTTTATTAGTGATCGGAATGACTTTTGAAGTTCCAGAAGTTCCTGGTTCAGTGATGATTGGAGATGGACATTCTCTTTTGAAGTGGCTAATTGTTTGCAGTTGAAACATCTCAATTTGGACTTATCATATCCAAGTTTTGAGTTTTGATTTTGATTGCCAAAGTTTCTCCTGCCTGTTCTTTCCATAAACCTTCTTGCACGCAACGTGAGCATTGCCATCTGCCACTGGATATCAGTTTCTTCGAGTCATCAGGATCCACCTGATACATATCATCCACGGTCATTCCTTTGCCTTTCAATTCCTCCGCAACCAAAGCTTCATAACTATGTAAAAATATTCCAAATAGTGCCATTGTGTCAGACGGAACTTGAGTAGTGACTGATGCATTTAATCTTGAACCAACACTTGATGATCCACTACCAGACTTGTCTGACACACAATATCCAGAAGACCCACCATAAGCTACACCGTACATTGAAGAGTTTGCAGCGAATGAAATCAATGTAGCATTTTGTGGATAAACTTTAGCCGGCACCATTGATTGATTGTATTCTCTCCTTTTCATGTCCAAATCAAACGACTTCAGTTTGTTGATCACATCCATGAGTTTATAATCAGCAAAAATGTTTTCCTGCTTCAACAGTCTGATTTGCAAGCTCCATTGCGGTGGCAGAGAATCCAAGAGTTTTGTGACTTGTTCATGATTACCCAATTGTTCATCATATTTCTTTAAGTTGCTTGAAATAGAGAGAAATCGGTTGGTAAGATCAGTAAGGCTTTCATTTTTGTGTCCAACAAATGAATTAAATTCCTTTTCAGCTTGGGCTTTCCTATCCTTTTTCAAGTCTTCATTACCATCATAAAACTCGCACAAAGAATCATACAAGGATTTTGCATTCTTATGTTTGAAAAAACGGTTGTAGATGTCTTGAGATAAACATAGAGTTAAAGCCCCGAATGCTTTCTGATCACGGTTGATTAACTTAAGGTCTCTTTTTGTGAAGGTTGATGAATCATTGTTTGGTGAGGTAGTTTGAGCGACAGTGACGGTAGGAGTATGTGGACCATTGACGATTGATTCTTACTGGTTGTGATCGGTGTAGTAGAAGAAGGCTTTCAAACAACATTTCCAATCTTCAAAATTGTCACCATTGATAAGTCTCGGTGGCCTATTGGGTGCTACACTTTCCAAGTCAGAAAGTGTGATATTGGTTGTTGTCATTTTCAAACCAGAAGGTAATTTTGCTGAACACCTCTAATTTCGCTGGATATCTCTAATTTTGTTGCTACTTTCGCTGGGAGATTCGACAGCAGTTTCACTTGAACAGATGAGTGCTGGGAAACTCTAGTTTTGGCAATAGATTCGCTGAAACTAGTAGAACTTTCGTTCTGAGGACAATTTCGGTAGCACTTTCGCTTGTTTTGGCAATCAAAGGAGGTGAACTTTCGTTCAAAATGAGGTACTTTCGCTGAGTAACAAAGATCAATTTCCAAGATCACAGATTTGGTAGTTTTGCTGGAACAGTAGTAGTTTCGCCGGATGAACAACAGTTTCGCTGGATGAAAATGTAAGCCTTTTCGAACACGAAATCAACCAAAATTCACCCAATTCACAATGAATTTATGACTGGATGATTGGGATAGCTTCCTATACAAATACCAGATGATTTTCAATCGATTTCCATACCAAAAACATAGAAGATAAGATTCAAAATGAATGGAATAGTGTTTTTGCTAAAAACCCATCAAAAGCTCAACAAATCAAGAGCACTAAGGCTCTGATACCATATTGTTGGTCCATTTGATCGATAATCAGTGCAAATAATCTATAAAACACAAAACTCCCACTGAATAAACATGAAACTATGAATGACACAAGAGCAAGTTTCAAATATTTTCAATAATCTCTAAACTCACACAATAAACATGAATTAAAGGCTCAAATATGATAACAATAGACTTCCAGCCACATACACATAATTGCAATATCAGTATTTCACTATTAGGGTTTGCAAAACTTGCTTACAATGAATGAAACTTTCAATATATAAGTAGACTGTAGTTTCGCTTACAGTTTTGCTGGATAGCGAAACTGTCTTGACCATCACCTAGTTTCACCCGGCAACGAAACACAGTTTCACCGGGTGAACTAGATCAGCTGACTACGAGTGAAACTCAGTTTCGCTCATAGTTTCGCTGGGCATAAAACTTACAAAATACAAAATACAAACTAAGTAAACTAACATTTAACCTATTACATTAATAAACAAAATAAACACAATAACAATGGTGAGTCCAACCTATACTAGATCATCATTTAGAAAGAACTATGATACGTAAATTCATAATAACCACTCATTTAGGTTTTACAGGTTTTGACATTTAGAATGGGTTTTCATTCCATACTTCCCCAACATATATACACACACACTAGTAGTTAGGCTCGCACATTGAAGCATGGTCTTTCTTGCTACATCCATTATACTTCTAAAGAATCTTCTTTTTGCTATGCCTATCATACCTAAACAATCTGTTTATATATCCCTCCATCTCTCAACACAACTATATATTTGAGCATATTTAGGCCTTGGAACATATGAAAAACATATGATATTGCTATTAAAAACATGCCTATAATGTTCCTACATGTAAAACATGATATTGTTATTAATTTGGTAAATAATATTTTATATATATAGTCAAATAATATATTATATAAATAATACTTATATAATGATTTACGCATCTTTGTTATCAATAGTAATAAAATTGGGTAAAGTCTAAAATATATTTTTCTTGCCTCACTAAAATATATGCATTTTAGTTAACTTATCATTGATTCATTGAATGCTTAATATGCTTATACTACATCTACATGATGTTTAGAGGATAATTTTGGTATTATATAATAGTTTACAAGTAATTAAATGCTAAAGTATCTTAAAATATGACTAAAATTATAATTTTCTTCCTCTAAGATTCTTATGTAAGTATAGCGGATTAGACTCGTGCTTTGCAACCGTTTGATTTTGAATGTATACGAGAATGTCCCAATTATAGTTTTGGGGATTATTTGGTTTTGGTGAGTTTAATAATATAGGTACTAGGATTCTCGTGGATATCTTTCTATACATGCATTATTCGTTTGTTATCTTACAGTCATGACATTGTTATTGAACATATAGTATATGATAGGTTCTAAACATCAATTAAAATAAATACATTGAAAACATTCAAATAAAAGTTTTTATCAATGTAGAACATTGTACTATGATTACCAATACATTACTATTAATTTATTATAAATACAATAACATGAAAATTTTATACACTATTAAATTGTAACTAATATAATAACACATATTATTGTTTTATCATCACCTTATAGTAATAATTATTATTAATAGTAGTATTATTATTAATATGATTGTATTTATTATTATAGTAATTATTTTTTTGAAATATATTAAATAATAGTCATCAACTACAAATTTAGTAGTAAATATTAAAATTAATAATACCCAAAATGTCACCAGAAAATATATTATTATTAGAGTTGATTATTATTTTCATCTTTGAATTTTGGTCTGTTTTGTTATTTTTAATCTAAAAAAGTTTTTTCTATTTTAGGTCCTTGACTTTCTTACAAATTATCATTTTCATTTATTTTCAGTTAACTTTGTTAATTGTGTTTCTTAAGTTGGGCATTTAAGTCACTATACAAATAAAAACTTAGATTAAATGATTTATATAATGACTTATATGCGTCTAACTTAGTAAATACAATTAATTAAGTTAACAAAAATAGATGAAAATAACAAATTTTAAAAAACACAGTGACAAAAAAAAACAAAAAACAGTTAAGATGAAAAATGACAAACCAAAATTCAAGGACGGATATGGCAATTAACTCTAACTATTATAAGTATGAATATATTTAGTAATTATATACTTAAGTATTTAAATAAGATAACACTTAATTTAATTGGCATTTAGTTATAAGAATATAAATAGAAAATATAAATTATTATTATTAACCTTATAATAACTATTATGATTTTTATTATTATTATTGGTGTTATTATATTTATTAATATTTTAATTATTTTTTGAAACATAAATTTAGTTATAAATACTTAAACTATTAAATACCTAAGTTTTATTATTATTATTGTTATTATTATTATTATTATTATTATATTTATTATTATTTTAATTATTTTCAAAACATATTAAATAATATATCATTAATTAACAAATTTAATTATAAATACTAAAATTATTAAATACACAAAATGCCCATAGAAATTATTATTATTATTATTATTATTATTATTATTATTATTATTATAAATATTAAAATATTTAGTAGCTATATACTTATGTATTTAAATAAATTAATACTTAATTTAAATAAATTAATACTTAATTTAAATATTATTTAGTTATAAAAATATAAATTTAAATGTTAATTTAAAGTATTATAAATAATAAAATATTTAATGTAGTAAAATTACATAATCTCATATTATTAAATAATGTATTATGAATGTGTATTAAATAATGTATTAACTAGAAGAAGTTTATTAAATGGGAGTAAAATTAGAACTATTGTATAAAACACTTGTACCCTATGTTTAAAAAGTTGTATTAAGTGTCTTATGTCACACCCTCGCTTATAGCGGAAACACGAGGATGTAACGGACGAGATCGTCATAACACATTGATTGTTAATAGAGATGCATTAATGATGATAAACAAACGTGTCATGACGTCACCCGACACAAATGGAGACTTGTGTTGGATAGTCAATTCCACGACAAACATAGTCATACAAGCATAATTAATTTGAATCCCACAACCCGAGAACAAGTAAATGTAATCATGTCTAACAATGTTAACTTAAAGTAAAAACACAATAGTTTGATACGCTGAAGCAAGTCTAAATGCATTCTTTAGGGTCATCACTAAGGCATCGCGTATAGCTATCTTCGATGATTATTACCTGAAAAGATATGCTCAAAAGAGTCAATTTATTGTTGGTGATTTTGCAGGTTTAAATTATGAATAAAATTTGATGTTGTGTCATTGTTTGTAGGACATAAGTGTATACAGTTATAAGCAAGCAATATCACATGTAATCATGAGCCTCACAACTAAACCTATGACGTACACACAGATCGTGTCAGAACATATTCACCATAGGTGTCACACCCTCAAAATCCGCGTGCGGGGTTTTACCGCGAGGCGCGTGACATACCAGGATCTCAGTCATTAGTTACCAAGAACGACTCTATATGATTAATAAACAAAACCAGAGTCAACGTTTAAAATACTGCGGAAGCGTTTTTAAAACTAGAACACCCAAAACAAGTAATATGTAACGAGAATGCGCAAAACAAACGCGCCCCAAACACAATGTATAAAATGAAAATAATCCCAATTTGTAAACAATGCAAATGTAGACAACTCAACAATGCTGACGTGCGTGCTCCTAGGCAATCTGGCAACCTTAACCTGAGAATAGCATACTAAACAAGTCAACACATGGTTGGTGAGTTCAAGAGTTTGCGTTAACATATAAACCAATCAATAGTTTCCAGAGCATAAGTAGTGTATTGCAATAGATAGCTAGTCTATTAACATAAAAATATTAATCATAGTGATCTCGCGATTGAAGCTGACTGTGATACGTTTGTTGCCTCCCGTCACGACTTACCAGGTCGTGACGAATATGTGATAGGACAAAATTGCACCCGTTTGACCTCGAGTCGCACAGGTGGGGCTCGTCAGACCCAGTAGTACTACCCAAAATTTCCCCGCTAGTCAATATTAACAATCCGAAAGTGTGAGGACTTTCCATGGTAAACAACACTATATCAATATTATACACACTCATAAATAAAAGCGTTTGTAAACAGTATGCCATCTCCCCCAAAAGAGATTTATGTAAAAAGAGTGGGGCAAGAACTCACCTGGTATGCGCAAGAATTAACTTAGAGTTTAACTTGAAAGAAAGAAGGAAAGACAACCTTCAAAGGTCACCTAGAATACAAGAGTACATAAGTACGTGTGCACAAAAACAACACGAAACCCTAAGTGCTCTACAAACCAAGGAACTCAAGGTTTAAGAATACAAGACACATTTGACCCAGTTGACCCGTTGGACCCGTTGGTGACATTATAGGTGATAATTCATTAAACTAACACAACAGCATATCATACATGATCAACATACCACTTGATTACATATAGCACATCACCACCACATGTACTACTAGATCATCATATAACTAGATATCATACAAATCATGCAAATCACAACAGGCCAAAACAGATAACAACCCAAATCAACATTCATACAACATAAACAACACATTTAGTCACCTTAGAACCCATCCATGAACACACTAGCATGATCCTAACATCCCAAACATGCTCAAATCATCCAATTCAAGGATTTGCACAAATAAAGTTTCCCTTTTGGGAAAGTTCATCCCAAATTCATCAAACTCACACTACATTCATGAATTCATCAATTATATACCAATTCAAGACTATGACAACATCTAAACATGATCAACAACACCTAATCATCATGATTCATCAACTTTCATACCCAAAAGTTACTATCTTTAGTAAGGTATGAACTACAACATGCATTCTTGAATTCCTAACATTCATATCAACAATCTAGCATCTAATCATCATCACAAACACATCCATAACATTCATACATCAACCAATCATCAATTCATGCAAAATAAAGTTACTATTATTAGTAACCTATGAACAATGTACCAAAATCATAGCTTTCTTGCATAATCGACGTTAACTAGCATCAATCTAACCTAACTAACATAATAACATCAACAAACAACCAAAAATCGAATTTCAATTGCAATATTCGAACTAGGGTTTCGGCCTTAATGTAAATCCCATAAAACTTGTAAAAATCCAACCTTTATTGCATACTTGACGTTAATTAACATGTAATCTATCTAACAAACACATTAACATCAACCATTAGGCATCATTCGACCATCAATTGAAGATTTCGATCCCCAAACCCTCGGCTAACTACAAACATCCAAAGAAACACGAAATTACCCTTAAATTCGAAGAAAGAATGGAACTTTGATGCTTCTAACTTGATGTATTGCTTGAATCCGAACCCAAATCGTGGTATTTGCTTGTTCTTGGTCGATGATCGAAGTGTGTGTGTGTTTGAAGGTGAAGTCGCGGCCGAAGAGGGTACTTAGGGTTTGGTTTTTGATTTTTATTTTATTAAATAATCCATAATTACCCTTTTAACCCTTATAATTTGTATTTTATAAAAATTAAGCTTTTTGAATAGATTTTAAATAGTTTTTAACTACTAAACACAATTATTATTAATCACAAATAACAATCATGCATAATTCCCATTTATCACAAAACACACGAACAAATATGCACGTTTTCACGTTACGCGATAACATTACAGTTAACATTCAAATCACATAAGCATAACTTAATAATCACATTGTTAACTTAATTATCATCAATTTAACATTACTGATTATTGTTAAGTCACCAACGTTCAACGACAACCAGTGTGTGCTCCCGACACGTGTATGCAAGACTTAACGGAACAAACGGAGTTTGGTAACGGAAAATTACCGGATGTCACATTATCCCCATGTTGAAAGAATTTTCGTCCCGAAAATTGCGTTACATGGTGAGTGTTCCATCACTGGTCTACTGCATTGGCACAAGGAAATCGAAATCGTGTGAGTTTTGGATGAGTTGTCACATCATCCCCATGTTGAAAGAAATTTCGTCCCGAAATTTAATCAATACCTTCACCGGCTGGCATCGTCCTTTCAAATAGCTGAGGATACTTAAGCTTCATTTGATCTTCACGTTCCCACGTGAATTCTGGTCCACGTCTCGAGTTCCAACGAACTTTGACGATGGGTATCTTGCTTTGCTTAAGCGTTTTCACCTCACGATCCATCACCTCGACCGGTTCCTCAATGAAGCGTAGTTGTTCATCTACTTGAACTTCTTCCAGTGGTACGACCATCGTTTCATCCGTTAAACATTTCTTTAGGTTTGAAACATGGAATACATCATGGATTCCACTCAATGAATCAGGTAAGGCTAGTCGATAAGCCACTGGACCAATTCTTTCCACTATCTCAAATGGTCCAACGTATCTCGGATTTAGCTTTCCTCGTTTACCAAACCGAACTACGCCTTTCCATGGTGAGACTTTCAATAAAACTTTGTCACCAACTTGAAATTCCAAGGGTTTTCGTCGCTTGTCAGCATAGCTTTTCTGTCTGTCTCGCGCTGCTGCCATGCGGTTTCTTATCTGAACAATCTTCTCAGTTGTCTCGTGTACTAACTCGGGACCCGTTAATTGACTATCACCAATTTCAGCCCAGCAAACTGGTGATCTACACTTTCTCCCATATAAAGCTTCAAAAGGTGCTGCCTTTATACTAGTGTGATAACTGTTGTTGTAAGAAAATTCCACCAACGGTAGGTGAACTTCCCAGTTATTCCCGAAATCAATCACACAAGCACGTAACATGTCCTCCAAAGTCTGTATAGTACGCTCGCTTTGACCATCAGTCTGTGGATGATAAGCAGTACTCATATCCAATCGTGTACCTAAAGCTTTCTGCAATGACTGCCAGAAGTGTGATGTGAAACGAGAATCGCGATCAGAAATAATTGAGATTGGTACTCCATGCCTCGAAACGATTTCCTTCAGATAAAGTCGGGTTAACTTCTCCATCTTATCTGTTTCCTTTATCGCTAGGAAATGAGCAGATTTTGTCAATCGATCCACGATAACCCATATTGTATCGCAACCCGTAGAAGTACGAGGTAACTTAGTAATAAAATCCATTGATATTTGATCCCACTTCCACATAGGGATCTCGGGTTGTTGTAATAATCCAGATGGTTTCTGATACTCCACTTTTACTTTTGAGCAGGTCAGACACTTGCTCACATAAGTAGCTACATCTGCTTTCATGTTAGGCCACCAATAGTGCGCCTTCAAATCGTGGTACATCTTGTCAGATCCAGGATGTATAGAATACTTGGACTTGTGAGCCTCACTCATCACCAAGTCTCTCAGGTCTCCGTGGAGAGGTACCCATAGTCTATCCATGAAATAACGAATCCCATCCGGCTTTACTTCTAATTGCTTTTCCATTCCTCGTAACCCTTCTAAACTCATATTTTCTACTTTCAGAGCTTCAGTTTGAGCATCACGGATTTGTTCGGGTAATTGCGTACTAATCGTTAGTTGCAGAGCTCGCACTCGTCGAGGCTTGGCAGTCTCTTTTCTACTCAGCGCATCAGCAACTACATTTGCCTTCCCCGGGTGGTATTTAATAGCACAATCATAGTCGTTTAACAATTCCACCCAGCGTCTTTGTCTCATGTTCAACTCCTTTTGCTCAAAGATGTGCTGAAGACTCTTGTGATCGGTGTAAATGGTGCATTTGGTACCGTACAAGTAATGTCTCCAGATCTTCAAGGCAAACACTACCGCACCCAGTTCCAAATCATGGGTGGTATAGTTCTTCTCATGAATCTTCAACTGTCTAGAGGCGTAAGCTATCACTTTATCCCGCTGCATCAGGACGCATCCAAGTCCTTGAATAGAAGCGTCGCAGTAGACTACGAAGTCATCACTACCATCCGGTAACGCTAATATTGGTGCGCTACACAATTTATGTTTCAGCAACTGAAAAGCAGATTCCTGACTCTCACCCCATTTGTACGTCGTTCCTTTGTGAGTCAAAGCTGTGAGAGGTTGTGCAATCTTAGAGAATCCTTCAATGAATCGTCGATAATATCCCGCTAATCCAAGGAATTGTCGTATCTCACTCGGTGTCTTAGGAACAGACCAATTCTTTATCGCTTCAATCTTAGCAGGATCAACATGTATTCCCTTCTCGTTGACAATATGACCCAAGAATTGTACCTCACGTATCCAGAAATCACACTTAGAAAACTTTGCATACAGTTGCTCCTTTCTAAGTAATTCCAAGATTAAACGTAAGTGCTTCTCATGTTCTTCCTCGGTCCTTGAATATATCAGTATGTCATCAATAAAGACGATAACAAACTGATCAAGATAGGGTTTGCACACGCGATTCATGAGGTCCATGAATACTGCTGGTGCATTCGTCAACCCAAATGGCATGACCAAAAATTCATAGTGACCATATCGTGTACGGAAAGCAGTCTTCGAGATGTCCTCTTCTCGAACTCTCAGCTGATGATACCCAGACCTCAGATCAATCTTGGAGTAATAGCTTGATCCTTGCAGTTGATCAAACAAATCATCGATACGAGGTAAGGGATATCTATTCTTGATAGTAACCTTGTTCAGTTCCCTATAGTCGATACACATTCTAAATGTACCATCCTTCTTCTTCACAAATAGAACTGGCGCTCCCCAGGGCGACGAACTCGGTCGGATGAACCCTTTATCCAACAACTCTTGTAGTTGAGCGGATAATTCCTGCAGTTCGTTCGGAGCTAACCGGTACGGTGCTCTCGCAATTGGAGCGGCTCCTGGAGTCAACTCAATCTGGAATTCAACTTGACGATGAGGCGGTAATCCAGGAAGGTCTTCCGGAAACACCTCGAGAAACTCACGAACTACGGGAATATCCTCTATCTTCTTTTCCTCAGTCTGTTTATCCGTGACTAGTGCCAATATGGCCAGTCGACCCTTTCGTAACAACTTCTGCGCCTTCATGAATGAGATGATGCCTATCACCGCACCACTCCTATCACCTCTGACCGTAAGGACTTCTTCACCAATGGGAATCCGTATGATCTTCTCGTGGCATATGACTTCCGCTTGTTTATCGGAAAGCCAATCCATGCCTACTACCACATCGAAACTTCCTAGTGTAACAGGCATGAGATCTATGGTGAATGTATGACCAGCAAGCTCTATCTTGCAGTCTCTAAGAATATGCGTTACGTGAATCTGTGTACCGTCAGCTAACTCTACGGTGTATTTAGATTCTAAGGCTGAGGGCATATCACTTAAAAGACTACAGAACCTAGTGGACACGAAACTTCTATCGGCTCCGGTATCGAATAATACAGTAGCAAAACAACCATTAACCGAAAATTTACCAGTTACTGTTGTAGGATCGTTTAGAGCCTCACCTGAGCCAATGACGAAGGCTCTTCCTTTGGCTCCATTGTTGTTGCCATTACCATTGTTGTTGTTATTGTTATTGCCGTTGTTATTATTGTTGTTGTTCCCATTGTTGTTGTTACCATTACCATTCCTCTTAAGTTGGGGACAGTTGCGTTTGTAATGGCCTTCTTTCCCGCATTCAAAACAACCTTTCGGAGTTTCTTGCGATTGTTGAGGCTTCTTCATCAGTTCACCCCGACAGTCTTTGGCTGCATGACCAATCTTCCCACATCGTTGACACTTGTAGTTATCACATCGACCCACATGGTGGTAGTTACACCGGTTGCACTTCGGCAGTCTTCCACCATACCCGCCGGGTCCTTGATTTGAGTGCGCCTGGTTGAAGCTTCGGTTGTTATCAAACTTCCGTTGCTGTTGCTGACTTTGCTGCTGTTGTTGAGGTTGAGATTGGCTACTGGATGACGATCCCTTGTTGCTTGAACCATCCCACTTGCGTTTCTGGTCGGGCACGCTTGCCACCGCACCCCGTTTGGGTAACCGACCTTGCTCAACTGCCTGGTCAGTCAGCCTGTGGGCTGTTCGAATTGCTTGTTGTATGGTAGTGGGGTTAGAAGCAGTTACCATACTTTGAATTTCAGGCACCAATCCCCGTATATAATGCTCCACCCTCTTGTGCATTTCATTCACCATCCCTGGGCATAAAGTGGCTAACTCATGAGTACGAGTCGTGTAGGCTTCAATTTCTAAGCCTTGCATTTTGAGTTGCCAGAACTCAATCTCCAGTTTCTGCACTTCATTCCGGGGGCAGTATTCTTCCTCATTAGGGTCCACCAAAGGTGCAGGAGCTTCAGCAATCTGGAGTGCTGCTAGCTGTGCCTCTAACTCAGCAAACCTATTATCGATCTCCATATTATGGTGATCTTGTGCGTCCATGCGCTCACTAAGTGCTACCACGTTGCCTGCCAGAGTATGATGTCCACCAATGGCCATCGAAAGTCGCTCCTGAAGCGTATCTACCTGGAAACGCAGCTGACGCATCTCAGATCGTAATGCAGAGTTCTCATCAGTGAGTCCTCTAATCCGCTGTCGCTCTGTGTCCAGTGTGGCTACTAGGGCTGCAAATGCCTGCTCCAGAGGGATGCTCAAGGTAGGAAGTGTAGGCAAAGTAGAGGCGGTTGATGACCTAGTCCTAGGTCGTGTAGGTGCTACAGGTGGTACGCGTTCTCTATAAGCCATACGGTTAATGTAAGTGGGGTAGAAATCCCAGTTACGTGGAGGATCGAGCTCAGGAGGTACGAAAGGCTGATCCCAGTCTATCTCGCTAGGAGGATAAGGATGTTGTGGCCAGTTAGATCCCCTATCAGGTACGGGAGATGTAGGAGGTGATTCAGATCGTGCAGGTCTCTTGCCTAAATTCCTAGACGACGATGCCATGCTGCGAAGTACGTGTTGCGTATGCCAATGAGTATACAGTAAGGAGAGTAAACGGTAAGTAACTAACAACTGTGCGGTTATAGTCTAGTGTGTGTATGCAACCTAGTTCCCTATAACCAATGGCTCTGATACCAATCTGTCACACCCTCAAAATCCGCGTGCGGGGTTTTACCGCGAGGCGCGTGACATACCAGGATCTCAGTCATTAGTTACCAAGAACGACTCTATATGATTAATAAACAAAACCAGAGTCAACGTTTAAAATACTGCGGAAGCGTTTTTAAAACTAGAACACCCAAAACAAGTAATATGTAACGAGAATGCGCAAAACAAACGCGCCCCAAACACAATGTATAAAATGAAAATAATCCCAATTTGTAAACAATGCAAATGTAGACAACTCAACAATGCTGACGTGCGTGCTCCTAGGCAATCTGGCAACCTTAACCTGAGAATAGCATACTAAACAAGTCAACACATGGTTGGTGAGTTCAAGAGTTTGCGTTAACATATAAACCAATCAATAGTTTCCAGAGCATAAGTAGTGTATTGCAATAGATAGCTAGTCTATTAACATAAAAATATTAATCATAGTGATCTCGCGATTGAAGCTGACTGTGATACGTTTGTTGCCTCCCGTCACGACTTACCAGGTCGTGACGAATATGTGATAGGACAAAATTGCACCCGTTTGACCTCGAGTCGCACAGGTGGGGCTCGTCAGACCCAGTAGTACTACCCAAAATTTCCCCGCTAGTCAATATTAACAATCCGAAAGTGTGAGGACTTTCCATGGTAAACAACACTATATCAATATTATACACACTCATAAATAAAAGCGTTTGTAAACAGTATGCCATCTCCCCCAAAAGAGATTTATGTAAAAAGAGTGGGGCAAGAACTCACCTGGTATGCGCAAGAATTAACTTAGAGTTTAACTTGAAAGAAAGAAGGAAAGACAACCTTCAAAGGTCACCTAGAATACAAGAGTACATAAGTACGTGTGCACAAAAACAACACGAAACCCTAAGTGCTCTACAAACCAAGGAACTCAAGGTTTAAGAATACAAGACACATTTGACCCAGTTGACCCGTTGGACCCGTTGGTGACATTATAGGTGATAATTCATTAAACTAACACAACAGCATATCATACATGATCAACATACCACTTGATTACATATAGCACATCACCACCACATGTACTACTAGATCATCATATAACTAGATATCATACAAATCATGCAAATCACAACAGGCCAAAACAGATAACAACCCAAATCAACATTCATACAACATAAACAACACATTTAGTCACCTTAGAACCCATCCATGAACACACTAGCATGATCCTAACATCCCAAACATGCTCAAATCATCCAATTCAAGGATTTGCACAAATAAAGTTTCCCTTTTGGGAAAGTTCATCCCAAATTCATCAAACTCACACTACATTCATGAATTCATCAATTATATACCAATTCAAGACTATGACAACATCTAAACATGATCAACAACACCTAATCATCATGATTCATCAACTTTCATACCCAAAAGTTACTATCTTTAGTAAGGTATGAACTACAACATGCATTCTTGAATTCCTAACATTCATATCAACAATCTAGCATCTAATCATCATCACAAACACATCCATAACATTCATACATCAACCAATCATCAATTCATGCAAAATAAAGTTACTATTATTAGTAACCTATGAACAATGTACCAAAATCATAGCTTTCTTGCATAATCGACGTTAACTAGCATCAATCTAACCTAACTAACATAATAACATCAACAAACAACCAAAATCGAATTTCAATTGCAATATTCGAACTAGGGTTTCGGCCTTAATGTAAATCCCATAAAACTTGTAAAAATCCAACCTTTATTGCATACTTGACGTTAATTAACATGTAATCTATCTAACAAACACATTAACATCAACCATTAGGCATCATTCGACCATCAATTGAAGATTTCGATCCCCAAACCCTCGGCTAACTACAAACATCCAAAGAAACACGAAATTACCCTTAAATTCGAAGAAAGAATGGAACTTTGATGCTTCTAACTTGATGTATTGCTTGAATCCGAACCCAAATCGTGGTATTTGCTTGTTCTTGGTCGATGATCGAAGTGTGTGTGTGTTTGAAGGTGAAGTCGCGGCCGAAGAGGGTACTTAGGGTTTGGTTTTTGATTTTTATTTTATTAAATAATCCATAATTACCCTTTTAACCCTTATAATTTGTATTTTATAAAAATTAAGCTTTTTGAATAGATTTTAAATAGTTTTTAACTACTAAACACAATTATTATTAATCACAAATAACAATCATGCATAATTCCCATTTATCACAAAACACACGAACAAATATGCACGTTTTCACGTTACGCGATAACATTACAGTTAACATTCAAATCACATAAGCATAACTTAATAATCACATTGTTAACTTAATTATCATCAATTTAACATTACTGATTATTGTTAAGTCACCAACGTTCAACGACAACCAGTGTGTGCTCCCGACACGTGTATGCAAGACTTAACGGAACAAACGGAGTTTGGTAACGGAAAATTACCGGATGTCACATTATCCCCATGTTGAAAGAATTTTCGTCCCGAAAATTGCGTTACATGGTGAGTGTTCCATCACTGGTCTACTGCATTGGCACAAGGAAATCGAAATCGTGTGAGTTTTGGATGAGTTGTCACAATAGGGTTCGTTCATGACCATTGTTAGTTCCAACTAGTATACTAACAAACAAGGGTGAGGGTGTCAACCCAATAGTACTATCAATACCTGTCTGTCGGCTCCAACACTGGAGTTAAATAGTTGTGAATAAGGAACCACACAAAAAACTCATGCATGTACTAGATATAAACTTACAAAAAAGGAAACATAATAGTCCCAAAGAATAAATGAGTTCACAACATAAAAAGGATTGAGCATACTTTTAACCCTTGATGTTTATAAATAATTATAATGAAACGGGGTTGCGAAACTCACCTTGACTGATACAACAATTTGTAAAATGAAAAGAGCTTCTAGCAACGAGCGCAACCCAAACAGTTACACACCTATACAATATATAATTGAACTTGTAATGTACACCTATCACCTAATAGACATCATAACATATTCAATCTTTCTGGTGTCAGTTCGGGTTCGACTCGCGACTCACACTTAATGTATATGTTTATTTTTTTTATCAACATTTACATACAATAGTTTGATTATACGGATATTTATAAACAAGAGTGAACTTATAGCTGTATAATTAGTTAAGAACACCATTGTCATATATATATATATATATATATATATATATATATATATATATATATATATATATATATATATATATATATGTATGTGTATATATATATATATATGTATGTATATATATATATATATATATATATATATATATATATATATATATGTATGTATATAATTATATATAATTATCTATTTTACCTATGTATCATACACGACTCCCTCGATATCTCAACAAGTAATATATTTTAAATAGGACGCATTGGTTAGTATTTTAAGGATACTAGGACATGCATTACTAATACCACCCACCCCTTGCACCCATTACCCGACACTCATTGTATTCTTATATATAAATATATATATATATATAATATATATATATATATATATATATATATATATATATATATATATATATATATATATATATATATATATATATTTATAATAGACACACACAATAACACACGACCACACACACACATGCACATGACACACACACACAATCGGGTACCACCCGCCAACACCACAATAACATCGCACCATCACTAAACACGATTCTATCTGTAAGATGGTAAAAGACTGAATTCAATATTATTGATAGGTTTGGTTACAATATATAGATAATATAATAAAAACCCTAAAACCTAACTGGGCCCGTGGGCTCATACTAATAACCCTAATAATATTGTCTAATACTCACCGCAGTCGTAGCGGAAGTAACCTGATGCTATGACTGGGAAACAAAAAAAACATAAAACAATAATAATAAGATAAACATGTTTCGATCGACTTGACTATCCAAACTATTGCCAACAAACAATATTGTGCTTGATTTTGTCATCCATATTTTAGTTGATTGTGCTATCCATAGTTTGCTTGATACTTTATGGTTTTTTATTCTTGGAATAATAAGTTGAGACCTGGCGACTGTAGTCGTTGGCGATGTCTCAAGGCTAGCAAGCGACACTCTCTTGGATCCGTAGATCAAGAGATTGCATAAGTAGATATAAATAAATAAAAAGAAACCAAGATCGTGACCGTGGTCAGGTGGCAGTCTCTTGGATCCGTAGATCAGGAGATAAGATCCGTAGATCTAAAAAGAATAGAAATATTTAATCAAACCATAGTTTGAGATCGGTAGCCGTGGACCGTGGTCCTTGATACGGGTAAAACATGATAAACGAAAAAAATAAAAGGAACAAAGAAAACATAGCGACTGCTACAAATTGAGAGCCATAATCAAGAAACAAACCAAGAGAATGGATGTGAACGAACCAACATAATGGATATGGTAAAAGGTTTGAATCCTCAACCGATAACGAAGCTTTATTAAACATAAACTAGAAAATAGATAAGAAACGAAACAGAAGACGAGGTGGGACAAGGCGACGGCGGTGGTGACACACCGCCCTGTCTAGGGTTTGAACTCAATGGCGATGGCTAGGGTTTGTATGTTTATATGGTGGTGTAGCAGAGAAGAAGGCAACCAGAACCCTAAGGCTCTGATACCATGTAAGATGGTAAAAGACTGAATTCAATATTATTGATAGGTTTGGTTACAATATATAGATAATATAATGCAAACCTTAAAACCTAACTGGGTCCGTGGGATTATACTAATAACCCTAATAATATTGTCTAATACTACCCACTTATGTATCCATACATTCCCACACACATAACGTATACACTCACACCCCAACCAAGTTCCCATTCATAACAAACATAAAATATATCACTATTTTATATCTATATATATTCACAATACATACAATGTACACACCCATATGTATATACATCGGCCCACACACACGTAATACATACATCGACACACAAAGTTTACACCACACTCCTCCATATTTATATACATCGACTCACACACATGCAATACATACATACAATATACAATACTCATCACATATATATAGTCTCAACACACCCACAATCACAACACACACACAAACACACACTTATGCACAAATTCACACACGCACACATTCACACACACAGCAGCTTTGACTGCTTTGTTTGACTTACTTGAATAACATACACAGTGAATTTGCACTCACACATAACTACACACATAGTCATATACTCACACACACACACGACACAAACACACACGACACAAACATACACACACAGTCATACTCACACACACAATGGACACACGCATGATACATATATACATATACATGCTTAACATCATTCGGAGATTCTCGCACACACCATGCACACAACGATTTGACCGCAATCACCGCCGCACCGGCGGACATATGTGTTATTAAGGGGTAGCTTCCGCTACCCCTCAACTTATTACGGGTAGTGTAAAATAAATTACGGTTTTATGTATAAAAAAGTTATGGTTTTACGTTACCCCTAATTTTTTTAACTCAACACTTCATACAAAGTTTTAAATTTTATAAAAATAATCTAATAATTTATAAAAAACAATACATTACATAAAATTTAGGCTTAAACCAAATATTAATACACATTATGTCATTGATCTACTAATGATCTATTAGTCCATTACTCAATATATAAAAACCCAGAATAGTTATTACCCATTACTTAATACAATAATAAGCCCAAATAAAAATATAAAAAGAATGGAAGATAGAGCGGCAGCAGCGCCTAACAACTCAACAATATCAAGCATCACCTCACCTACTGGCTTCCACCAGCCACCTGCCGACTGCTGCCAGCACACCATTCACTTACGCAGCTACGCCACCGCTCACCTTTTTCATTGACCACCGAACCACCCACCTTCACCACTCGTTCACTCAAGGTAACAATTTTTACTCTATTAAAGTATGAAATTGGAGATTTTAGGGTTTATGATGTTCAATTTATAATATTTTTGTATTATTTGTTATAAAATTTAGGGATGAATGTTTCGTTTTCAAGCTATGAAAAACCAATGAGAAGAGTTTTGAGATCTGTAAGATATTTGTTTTACTCCCTTTATTATCATGTTTTTTTCTTTTATTTATAAAATATATATGGTAAAAAAATTTTTACGTTACATCTGAACGTGTCTTTTAGATCCGCCACGGCGTACGCACCCTCAACACCCACCGAACCTGAAACGGTAACGAAATCAAATGAAACAAGGCGAATATCCGAGTCCATACCTGCGGTATATGATATGGAGCTAGGAAAACGCCCGAGGCAGTGTTCCCGATGACACGAGGTCATGAAAGGTTGTTGACGGTGGGGTAGGGGGGCTGCCGGAAGCATGGTGAGAGGGGTTAGGGTTAAAGGAGAATATCACGTGTATATATATATATATATATATATATATATATAT
The DNA here is from genome assembly GCA_025506505.1 of Flaveria sonorensis. Taxonomy (NCBI): domain Eukaryota; kingdom Viridiplantae; phylum Streptophyta; class Magnoliopsida; order Asterales; family Asteraceae; genus Flaveria; species Flaveria sonorensis. The sequence goes on from CM046428.1 coordinate 41,069,711, forward strand.
ATATATATATATATATATATATATATATATATATATGTGTGTGTGTGTGTGTGTGTGTGTGTGTGTGTGTGTGTGTATGTGTTTACTTAGATTGCACTTTGGCCCCCTTAATAATCAACTAATTCATTCGTCAAGTTTAATTAAATGGCAAACTGGACCCTAAACCTTAATAATTATATTAATGCTAATAACATTTTCATTTATAATAAAATAATATGTAAGGCCCCGTTTCCTGAGACCTCACAGTTAGACATTCACAGCACTATTCATAAAACATTTCATAATTCATTATCATATTGCAGCGGAATTTAAACATTTAAAAGCCATTCATTTATTTATAAACGTTGTTGCTAAGTAATACATGTTTGGTATAGTTACAAAAGATCATTAGCTTGCATTACAAAACAACAATGTTATATTCATGAATGGATGTCAGCCTTGTCCCGACGAGTAGCCTCCCCGAGTGCCATCCTCTGCAATATTACCTGCCAACTGAAAACGCATAAAAGTCAGCTTTGCTGAGTGAGTCCTAGTTTTAAAATCATAAAATATCTTGATAGATTTGTATACAAAATACTTCTTAAAGAAAATATCTTATCTTTCTTTCGGATGTGATCACACACCATACATACAAATCATATCCATTACATCATCACCATTCTCTTTCTTGCTTATTATTATTATCTTTCACTGTTGATATGGACCAAAGTGCTATACCCCCATATAATGCGCATAAACCTGGTACTGGGCATTGAAGTCTATAAATAGACTCCATCCGTGGTGCACATATGCTGGCACCAGTACCGGGGCAGCAACAATGGTCCCCTCAATCTTAAAGATTGACCCTGTGTACATCCTTTGGGTTAGCTAAACCCTACACAGTTGAGCTAACGACAACAAGGTCGTGCACCTCCTGTAAAATTTTACTTGCAAGTCTTTTCATTCCTTATGTTCCACTTTTCGTTAATATTAATCTTCCACTTGATTAATAATAATACTTTATGATCATAGGAAATCCACATAAAGTCATATGTTAATATCATAACAGGCACATAGGGACAGCCCACAACATGCATAAGATAATCAGATACAAGCATCAAGTCAACCATGGTCAAACCCTAATCTTGATCTTCCAAAATTCCAGAAAATTTCTTGTCTTAAACCAATACGGATGAACAAAACCAATATGGGTGAACAACTTGCAAATGTGGATGAACAACTTGCAAATGCGGATGAACAAAAACTAATGCGGATGAACACTTGCAAATGCGGATGAACAACTTGCAACTGCGGATGAACACTTGCAAATGCGGATGAACACTTGCAAATGCGGATGAGCACTTGCAAATGAGGATGAACACTTGGTAATTATTCTGTCGTAAAAGAAATGCTGATGGACACTGTAGCAAATGCGCATGCATAAAAAGAAATGCTGATGGATACTTAGGCTGAATTAAGGCAAATGCGGGTGAACAAAACACTTAGGCGATTATCACAGTGTAAATGCGGACGAACCATCAGACCTGTAAATGAGACATATGCTATAACCAGTTCTAAAACCTCATTCCTATACATTCTTAACATCGATCTATCGTGCTAAACTCTTAGGACAAGCTTACAACCTCATAGAACATGGAAGTTCATACATATACATACACAGTTATCATACATAATGGTTGTAAAACATTTTAAATGTATTTTCAGCCCCAAAGAAGTTTTAAAACATAGAATCGGGGTCCTAGAACTCACCTATTGCAGCAAACAAGTGAATCTCCTCCCAACTTGCATGCATAAGAGTTCAAACACCTAGAACAAGCCAAAACAAACACCCAAACACCAAAAACACATAGAAATCAGTTTCTAAGGTTGAAACCTCAAAGAAACCGAACCAATTAATCAAAAAAACCTACTAACCTTGAATAATCTTCTTCTTCTTCACAATTCGACCGAGAGGAAACACAAAAACCAGCTTTCTTTCTTTCTTTTCTTCTTCGGAAAGCAGCAGAAGAAAGAGCATGGGCGACCCTGCTCTTTATACACCCACTTTTGACTTTTTGGTACTATTTACACAAAGCACCCCTCAACTTTACCTTCTTTTTATTTTCTTCAAATTACTTTTCTTTCCTTTTTATTCTGACGAAATTTCGGGTGTTACAAGTCTACCCCTCCTTAAAGAGGTTTCGTCCCCGAAACCTGTCACTCTTCGAATAACTATAGGTATTGCTGTCTCATCTCTTCTTCGGTCTCCGACGTAGACTCGGATCCTTTTAGGTGTTTCCACTGTACCCACACAAGTGGAACCACTTTATTTCTCAATCTCTTCCCCTTTCGGTCGATGATTGCCACTGGTTGCTCCACATAATTGAGTCGTTCATCCACTTCAATATCATTCAATGGTACAATCATATCTTCGTCAGCTAAGCATTTTCTTAGATGAGATACATGGAATGTCTGGTGAATCCCATTCAACTCATCGGGCAATTCTAGTCGATAGGCTACCTCTCCTACTCGTGCAATAATTCGGAAAGGCCCTATGTATCTTGGACTCAACTTGCCCCTCTTCCGGAACCGGATGATCCCTTTCCAAGGCGAGACCTTTAACATAACTTTATCACCCACGTTCAACTCGATGGGTCTACACCTCTTATCGGCATACGACTTTTGCCTATCTTTGGCTGCCTTCATAAAGGCTTTGATCTTTTCCAGTTTCTCAGTCGTAGCCTTAATCACCTCAATGTTTCCCAATTCTTTCTGCCCAATGTCTCCCCAACACATGGGCGTTCTACACCTCCTACCGTACAGCATCTCGTATGGTGGCATACCAATGCTGGCATGATAACTGTTGTTGTACGAGAACTCTGCTAATGGTAGGTGATCATCCTAACTTCCTCCAAAGTAGATCACACATGCCCGGAGCATATCCTCAAGCTTCTCAAATCGTCCGCTCAGACTGACCATCTGTCTGAGGATGGTAAGCCGTTCTAATATGTAGCCTCATCCCCATGGCATCATGAAATCTCTTCCAGAACTTCGACGTGAACCGGGTGTCATGGTTTGACACAATAGACACCGACACACCATGGCGAGCTACAATCTCTTTGATGAACAGGTCCGCCAGTCTCTCGGAGGAATACGTCTTGCGGATCGGTAGGAAGTGAGCACTCTTTGTCAATCGGTCAACTATCACCCAAATAGCATCGTACCCCCTTGCAGAACGGGGTAGCTTCGTGATAAAATCCATAGTGATGTGCTCCCACTTCCACTCGGGTATATCCAACGGTTGAATATTCTCGTATGGTTTCTGATGTTCTACCTTCACTTGGAAGCAAGTAAGGCACTTACTTACATACTCTGCCATGTCACGTTTCATACCCGGCCACCAGTAGTCTTTCTTCATGTCTTGATACATCTTGGTAGCACCAGGATGAATGGAGTATCGAGTTTTATGAGCTTCGTCCATAATTCACCCACGTAGATTCCCATATCGAGGAATCCACATTCGCCCAAAGCGGGTTTTGACACTGTGGGTATTCTCCCCTAATTCTACAACTAGACCTCTCATTCATTCGGATTTGAGCCGATCTTCTTTTAACGCCTCATTTTGAAGCTCTTTAACTTGCGTTATCACCTCTGAGGTCATCACCAACTGATACGCCTTTACCCCGAATCGGTTCAGGTCTCTCCTTCCGGCTAAGGGCATCGGCCACTACGTTGGCTTTACCCGGATGGTAATGGATTTCACAATCTTAATCCTTAATCAGCTCTAACCACCTCCTCTGCCTCATGTTGAGATCTTTCTGCTCGAAGAAATACTTTAGGCTCTTGTGGTCCATGAAGATTGTGCATTTCACCCCGTACAGGTAATGCTGCCAAATCTTTAATGCAAAGACCACAGCCGCGAGCTCCAAATCATGCGTGGGATAATTGACCTCGTGGGTTTTCAACTGTCGGGACGCATAGGCTATTACTCTCCCACGTTGCATTAACACGCAACCCAGTCCTGAATAGGAGGCATCCGAGTACACCACTAAGTCTTCACTCCCTTCAGGTAATGTTAAAACAGGAGCTCGAGTTAATCTTGCCTTTAACTCCTCAAAAGCATCCTCCTATTCTCGTCCCCACACAAACTTCACATTCTTGCGTGTCAACTTAGTCAAAGGTGAGGCTATCTTGGAAAAGTCTTGAATGAACCTTCTGTAATAACCCGAAAAACCCAAGAAATTACGAATCTCGGATGGCGCCTTTGGAGACTTCCATTGCATTACCGCCTCAACCTTTGCCGGGTCCACCATAATTCCTTCGGTATTCATCGCATGACCCAGAAATTGAACCTCGCGTAACCAGAAAGCACACTTAGAGAATTTAGCATATAACTTTTCTCTCCTAAGTGTCTTCAACACTTCACGTATGTGATCGGCATGTTCTTCTTTGCTCTTTGAATAAATCAAGATATCATCAATGAACACAATTACTGATTTATCCAACATCGGCCGACACACTTAGTTCATCAGATCCATAAAGGCAGCTGGCGCGTTAGTTAAACTGAATGACATAACGAGAAACTCGTAATGTCCATAACGTGTGCGGAACACTGTCTTCGGGATATCTTGTTCCTTTACCTTCAGCTGATGGTAGCCAGATCGAAGATCTATTCTGGAAAACCAACTGGCACCTTGAAGCTGATCAAATAGGTCGTCAATCGTCAATAGGGGGTATCTATTCTTCACTGTCAACTTGTTCAACTCTCGGTAGTCTATACACATTCTCATACTACTGTCTTTCTTCTTTACGAATAATACCGGAGCACCCCAAGGAGAGATACTCGGTCTAATAAACCCCTTATCCATAGGTTCCTGTAGCTGATCCATCAGTTCTTTCATCTCGGTCGGAGCTAACCGATATGGTGCCTTGGCAACGGGTTGCGCACTGGGTATCAGGTTGATCGGGAATTCTATCTCACGGTCCGGTGGCACACCTGGTAGATCTTCGGGAAACACATCCGGGAAATCATGTACCACTGGAACTTTGGATAATTGTGGTATCGACACGTCCACATCTATCACGTATGCCAAGTAGGCATAACATCCGCGCCTCATACACTTCTCTGGCACTTCCATCGAAATCACTTTCGGAACCGTAGTGACGCGATCACCATAAACTATCACTGAACTCCCATCGGGTGCAACTAACCGAATCATCTTTTTCCGACACACGATGTTTGCCTCATAGGCTGCCAACCAATCCATCCCCAGAACTACATCAAACCGCCTAGGGGCATCACAAATACTTTAGCGGAGAACCTATAGCCTTCTAACTCTATGTCACAATCCTCAATCATATCAGAAATTCTGGTAGACTTACCAATAGCAGTTTCTACATCACAAGGTTCATTGATGCTCCTACTACTAACAGGCAATTTAGCATAGAAGGCAACAGATATGAAACTCCTACTAGCACCAAAATCAAATAGTACAGAGGAACAACTTTGGTTTACTAGGAACACACCTGACACGACGTCGGGGTCTACCCGGGCTTCCTCTCGGGTCATCGTGAAGGCTCTTGCACTTGCCCTCTGCCCTCCTTCTTCTGGCCTCTTCTTCAACCCAGAACTTTTAGCCCTTGGCTTCTTGCAATCCTTGTTCATATGATCGATTTCACCACAGTTAAAGCACCGTGGGGCTCCACACATCTTTGAAATGTGACCGGGCTTGCCACATTTGTAATAGACATTCATTCCCAAGCGGCATTCCCCGCTATGTTCCTTCCCACACTTATCACACCACCTTAACTCTGAGCTTGCAGTAACCACTCGGTGATCATCCATCCTCGGCCTCTTACTGTTCGGGTTGAAACCACCACGCCCGAATCTCTTCCCGTTCCAACTCCTGTTATTACCACCCGTCTTATTCACCTTAACCACCGCTAGTTCACTTTCATCATACAACATTCCTGCCAAATCCACTACCGACCTAAAAGTGCTTGGTTAGGCAGCGATCAAATGTCTGCGGATGTCGGTTGGTAGTCCCTGAACGTACCGATTGATCTTCCTCGACACTGGCGTAACCCGATCCGGCACCAACCTCGCCATTTCGTTAAACTTGGCGGTGTATTGCTGGTGGGTCATAGTTCCCACCTCCAGCTGTAAGAACTCCCTTTCGATCTTGTTGAGTTCTTGGTGAGGACAGAATACCTCAATCACCAACTTCTTCAGCTCACCCCATCTCATTCTCTCGATGGCCCTGTCACCCTTGGCTTGGACAAGATTATCCCACCAACATAGTGCCGAGTCGACAAACAAGTGAGTAGCGAACATCACTTTCTGGTCTTCCCGACACTCACTGATCTTCAATACTACCTCCATCTCCCTTATCCAGCGGTGGGCAGTAGCAGCGTTACCGTTGCCGTCAAAAGTAGGGGGTTTACACCGCTGGAATACCCCGTAGCTGCATCCCCTCGCGGTTTCCCGCACCACCACCTCTTCATCATCACTTGAGGCTCCCCCTCCAGCATTTAGCTCCTCCTCCTCTTCGTGATCCCTCACATCACCTCTCCTACCAGCAGTTGTTCTCCTCTCCTCCTCCTTCTCCTTTCGTTCATCCTCCCTTACAGCTCGGATCACTTCAGTCATGACAGACGGTAGGATTGTCTGCATGACTTGGTGAACCTCCTCCACCACTGCCTCCTTCACCGAGGCTCTCAAGTTAGCACTCTCATCCATCCCCTCTGGATGATGCAGATCAGGCCCAGCAGTAGCCGTCTCTGCGGTCCTCATCTTGTTCTTTGCGGCCCGGGGTCTACCAGCACGACCACCCCGAGTTCCACCTCGAGAAGCCTTAGATGATCTACCTCCAGCCATCCTCTAACACTATAAGATCCAAACACTAACACGGTCATTCAAGGTAATAGCTCAGTTAATGTTAAGTATAGTAAGTCCCTAATTACAGTGGCCAGTTATGATTAGCCACTTACTTTACTCTTAATTCCCCGAGCATTTCCTATCCTTACTACATCAGTATTCAAATCTACAAAAGCATATAAATCAAATAGCATGCGCACATAATACCGGTTAACATTATAAAAGAATTACCTGATGGCACATAGCTACTCGGGCTGACATTCCTCCATTCGGTCCCATTTTCAGTTTAAGTTTAGGTTTTTGAAAATATTTACCCATTTTTCTTAAACTTTGGCTTTGATACCAACTTGTAAGGCCCCGTTTCCGGAGACCTCACAGTTGGAACTTCACAGCACTATTCATAAAACATTTCATAATTCATTATCACATTGCAGTGGAATTTAAACATTTAAAAGCCATTCATTTATTTATAAACGTTGTTGCTAAGTAATACATGTTTGGTATAGTTACAAAAGATCATTAGTTTGCATTACAAAACAACAATGTTATATTCATGAATGGATGTCAGCCTTGTCCCGACGGGTAGCCTCCCCGAGTGCCATCCTCAGCAATATTACCTGCCAACTGAAAACGCATAAAAGTCAGCTTTGCTGAGTGAGTCCTAGTTTTAAAATCATAAAAATATCTTGATAGATTTGTATACAAAATATTTCTTAAATAAAATATCTTATCTTTCTTTTGGATGTGATCACACACCATACATACAAATCATATCCATTACATCATCACCATTCTCTTTCTTGCTTATTATTATTATTATCTTTCACTGTCGATATGGAGCAAAGTGCTATACCCCCCATATAATGCGCATAAACCTGGTACTGGGCTTTGAAGTCTATAAATAGACTCCATCCGTGGTGCACATATACTGGCACCGGTACCGGGGCAGCAACAGTGGTCCCCTCAATCTTAAAGATTGACCCTGTGTACATCCTTTGGGTTAGCTAAACCGTACACAGTTGAGCTAACGACAAAATGGTCGTGCACCTCCTGTAAATTTTTACTTGCAAGTCTTTTCATTCCTTATGCTCCACTTTTCGTTAATATTAATATTCCACTTGATTAATAATAATACTTTATGATCATAGGCAATCCACATAAAGTCAAATGTTAATATCATAACAGGCACATAGGGACAGCCCACAACATGCATAAGATAATTAGATACTAGCATCAAGTCAACCATGGTCAAACCCTAATCTTGATCTTCCAAAATTCCAGAAAATTTCTTGACTTAAACTAATGCGGATGAACAAAACCAATGCGGGTGAACAACTTGCAAATGCGGATGAACAACTTGCAAATACGGATGAACAAAAACTAATGCAGATGAACACTTGCAAATGCGGATGAACAACTTGCAACTGCGGATGAACACTTGCAAATGCGGATGAACACTTGCAAATGCGGATGAGCACTTACAAATGCGGATGAACACTTGGTAATTATTCTGTCGTAAAAGAAATGCTGATGGACACTGTAGCAAATGCGCATGCATAAAAAGAAATGCTGATGGATACTTAGGCTGAATTAAGGCAAATGCGGGTGAACAAAAATGAATGTGGGTGAACAAATGTAACACCCCGAATTTTTATTTAAAAGATGAGAAAAGAAAAGTGTCTAGAAAGAAAAGTAAATGGGCACAAGTTGAAGGGGGCAAAGTGCAAAAGGTGCACGAACTCATTATTTTAATATAAATGAGGGTATGGCCGCCCCATAAAGCAGTAGATCTGCTTTTGGCCTCGGCTGAAGAAGAAAAAGAGAAAGAAATCAGGTTTTTGGAGAAGAAGAAGGAAGAAGAAGCTGCAAAAGGTTAGTTTCTTGGGTTTATGTTCGGTTTTAGCTTAGCTTGCAGCTTGTAACCGAAGTTCTCGGTGTTTTAGAAGGTTGTTCTCGGGATTTCAAGGCTGAAATCGCAAGTGGAGGTGTTTGGTTTGAAAAGCTGCTTCAAGGTGAGTTTCTAGATCCCCTTTTTTACTGGTTTTCTAAGTGTTTGGGGCTGTTATGCATACCGGGCAGAAGGTTTCTAAACCACTTCAGCATGATGTTTGATTATGTTCTTTTGATGTATGTTTTTAGATGTTTTCCTAAGATGTGTATGATGTTTAGGTTGTTATAAGTATGTAGTATGATAGATCTATGCCAAGGGTGTGTTAGGATGATGATTGGGAGCTGGAAATAGCATCAGTTATGTGCAGGTTAATCTGTTCATCCGCATTTACTGAAAATTCAGCAGCTAAGTCTTTGTTCATCCGCATTCGCTACAGTGTCATCCGCATTTGCTACAGTTCCCTGTGCATTTGCTTCAGTCATCCGCATTTGGTTCATGCGCATTTCTTTGGGACACTTGGAATATTTTCTGAAGTGTTCATCCGCATTTGTTGTATGTTCATCCGCATTTGGTTACTTATGCGCATTTGTCTGTTCATCCGCATTGTTCTTGCTCATCCACATTTCTTTGGGGACTTGGGCTCTTTTCTTGAATCTTGAGAAGTAGAACTTAGTGCTAAGAAATGATGTCTCGGGGCTGCTTATGCTTATTTATGATGTGATGGCTTGTGAGGATGTTTATGATGTGAATGTTGTGGTTGTATGTATGTGTTATCTTTCTTCGTTAAACGGTTTTCAAAATGTATGTATTATGTTATAATACCTGTTGTATATTATGTTGTGACTTTACGTGGTATGATGTATGAATGAACGTAAAGTATTATGTAACGAAGTGAAAGATAACGTTAATGAAAAGTGAAAAGTAAATGAATAAATGAAAGGCTTGCAAGCAGATGAAGAGAGGTGCACAACCGTTAGGTTGGTAGCTCACCTGTGTGCGGTTTAGCTAACCCGAAGGATGCACACAGGGAGTCTATCCTTGAGATAGGCTCGGAGGGAGTCTTTATGGCTCGAAGGGAGTCTTTGTGACTCAAAAGGAGTCTTTGTGACTCGAAGGGAGCCTTATGGCTCGAAGGGAGTTCAATCCTTGAGATTAACTCAAAGGGGATCCTTGTCGCGTACCCTGGTCTGTCTTCGGTAGGAGACGGGGGTATTGCATGTGACGGGATCCATATGAAGGTATATGATAATAATGAATGAAAGAAGGAATGAATGAACGAGGATGAAGATAATAATTATTATCTATTTGTACGTATGATGTATGATCGCTTACGAAAGTAAAGCACGGTTTTAAATGAAAGAAAAGTATTTTACTTATAAAACTAGAACTCACTCAGCGTCACTGACTTTTTGTATGCATGATAGTTGGCAGGTATATTGTTGATGCTGAGGAGTTGCAGGCATGGATGCATACGCTACTAGGAGTGTTTTGAAGGCTGGCATCCACGTTTTGACATGTTAATGAAATATAAACAAGCGTTGTAATGTAATGATTTAACATGTTTTTTGTTATTAATGAAAGTTTTCAAATTCCGCTGCAAAAGTAATATGTGCTTTGAATGTTTTATGCGATGACGGTCCAGTTTGTAAGTGTTCCGGAAACGGGGCCTTACAAGTTGGTATCAGAGCTAAAGTTTAAGTGAATTGGGTAAATATTTTCAAAAAGAACCTAATCTTAAACTGAAAATGGGACGAAAGGAAAGGGATGCCAGTCCTAGTAGCTACATGCCTGCAGGTAAAAGTTTTATGTAAAAGTTTTTAGGTAAAGGTTTTATGTAAGCTTTTTGTAAATTAATGTTAACCGGTATTATGTGCATATGTTATGTGGCTTGTGTGCTTTTGTGTGGATTTAGATACTGATGTAGTCAGGATAGGGAATGCTTGAGGGATGAAGAGTAAAGTAAGTGGCTAATCACAACTGGCCACTGTAATTAGGGACTTACTATACTTGACATTAACTGAGCTATTACCTTGATTGACCATGTTGGTGTTTGAATCTTGTAGTGTTCATAGATGGCTGGTTGTAGATCTTCTAAGGCTTCCCGAGGTGGAGTGCATGGTGGACGTGGTGCTGGAACATGTGCCACAAGGAGGGGAGTTATGGATGCTGAGACGACTCCTATAGGTCCCGAAGTTCATCAGCACGAGGGCGTTGATGAGAGCGCAAATTTGAGGGCCTCAGTGAAAGAGGCGGTGGTTGAGGAGGTTCATCAGGTCATGCAAACAATCTTACCGTCTGTAGTGACCGAAGTTATTCGTGCTATGAGGGATGAAGAGCAGAAGGAGTAGGAGGAGAATAGGAGAACCGCCCGGCGAGTGGGTGAAGCTAGAGGTTCTGGGGATATGGTGCAACCCGATGAGGATATGGTTGTCTCCGATGATGACGAGGAGGCAGTGCCGGGAACTATGACGGGATGCAGTTATGGGGCATTCCAAAGATGCAGGCTTTAAATGAAAGAAAAGTATTTTACTTATAAAACTAGAACTCACTCAGCGTTGCTGACTTTTTGTATGCATGATAGTTGGTAGGTATATTGTTGATGCTGAGGAGTTGCAGGCATGGATGCATACGCTACTAGGAGTGTTTTGAAGGCTGTCATCCACATTTTGACATGTTAATGAAATATAAACAAGCGTTGTAATGTAATGATTTAACATGTTTTTGTTATTAATGAAAGTTTTCAAATTCCGCTGCAAAAGTAATATGTGCTTTGAATGTTTTATGCGATGACGGTCCAGTTTGTAAGTGTTCCGGAAACGGGGCCTTACAACAAAACACTTAGGTGATTATCACAGTGTAAATGCAGATGAACCATCAGACCTGTAAATAAGACTTATGCTATAACCAGTTCTAAAACATCATTCCCATACATTCTTAACATCGATCTATCATGCTAACCTCTTAGAACAAGCTTACAACCTCATAGAACATTGAAGTTCATACATATACATACACAGTTATCGTACATAATGGTTGTAAAACATTTTAAATGCATTTTCAGCCTCGAAGAAGTTTTAAAACATAGAATCGGGGTCCTAGAACTCACCTATTGCAGCAAACAAGTGAATCTCCTCCCAACTTGCGTGCACAAGAGTTCAAACATCTAGAACAAGCCAAAACAAACACCCAAACACCAAAAACACATAGAAATCAGTTTCTAAGGTTGAAACCTCAAAGAAACCGAACCAATTAATCACAAAAACCTACTAACCTTGAATAATCTTCTTCTTCTTCACAATTCGACCGAGAGGAAACACAAAAACTAGCTTTCTTTCTTTCTTTTCTTTTTCGGAAAGTAGCAGCAGAAAGAGCATGGGCGACCATGCTCTTTATACACCCACTTTTGACTTTTTGGTACTATTTACACAAAGCACCCCTCAACTTTGCCTTCTTTTTATTTTCTTCAAATTACTTTTCTTTCCTTTTTATTCTGACGAAATTTCGGGTGTTACATAATAGTATTACTAATACTAATAATATTAATAATGAAGTCTTAACTTACCATTTTATGAGTTAGGGTTTAACGCGGAAAAAAATAAAAACAAGGATTAGGATCGAAAACGTATTAATTATACGAAACAATAAATGCATAACGAGAGACAACGAGCTTCAGGTCAATTAACGGATCTGAGAGTGATGAATGTTACATCTTATGTTTTGAATAAAATGACCATCTTGTCCAGCTTTCATACTTATATATATATATGTATGTATATAGGGTGCGGAACAAATGTTAACCATCCTTTATTGCGATAATTGCTTTAACTCATCAAGATCAATCAAAATCATTAAATGTTTTTTAGAACAACATTATTACACATATACAACATTATGTTTTTTTATGTATATGTATAAATTCACAAGTATAAAAAAGTTATGAGAGGTGTAAGTTACTTACACCATACAAATACTTAGAGCTTTAAGTAAAATTACACCTATTATAACTGTTCTACACTTGTAAATTTACACATATACATAAAAAAATATAACGTTGTCTATGTGTAATTATGTTATTGCAGTACCGGTGAAGGGGGTCAATGCAACAATTTCACAGTGTTAGGAGAGTTAGAACACTTAACAGATCAAATAGAGAACAGACTTATGATGAAACTAAGAACACAACTAAAGAATAGAACAGACTTATGATGAAACTAAGAACACAACTAAAGAATAGAACAAGAACAAGAACACTATAATATGATTTTCAAGAATGATGTATATTGATCTCAATTTTTCACAAAGTATTACAAAGCTTAAAGTGAAATGACAAGTACTTGAGATACTTTATACTACATCATACAGCCGGCCATACTTTGAAAGCCAGCTTGAAACACTAATCTAGACAATAAGATCAATGTAAATTCAAAAGGCAGATTACCTTTTGATCGGTGACTATGACATGGCATAGCTCACATTCTTATCTAATACAAAAAGGATAAAAGTACAAAAGTAAAAAGTTACAGACTCAAGACCTTAATCAACAATTTGACAAAAGTATGGATTTTTTACCAACTCATATAAGTTGGTGAGTCTTCAAAGGTGGCAGCGAAAAGTGGTTCAGCTTTTGTCAAAAGTTGATTCAGAAAAAGCATGTCTTCTCTGTCTTCGGAAGAAATCAGTCTTTTGGCTTCAAAAGACGTTGTCTTTGAAGCTTCGAAACACTTCATCTTTAGCTTTAGAAGATTTGGTATTTTGGCTTCGGAAGATTTGATACTCAGAGTAATTCATTGAGTTGTATCAAATCTTCTGAAGTAACTTCCTTGTACTTCACATGTGCATGCTGAGAGCTCTTTGGTGCATCGGCCTCTAAGTGTAGTCCTTATGGTTATTCCAACATAAAAATGATTTTGCTTGATCTTGATGAAGTTAACACGGTTATCGCAATAAAGGAGGGTTAACATCGTTCCCTTCCTAATATATACATATATACATACATACATACATACATACATACATACATACATACATACAACTAGTACTAGACTCCCACGTTGCGGCGTGAGCGTAAAACCGTATAAAACTAACGTCCAAATGTTGCGGCGAATTATTGATAAAAACTGTCACGAAGCAACTGAGAAAGAAAGCATTAATAAAATTAAGTACTTACAAAATTTAGTTATATAAAAGTTTACATTTTAAAAGTTGTAAGAAGAAAAGTTAAAAACATGTCTTATAAAACATTGATATAATTAAGTACTTACAAATTTCAGTTATATAAAATTTCAATTTAAAAGTTGTAGGAAAAATAGAAAAAAAAAAAACTCTGAAAAATTAAAACGTTGACTAAGTTTTGACAGATTGTACGTTTATGATTGATAACTAATAGATTATAACGCACAATTGCGTGTTGAATCAATATTACACTGAAAGTTTAATAGAATAAGTACGTCGAATGATAAATCTAAAATTTATATGATATTAAATTTTAGGTTTTAAGAGAAAAAAAAACAAAAAAAACTGATAAGCGGATAAAAAATAAATAGATAATTATTGAGCATAAAGTGTACTTATAGCTAAACTTGAGGGATAAAAAAGAAAAATTTTTGGGGTAAAAAATGAAACTCTAGATTTATAAATAGGAACAAAAGCCTTAATATTTGAGTAAATATTTTTGCCATTAAAAAAATATGCATTGAATGCTTGCACTAAATCATAAATTGATTTCATTTTACATTTTAAAGTGTTAGTAATATATATTTGTTCATCTATTTATCATTTATGAGAGTATGCAACTAAAATAAGATACAATTAAAACAATAAAAAATGTATAGAAGATAGAACCTGAAGAAACTTACACGTGCGAAGAGGAATCTATGTAGTATGATAATTAATATGCTTTTTAAGGTTATAGTAATATGTGTGTATATATATGGGTTAGGATCTTTGTAGAAGAACAATTCATAATGACAAAATCAAAAGAACCAATGATTTACAGAAATATAAATTACTAACAATTAATTTATATAAATACAAATTAATGCTGATGGCATTTAATTGTTTTATATACTTTATTATTTATATTTATGTCTAATATATACATAAGTAAAATAGCTCAGGTATATTTTATAGTTATGTATATCAATGGTTATTTTGTTTCTCGAGATAAAAACTAGTTTTGTAATGATTCTAATCCTTTATATATATATATATATATATATATATATATATATATATATATATATATATATATATATATATATATATATATGTATATATATATGTAAATATATATATGTATATATATATATGGATGAAGATAATTTCAAAACTCTAAGGGTCTGTTTGGTTTGCAAAATTTTTTTTGAATAGAATTGGAATCTTGATTGGAATTGGAATTTGAGAGAATCCTTTTCAAATCTAATAGCTTGTTTGGTTGGTAGTTTTATTTAAGGAGTAGGAATATTCAAAATCTAAATAGACAACTATACCCTTTCTTTTCTTCTTCCTCAATCCAACCCCAAACCCCATTTATCTTCTTCTTTTCCGGAAACAAGATCCATAATAGATTCGATCTTCAATTCTCATTAACATCTTATTGAAGTTTGATGCTGATAGTGGAGCTGTGTGTGTGTGTGTGTTTATTTTGTCTCTCCTCCACTCTTTCCCTCTCTCTAAAACAGGTGGAGATGTTGGGTGGTTTAGGAATTGTGGTGAGGAAGGCTGGTGGTGGTAGATGTAGGTTGTAGATATGGTGGTTTTAGGTTGATGGAGATGGCCATTTTTTGATTTAGGTTGTGTTAATAGGGGTGACTATGGTGATGTATGGGTGTTGGTCAGATTGTTGGTTGTTGGGAGATGGCTGCTGGCTATAGTTGTGAAGTGGTGATGTTCGGTGGTGTTTGTGGTCGTGGTTGTCATGGGAATTGAGTTGTTGGAGTCGGGTTTTGGATACAACAACCGGTGGTGTTGGTGGTGGCTGGGCGGGGGTGGTTGGCAACTAGCTTTTGGAGTTAAGATTTGGTTGGGAAGGTTGAGGATGAGAGTATGTTTGTAATCTTTACACATTTCGTAGGAAAATTTAGAATTTCATCACATAAGGGAAGGAATGTTGAATTCCTTTGGTTGATGGAATTTGGTGGAATATTTTCCAATTCCAATCCTAACCAAACACAATTTTGGTTGGAAAGTTTTCAAAAACAAATTCTAATTCTTTTAAATTCTGTGAACCAAACAGAGCCTAAGTTATGTGAAAACCACAAAAACAAACCTCAATCATTCATTTTTTAATTGATGTTTCATTTTTCTTTAAATTTTTCATTATAAATGTGCATGATATACATAAAAAAATACCACAATAATTTTTAGTATGTTTTTTTAAAATATTAAACGTTACGTAAACATGTGTAGATTATGTGTAGATAATATAACCTACATATGAGCTACACATGTGTAGGTTCAATAAATATATAAAGTTTCATCATAATTTTATTTTAAATTTCAAAATTAATGAATAAATATTGAATTTAAAACATCTTCTTATATATTAATAAAGTTTCGTATTGAGAAAATAGAAAATTTAATTTGTTCTCACCATTCACAAAAAATCCTATGTTCTATGTAGAACCCTCCCTTATACACACACACATCTTTTTTTAAAACCTTTTTAACTTTTTGTATAATGTTATTTTTTATACAAATTACACCATTACATAGATCATTTTAATATGTTTAATTCAATTATAGTCTTGCTATATTTTTTTAATGTTTAATGTATACCACTAGTTTTATCATTGTAACTCTAACATACAGTGGTGACGTGACCTACTTTGGACCACTAATTAGATTAATCGGTTATCACAATAAACAAGGTTTAATATTTGATCCCTATGCTACATATATGTATATTTAAGAACTTACACTTATTGTAAAAACTCAATGGTCAGATTAAAGATGGATGGATGGATGAGATCAAACCACTATTTTTCTAATAAAAAGGTTGATATTGCCATTTAACTCCCCTTATTTTCATATTCAAAATGGAGGCGACGCACATAATTAGTCAAATTACTTTTTTAAATAAAAAGTTCCCCCATGGTTTTTTAGACTTTTATAATTTTTTATAATATTTTATTATTTTATAAAACTTGCAGTATTAAACTTATCATATTTTTCTCTTTAATTTCGCTATAGTTTGGGCGGAAAAATTCGCTTAGAGTTTAGTTCTTAGACCACCGTAAGTAGTAATTACAAGGTTGTAGCGTGACCTTACCTAGGTCTAATAAATTTTCCTCATGTTCTTAACCAAACCCCTCTAAATTAAACTCTCCCACCCTTTTATAAAACCATAATAACTATCATATATGATCTTTTTTATTGTAAAACTTATAGTGTTTTTATATCTTTTAGTCGACTATAGTCTTGATATATATATATATTTAAATTTTTGAATGTTTGTTGTGTTAGTGTAATGCTAACTTACATTGGTTTAAAAGCCAGTTTATTTGGTTTATAAGGACACTTGCATCCTATGATGTAAAGTAAAATGGATGTTACTACTTTATAATAATCAATTGAGCCATTATTTTAGTGGAATACATAAGTGAATTATGTAATCTATTGTTTATGCTTAGGTGTTTGTTTAGGAAACATGCAAGCAACCCCCCAACTTACATTAGTGAAATTACCATGTTACATTAGTGTAATCCTCTAATTCTAGACTTGCATATTTTACCAAGTTTTATTAGTGGATTTCCATGTTACATTAGTATAACCATCATGTTATACTAGTGTAATAATGTAACTATTTTTTTAAAACCATTTTAACTAGTCTTTTCTAATATTTTTTTATTAATGATAGTTTTTCAAGGATTGTAATATATATTGGTACACCAATGTAATTTTTTGGTAAACCAATGTAAGTTAATGTTACACTTATGTAACAATGAACATTAAAATTCTCTATTTAATATTGTAATTTGTATAAAAACGATCATTGTATATGAAAGTTATTAAAGTTTTAAAATGACACCCAAATCCACCAGCACGACTTGTATCGAATACCAAAAATATATAGTGGAATACTTAAAATTCAAGACTACAAACTAGACTGAATTAAAATCTTAATAGTACATACATAATCCATGCTTCCTTAGTGTTAAAGACAATCAAAATACGTACTACAATTACCACCCTAGGCAGGTTAACTCAGTCACTATAGTTTACATGAGAGTCATTTGACCGAATTAGCTAAGTCTTATTGAACTAGCTAGTGCATCTTAACACCTTTTGCTATTGCATCATGAGCTAAAGCACATCAACAAAAAAGTTGTTGGTGACTCATAACCAACAATACTAAAATAGTTAAATAATATATGATATGTGCAAATAAATGATTTATCAAATCAAATCTAACTAACGTCATAACATATAGGAAAGTGTCAGTCAACATATATGTTTCACAATGACAGGGAGTAGGTTATACATGCTTCGAGTGACCAAATCCTGATGCATCATAACACACAAAGCATCCCCAAGGGACCCTTCATAAAACTCGAACTATCCTTGAAGGATCACAATACTGGTGATCAGTGACCTAGTCCAGAGCTCATCTTCACAGCACACCTGAAAGGTGAGGCCCCTTCTATCTAGATGGATCCAACTAAGCACACATATGCATTGAGGTGATTAGTGACTTAGTCCAGAACCCATCCTGACACCTTAATGATTTACCCGTGACTAGCACTAACCAACCCTATGCATACTTAAGTATGGTATGCTTGCCTATCGGGGTCAAGTTATCTTAAATTGATACATCAAAATATTTTAACTAAAATGTTGAATTAGCTCGGATATAGCCCCATAGAATTTAAGAAAAGGGGTCAGTTAGACCCAAAACGATGAGCTTTTTTAGAGTGCCCACATACTGGTCGATGAGTACCACGAGCGTAATGCAACCTTGAAAAACATTGCAAGATCGGTGTTTGTCTCACAACACTAGATATTCTCACACACTCACTTAATATGACTCGGGTTGATGAAGCAGAATCTCTACTAAGTTCACAAGTAATATAATAAGTTAATGAAAGCACAAGAACACAAGAATGGTTTTTCAAGATACTTGTATATATTAATTCTCAACTCAGTATTACAAGACTTTTACAAGCATAGTTACTAAGTTATATAGAGAAACTATATATACTACTATCTACAGCCGGTTATACTTGGAAAACCAGTTGGAATTTACAACTAGACAAATACTACGTTGCTAGAAGTAAAGAATCTAAGATAAAATAATATCCAAGATTAGGTAGACATAACATGTCCATGACTTACCTTTTGTCACCAACTAAGAATGGCAACTGTACTAAGTTAAGAATGGTCAATAGCAGATTAAAGTATGGTCAATTACATGGGCGTGAGAAAGTGCCATGCAATATATCAGAGTTGCAGCGGGTTGTCAGACAGACCATACTTATGTCCACTGGTTCATAATTGGTTCTTCCAAAGGTAAATGGCTTCGGAAGAATAAATTCATCCGAGGACATTTTGGCTTTAGAAGAAACAACTTCTTCTAAACTTCTGCAAGTCTTCAGGACTTAATTCTTCAAAAGACTTTGTTTTTGGATCTTCTAAGTTGTATACTTTAGAAGGAGAACAACTTGGTCTCGAAAGACTGAGTTCTTCCTTTGGAAGTATCTTTGACTTAGCTTTGGAAGAGTAGCTTTGTCTTTGGAAGATCTTTGACTTAGTTTCAGATGATCAGCTTTGTCTTTGAAAGACCACTTCATTTAGCACTTCAAAGTTTTCTAAGTATTGTTTTGGTTGCATCAGCCTCATATGATACAACAAACTCCTCCTAGGCTGATGTTACCAAAATTTCACTTTTTCCTACTCTTCAAGGTCTTCAACACCAAGAAAAGCAGATATTTGTCTGTCTCTTTGTTTTTTTCCTAATGTGGTGGTGAGGAGTTTGTACAAGTCATCCGCTGATAGTAGATATAATCTGTTGCTCTGGATGACATGTACCCTTTGTTGTGTCCCACTGAAGAGAGTTAGTTGATAGAAATTATAGTCATATTCCATCTAACTATAGGTTCAGAAGTCGGTCCCTTAACCATCTGTAGGAATGTTCTTTCTTTGCTGGTTGCTCCTTCTTCTTCCTTTTCTCTCTTTTTCAACTCTTCTTCAGTTTTGGCTCTTTTTTTAAGCTTATCCACATGAAGACTGCTTAGATGATTCCTTATATGAGCAACAATCTGAGAGTTGGAAGGATTGGAGAATGGTCTCTCTGCTAACTTAGCAATGTCAATCTGCTAGAGTGTATCAGAGCTAATGTGCCAAGTTTGGTTACTTGACCATTCTCCCTTTGCACAACAAAGGTGTGTGTATCTTCATCGAACCTTTACTGGACAATTTGGCTTCTAGGATTGAAGGAATAAGTTGGTAGCTTGTCCCCTTTTCTTGTGTCTAGCAGAGCCACCAGTCTCCTTCTTAACTTTTTCTCTTCTTCTTTAAGTGTATCAGAATTGATGGCAAGAAGTTGGAGAGCTTGGTCCAGTGTTCCCCTTGGTAGATCAAGGAATGCATCTCAATGTATTTTAGCTTTATAGACTCTTCTTCATAAGATATGTCTCTCAGGGTTGTGCAGTTGGTGAGCTTCCTTTTGATCTCCTTGAATTCTTCTAAGGACAACGACTTAGATGGTTCAGAAGATGGTTTGGTTAGTGATTGGGTTCGGGGTTGTGTTTTGGGTTAGTGGTGGTGGTTGTTGAGAGGCAGGGGGTGAAGGTGTAGGAATGCCTGGTGATGTGGGTTCAAGGGTGTAAGGTTCAGTTGTTGGCTCAGTTTTGATAGGGAAGGGAAAAGGTGTGGGCATAGGTTGTGGTTTGGGTTTGGGAGTTGGTTTGGGTGCCATCCTCTGAACACTTTGCCTTAGAGATACCTCCTGCCTTCTTCCTAAGCTAATGTCAGCCTTGATGTTGCTGACATGTCGCTATAGGGTCTTTAGAGACATGGGACCCACCTGCCTGCCAGTGAATCTATGGGCTTTAAGATAGACTTTCATCCATTCCTTATCACCCTGAGTCTTGGCAGCTGCAAGTTTTGCCTCTTCCTCCATCTTCTTCTCCTTCAACTTCTCCCTGGCAGCCTTCTTTCTCTCTTTGTTGATCTGATCTTGTTCTTTGTGAAAAAGGAACAAGATCGTTTCATAGTTATGAGGGTCTAGCTCCTTCTAAGAATAGCCTCTAGTACAGAGAAAGGCTATCCTGTCCTTCCTCTCCTCTGCCTTTGCCTCTTCCATCTTTCTCCTCTTCTCCTCCTCTGTGGCCAACCTTGTTGCCTCTTCTTTTTCCTTTTGCAGCAAGGTTGCCTTCTCCAGCTTCACAAGCTCATCAAGTGGGAGTAGAAGTATTTCTTCATTGTCTACTCCCAGGCTGATGAGCCTGTCTATGACCTCCACTCTCCTCTGATTGTTGATACTTTCTTGGGCAGTTGCTATTGCTTTGTTGCTTGCAGCCAGCAGCTTCCCAGTATCAAGTCTTCCTTTCTTCTTCAGATTTTCCAACCTTTCCTCCTCTAGAAGCTCTTCAGCAGTGAGCTTCCTCTTCCCTTTAGGATCAAAGGAAGATTCAGCCTTTGGAGACTCAGGTTTAGAGGATTCAGGTTGGGGAGAGGGGGTTTGAACTTGTGGTGCATAGGAGATTGGAGTTGTAAGAAAGTCCTCACTGTTGGCCTCAGAAGCCAGGTCAAGAATGGCCTCTGTGATAAGCAAGTCATTGGACAAGGAAGATAGTTCAATTATTCCTTCCGTAGCTTGGATTTCTACTTCAAAAGTAATTGGAACTACACTACCTGTCCCTCTTAAGTTGGTTGCTAGGCCATCAGTCTGTATCTCCCCTTCGAAGTTAATCTCAGGTTCAATAGAGACCTTAGGTTGACTAACTTCCTCCTCAGAGGTAAGTGGCGCACTCAGCCTTTGAAGCTCTTTAGCTCCAAAATAGGCAATGGCAACATCAGGGGAGGGTTGTTCAAATGAGGAGCTTATTAGAAACTTGGTTAAAAATCTGTTAAGGTCAATAAGCATCCTTGAGTCCATTTGAATGGTAATAGGAGGTGGTTGAGGAAGGATGGTTGCAGGGTGTTGCTGTGTAGGATAGAATGAAGAAATGGCATCAAGGGAAGTAATGGCAAGGTTAGGTTCCACATGTCTTTGTTTCTGAACATTCTCGCCCTTTTTAGTAGCATCATCTTGAGAAGTAGATGAGCTGGAGGAAGAACTTAAAGAAACTTGAGTTGGTACATGCCTAACAAACTTCTCAATCTGTTTCTCAGCTAGTTGAGCCTTGAGATTTTCTATCTTAAGTTGCTAAGTGGCAGACCTATCTTCTAAAGTCTTAACCTTTAATTCAAGGTTTGATACTTTAGAAAGTAGTTCTCTGATAGTGAGTTGCAGACTACCCTCATCTTTTTTTGAAGAATCATTGGGAGATGAGATAACATACCTAGTATGTTCATCATCACCACCAGTAGTGGTTTCTTGGTGCCCTGGATACCTTTGCATACGGATGTCTCTTTTAGAGGCATCAATTGGCAAGGTTGCCTTAGATTCAGTCTCACTGATGTTACCACTATCCTGAAAGGCTAGTGAAACACTCTCAGTAGTGGCAGCTGAATCAATATGAGTCACCTCCACTCTAGTCGGACTCACCTCAGTTTGGCTTAGCTGATGTAGGCTAGACATCAGAGGTTCCCTGGGGCTCAGTTGATCTTGAGAGTGGTGAGGTAGATCAACATCATGGTCGTGATGGAACATGATATCCTCATCAGGTCGGGTTAAAAGGTCAAGAAAGGCTAGACATCAGAGGTTCCCTGGGGCTCAGTTGATCTTGAAAGTGGTGAGGTAGATCAACATCATGGTCGTGGTGGACACCTTCTTCAGAGTTTTAAAGAAGCCGGGCTTCATGTGAGAGACAAGTAGAACATGGGCATATTGTAGTTTGTCCTGGTCCAACTCATAATTGATGAAGTGCTGAATGAACCTAGGATACATATAGAATGAATCCTTTAGGAGATTGCTTCTTAAGTTGTTCAGCACAAACCTCGAGTAGTTGAATCTGAGGCCTTTTACCAACCCATGGACTAGGCAGCCCAAATCATATGGGATTTGATCCCATCCTCCTTACTTGTTGGATAGGCTGTGCAGGACGATGTGCAGCAAGAACTTCCAATGGTAGGAGAAATAAAATTTGTAGACCTTAGACTTGCTCCCATCTCCACCATATCCTATTTGAGTGTAGGTATCCTTCAACTCAAACTTGGGGAATTTAGTGGGGGTGCCTTCATCATGTAGCACCAGATGCTCCCTGATGGTTGTCTCACTTATGGTAATCTCCTGCTCGCAGATCCTAGATCTGATTACCCTTTCATCGTTGAGCGTTTCATTTTGACCATTGGCCCAGAATTCAGCCAAATGGTTTGAGTAGATGGTGGGGTTAACAGGGAGGGCAGTGAAGTATGTCCATTGTGACAGAAATTAGACGATAGGGTCAAAATCGACATCCTTTGAAGAATCAAGGATGGCGACTTGGTTGTGTTGGGGATTCAAAGCCATTGTTCAGAAGGTACTATTTGATTGAAGGAATTTGAGAGTGAATGAAGAAGATAATAGAAATTTGGGGCTTTTGCAGTGGTAAAGAAAGTAAAGAAAGAGAGTCGGAAATTTTAAATGGGGTTAAAAATCCAAACGGATAGGGTGAAAAGATGGGTAAAAGAATGATGTAGGTTTCGATTGGACATAGGCAGCAAGATAAACCATCTAAAATATTCCGACAATCATAAATAAAATCTTATTTTTTACAAAGTGGGGCCCAAAGACTTCCGTTACACAGTTAAACTTTCCTTCTGAGAGTAAGGATACTTCCGAGAGAAAACACTTGTGTTTCTCAATATTGTCTTTCGGAAAATAATTTTTACTTCCGAAGGCAAACCATGTCTTAATAACAACTTTGCTTCTAAGAGTAAAATCTTCTTCCAAGAAAAGAAGTTAGTAAGCTTTGGAAGTGGATTTGATCTATAATCAAATGTCCTTCTGAGGCTAAAAATTCTTCGGAAGATAATACTTATGCAGAGGAATTTTCCTTTGGAAGATGAATAAAGATCTCTTCCGAGGGTAAATTTCTATTCGGAAGAATTCTTACTTAGAAATCTTTGAAGAAAACCTTTTTGTAACAGGGCTTAGATTGTATTTAGAAAATATAGAAAAGACATATTTTAAAAGGTTTTCAAAAGAAAAGGACTAGTCAATGTTAATCATCCCAATAGTTGTGATTAAATATTTAAGTCTTTGTTCATCAAAGGCTTTTGTGAAGAAGTCAGCATATTGTTCATTTGAATTGACTTTGACTAGCTTGATTAGATTTTTCTCATGAATATCTCGAATGAAATGGTATCTGATGTCAATGTGTTTTGTCTTGGAGTGCTTGACTAGATTTTCTATGATAGAAATGGCACTCTTGTTGTCTATGTGAATAGGAGTCTCCATGAAGTTGAGACCATAATCTAGCATCTGATTTTGAATCCAAAGCAGTTGAGCACAGTAGCTTTCCGTAGCAATATACTCAGCTTCAACAGTTGATGTGGATACACATGATTGCTTCTTACATTGCCAGGAGATGATCCTTCCACCAAGAAATTGACATCCTCCTGATGTGGATTTCTTGTTGATACTGCAGCCACTATAATCACTGTCAGTGTAACTATAGAGGTTAAAATCCTTATTCTTAGGATACCAAAGACCCAGTTTAGGAGCTCCTTTGAGGTATGTAAGAATTCTTTTGGCCGCAAATAGGTGAGACACCTTTGGAGCAGCATGATATCTTGCAGAGATGCAAGTTGCCAACATGATATATAGTCTACTTGCAGTGAGATACATCAGAGATTGAATAATTGCCCTGTAATTACAACCTTTCATCTCAAATGTAAGGCCCCATTCCCGGGACGCTTACAGTTGGTCAATCATCACATAATACTTTTAAAACACATCATTTGCAGCGGAATTAAAACTTTTCATTCATGATTAAAATCATGTCAATATATCAAATCATTCATTTACATCTCAAAGTTTTGTTAATACAACAATCATCTCGAAAAAAGTGGATGCTAGACGCAAATCATTCCCAGTAGCTTATGCATCCATGCCTACACCTCCTCAGCATCAAACAGTTACCTGCCAACTATCATGCATACAATAAGTCAGCTACGCTGAGTGAATTCTAGTTTATATTTTAAAAATACTTTACTTTTCGTTAAAACATAACCTTTACTTTTGTTCACGATCACACATCGTACGTACAACTTGATAATAATTATTATTATCTTATCATCATCGTTCATAATCGTTTGTTTTCATACTTTCTTTTGTTCTTTAAGTTTTAATCTAGATCCTGTCATAGGCTACGCCCCATCATTGTGCACGAAGCAACTTCCGTCTTGGGGTCAAGCGACAAGGATCCTGTTTTCGTACGTCTTGATCAGTCACAAAGACTACCCCCTGTGTGCATCCTCATGGGTTAGCTAAACCGCACACAGTTAAGATAACAACCCTTCAATGAGTTGTGAACCTCCTTTCAATTTTCTTGCAAGACTTTCATTCATTCATTACGTTCCACTTTTATCATCGTTATCTTTCACTTTCGTTACGTAATACTTTACTTACATAATCATACATATCAATTAAAGTCACATCATAAAGCATATAGTTTTAAAAAGTCGTTTAACATGAAAAGATAACGCATCACACATAACAGCATAGCATGCGAAAACTTAACATACATCAGCAACATCTCGCGCGAGAACTACCTTCTTTCGCGCGAGAACCATCCTATCGCGCGAAAACCATCTAGTCGCGCGAGAACCACATATCATGCGAGAACTTACAAATCATGCGAGAACTACCTGTCGCGCGAAAAACATGCATATCGCGCGAAAACTACACCTTTCGCGCGAAAACTTCTCAGAATTCAAAATCTTAATGTACATCAGAACTGCTCGCGCGAAAACTACGGGTTCTTCCCGCCCAATCACAACTTATTGCCTCTAAGGCTGTCTTAACATGCAAACATCATAACAAGCATGAACAGACACATTCAAACATTTTAGTATGCATAATAGCCCCAAAACATAAAACTTACGTAAAAAGGGACTAGAAAATCACTTCGTGAAGTTCGAGCACAAACGCTACCTTCCCGAAGCCTTTGCCGAGCGAAAACTATATAAACATGCGTTATATTCATCAATAATCCATTCTTAGTACATAACACGAGTAGCTACACGAGTTACATACCTTAAACACTTGGATTCTTCACTTTCTCTCTCTACGCAGCCGATTTCTCTCTCTAACAGCTGAACTTTTCACGTGAAATGGAGTCAGACTGGGTGTTCGCAGCTATTTATACCCAGTTGAGCTTTTCGCATGAACTTCCTTTCGCGCGTGAACTTTATTTGCCTTCTTTTTCTTTAAAATTTTCGGGCGTTACAAGTCCACCCCCCTTATTGAGGTTTCATCCCCGAAACCTGTCAGCTTTCGAACAGCTGCGGGTAATGCTGTCTCATCTCTTCCTCAGTCTCCCATGTAGACTCAGACCCCTTTAGGTGTTTCCACTGTACACGCATAAGTGGAACCACTTTGTTCCTTGACCTCTTCTCCTTTCTATCAATGATGGCCACCGGTTGCTCCACATAATTGAGCAGTTCATCTACCTCAATATCCTCCAGTGGTACAATCATATCCTTGTCGGCTAAGCACTTTCTCAGATGAGATACATGGAACGTCGGGTGAATTCCACTTAACTCATCGGGTAGCTCCAATCGATAGGCCATCTCTCCTACCCGAGCAATAATTCGGAAAGGCCCTATATACCTCGGGCTTAGCTTTCCTCGCTTTCTGAATCGGATGATCCTTTTCCAAGGTGAGACCTTCAACATAACTCTATCGCCCACCTTGAATTCAATCGGTCTATGCCTCTTGTCAGCATACGACTTTTGTCTATCCTTTGCCACTTTCATAAAAGCCTTAATCTTCTCCAACTTCTCAGTCGTAGCCTCGATCACCTCAATGCTTCCCAACTCCTTCTGCCCAATGTCACCCCAACATACGGGTGTTCTACACTTCCTTCCATTTAGCATCTCATAAGGAGGCATACCAATACTAGCATGATAACTGTTGTTATATGAGAACTCGGCTAACGGTAAGTGTTCATCCCAACTTCCTCCAAAATCGATCACGCATGCCCGTAGTATATTTTCCAGCATCTGAATAGTTCTCTCCGACTGACCATCTGTCTGAGGATGGTACGCCGTACTGATATGTAGCCTCGTCGCCATCGCATCGTGGAATCTCTTCCAAAACTTTGATGTAAGCTGAGTGTCACGGTCCGACACGATAGACACCAGTACACCATGACGAGCTACGATTTCCTTAATTACCAGATCCACTAACCTCTTAGATGAATATGTCTCACGGATTGGCACGAAATGAGCACTCTTCATCAAACGGTCAAAGATCACCCATATGGCATCGTACCTTCTTGCTGTACCTGGCAACTTCGTAATGAAATCCATGGTGACGTGCTCCCATTTCCACTCGGGTATATCCAAAGATTGGATCTTCCCGTATGGCTTTTGATGCTTCGCCTTCACTTGCAGGAAAGTAAGGCACTTACTCATATACTCTGCTACGTCGTGCTTCATTCCCGGCCACCGGTAATCTTTCTTCATATCCTGATGCATCTTCGTGGCACTGAGGTGAATAGATTATCGAGTCTTATGGGCCTCATCCATGGTCTTTCCCCGTAGATCCCTGTAGCGAGGAATCCACATCCGTCCAAATCGGGTTCTAACACCAAGAGTGTTCTCACCTAACTCTGCGAATAGGCCTTTCATCCTTTCGTAGTTGATTCGATTCTCATTCAATGCCTCATCCTGAAATTCCTTGACCTGCTTCATCACGTCAGAGATCATTACCAACTGATAAGCTTTTACCCGAATCGGCTCGGGTCTCTCTTTTCGGCTAAGGGCATCCACCATTACGTTGGCCTTGCCCGGATGGTAATGGATCTCACAATCATAATCCTTGATCAACTCTAACCACCTCCTTTGCCTCATATTGAGATCCTTTTGCTCAAAGAAGTACTTCAAGCTCTTATGGTTAGTGAAGATAGTGCACTTCGTCCCGTACAAGTAGTACCTCCAAATCTTCAATGCAAAGACCACCACCGCCAATTCCGAATCATGATTAGGGTACTTAACCTTATGGATTTTCAATTTTCGGGACGTGTAGGCTATTACCCTCCCCCGTTGCATCAGCATGCAACCCAACCCTGAATAAGAAGCGTCCGAATAGACCACTAAGTCTTCGCTCCCTTCAGGTAACGTTAAGACAGGAGCTTAGGTCAATCTCGTCTTTAGCTCTTCAAAAGCATTCTCCTGTTCTAGACCTCATACAAACTTTACCTCCTTGCGGGTCAACTTGGTCAATGGTGAAGCTATCTTGGAAAAGTCTTGGATGAATCTTCTGTAATAGCCCGCCAAACCCAAGAAACTACGAATCTCGGATGGTGTCTTTGGAGACTTTCATTGCATCACTGCCTCAACTTTTGTCGGGTCCACCATGATCCCTTTTGGGTTGACCACATGACCCAGAAACTGAACCTCGCGCAACCAGAATACGCACTTGGAGAACTTGGCATACAGCTTCTCCCTTCTGAGCGTTTTCAGCACCTCCAGAATGTGACCGGCATGTTCCTCTTCGCTCTTCCAGTAAATCAAGAAATCATCAATGAACATAATCACTGATTTATCTAACATCGGCTGACACACCCTATTCATCAAATCCATAAAAGCAGCTGGCGCGTTGGTTAAACCAAAGGACATAACAAGAAACTCGTAGTGTCCATAACATGTACGAAAAGATGTTTTAGCTATATCCTGCTCCTTCACCTTCAATTGATGGTAACCAGATCGGAGATCTATCCTCGAGAACCAACTAGCACCTTGGAGCTGATCAAATAAGTCATCAATCCTCGGTAACAGATACCGGTTCTTCACGGTCAACTTGTTCAACTCACGGTAGTCGATGCACATCCTCATGCTACCATCCTTCTTCTTCACAAACAAGACCGGAGCACCCCATGGAGAGATACTCAGTCAAATGAATCCCTTATCCAACAGCTCTTGTAGCTGAGTCATCAACTCTTTCATCTCTGATGGAGATAGACGATACTACGCCTTAGCAACAGGTTGCGCACCAGGTTGCGCACCAGGTATCAGGTCAATCTGGACTCTATCTCACGGTCAGGTGGCACACCTGATAAGTCTTCCGGAATACATCAGGGAAGTCGCACACTACCGGCATGTCTGACAATCATGGTACCGACGCATCCACATCCTTCACATAGGCTAGATAGGCACCACATCCACGCCTCATACACTTCTCAGCCACAACCATCGAAATCACCTTCGGAACCGTAGTAAGCCTACCGCTATAGATCGTCACTGAACTCCTATCCGACGTATTCAATCGAATCATCTTCTTGCGACACGTAATATTTGCCTCATAGGCTGCTAGCCAATCCATCCCTAGGACTACATCAAATCTGCCTAAGGGCATCACGAACAATCCAGCAGAGAACCTATGGCCTTCCAATTCAATCCTCTACCACATCAGAAATCCGGGTAGACTTACCATTAGCAGTTTCTACATTGAATGGCTCATCAATCTTTCTACTCCTAGCGGCAACTTATCACAGAAGGCAGCAGAAATAAAACTCTTACTAGCACTAGAATCAAAAAGTACAGAGGCACAAGTCTAGTTAACTAGGAATGTACCTGACACAATATCGGGGTCCATTCTAGCCTCCTTCCGAGTCATAGTGAATGCCCTGGCCTTCGCCCTCTGCCCCTCGTTCTCAATCCCCTTCCTTGCTCTGGAGTTCTCGGCCCTCGGCTTCTTGCTATCCCTGCTCATATGGCCCTTTTCACCATAGTTATAACATTTTATGACCCCGCAATCTCTCGCCACATGACCAGGCCTCCCACACTTGAAGCAACGTTTGATCCCCAGTTACATTCCCCCACGTGGTCTCTCCCACACTTGCTGCACACCTTCGCCACTACCTCGGTCGCAGCTTCCCTGCGACCCTCCACCTTTGCCTTCTTGCCCTTGGGGGTGAAACCACCACTACCAAAACGTTTCCCACTCAAGTTCCTATCTCCACTTCCCTTCCTGTTCACCTCCACCACAGTCTCATCCTCCTTCTCATCGTACAGTCTTCCTGCCAAATCGACCACCAACCTAAACGTACTTGGCCGGGCGGCAATCATGTGTCTGCGGATATCCGCCAGCAGACCCTAGATGTACCTCTTAATCTTTCATGACACAGGCGTCACCTGATCTGGCACCAACCTTGCCATCTCATTAAACTTTGTCATGTACTGTTGGTGTGTCATAGTTCCCGCCTCCAACTACAGGAACTCCCTGTGAGGACAAAACTCCTCAATCACTAGTTTCTTCATTTCACTCCACCTCATCCTCCCAATCACCTTACTACCCTCAGCCTGGACAATATTGTCCCACCAGCACAAGGCTGAATCCACAAACGAGTGGGTAGCAAACTTTACCTTCTGATCCTTTCGGCACTCGCTAATATCAAGTACCGCCTTCATCTCTTTCACCCATCGGTGAGCAGCAGTAGCATTCCCATTCCCGTCAAAAATTAAGGGCTTGCATCTTTGGAATGCCCCATAGTTGCACCCTTTTGCAGTTTCCTGCGCCCCCTCCTCCTCCTCATCATCACTGGAGACAACCTTCTTAGTATCCGGTTGCTCTCTTTCCCCTGAACTTCCTTCTTCACCCCCTCGCCTAGCAGTTCTCCTCCTCTCCTCCTTCTCCTTCTTTTCATCCTCCCTCACAGCGTGAATAACCTCGGTCGCTACAGATGGTAGAATCGTCTGCATGACCTGATGAACCTCCTCAACCACTGCCTCCTTCACTGAGGCCCTCAGATTAGCACTCTCATCACCGCCCTCATGGTGATTAATCGTGGGATCTGCAGGTACCGTCTCGACAGTTCTAGCCTTATTCCTCGTGGCACGTGTTCCAGCACCACGTCCACCACGTACTCCACCTCGGGAAGCATTCGAAGATCTACCACCGGCCATCTAAGCGCTATAAGATTCAAACACCAACATGGTCATTCATGGTAATAGCTCAGATTACGTCAACTACAGTAAGTCCCTAATTACAGTGGCTAGTTGTGATTAGCCACTTACTTTACTCTTCCTTCTCCAGGTATTCCTATCCTAACTACATCAGTATCCAAATCTACTAGGGGCACATAAACCATATAACACGCTCACATAATTCCTTTTTATTATCTTACATAAAACATTTACAAAAAACCTTTACCTGCAGGCATGTAGCTACTAAGACTGGCATCCCTTCCCTTTTTCATCCCATTCTCAGTTTAAGTTTTAGGTTTTTGAAATATTTACCCAATTCTCTTGAACTTTGGCTCAGATACCAACTTTAAAAGCCCCGTTCCCGGGACGCTTACAGTTGGTCAATCATCGCATAATACTTTTAAAACACATCATTTGCAGCGGAATTAAAACTTTTCATTCATGATTAAAATCGTGTCAATATATCAAATCATTCATTTACATCTCAAAGTTTTGTTAATACAACAATCATTTCCAAAAATATGGATTCTAGACGCAAATCATTTTCAGTAGCTTATGCATCCATGCCTGCACCTCCTCAGCATCAAATGATTACCTCCCAACTATCATGCATACAAAAAGTCAGCTACGCTAAGTGAGTTCTAGTTTATATTTTAAAAATACTTTACTTTTCGTTAAAACATAACCTTTACTTTTGTTCATGATCACACATCGTACGTACATCTTGATAATAATTATTATTATCTTATCATCATCGTTCATAATCGTTTGTTTTCGTACTTTCTTTCATTCGTTCAGTTTTAATCTAGATCCTGTCATAGGCTACGCCCCATCATTGTGCACGAAGCAACTTCCGTCTTGGGGTCAAGCGACAAGGATCCCGTTTTCGTATGTCTTGATCAGTCACAAAGACTGACCCCCCTGTGTGCATCCTCATTGGTTAGCTAAACCGCACACAGCTGAGCTAACAACCCCTCAATGAGTTGTGAACCTCCTTTCAATTTGCTTGCAAGACTTTCATTCATTCATTACGTTCCACTTTCATCATCATTATGTTTCACTTTCGTTACGTAATACTTTACTTACATAATCATACATATCAAGTAAAGTCACATCATAAAGCATATAGTTTTAAAAATTCGTTTAACGTGAAAAGATAACGCATCACACATAACAGCATAGCATGCAAAAACTTAACATACATCGACAACATCTCGCGCGAGAACTACTTCTTTTCGCGCGAGAACCATTCTATCGCACAAAAACCATCAAGCCGCGTGAGAACCACATATCATGCGAGAACTTACAAATCGCGCGAGAACTACCAGTCACGCGAAAACATGCATATCGTGGAAAAACTACACCTTTCACGCGAAAACTTCCCAGAATTCAAAATCTTAACGTACATCAAAACTGCTAGAGCGAAAACTATAGGTTCTTCCTGCCCAATCACAACTTATCGCGTCTAAGGTTGTCCTAACATGCAAACATCATAACAAGCATGAACAGACACATTAAAATGTTCTAGTATGCATAATAGCCCCAAAACATAAAACTTGCTTAAAAAGGGGAATAGAAACTCACTTCTTGAAGTTCTAGCACAAACGCAACCTTCCCGAAGCCTTTGCCGAGTGAAAACTACATAACCATGCGTTATATTCATCAAATCCATTCTTAGTACATAACACGAGTTACTACATGAGTTACATACTTAAACACTTGGATTCTTTACTTTCTCTCTCTACGCGGCCGATTTCTCTCTCTCCCAGCTGAACTTTTCATGTGAAATGGAGTCAGACTGGGTGTTCTCATCTATTTATACCCAACTGAGCTTTTCATTTGAACTTCTCGAGTGAGAACTTCCTTTCGCGCTAGAACTTCATCTGCCTTCTTTTTCTTCAAAATTTTCGGGCGTTACATCAAATCATTCTAAGATGTCCTTGACATACTTAGATTGATTGATGAAGAACCCTTCTTCCATCTGCTTCACTTGAATTCCAAGGAAGAAGTCCATCTTTCCTATGGATATCATTTCAAACTTTTTCCTCATGATGCTTTCAAAGTGTTTGCACATTTGGTCATTTGAGGAACCAAATATGATGTCATCAACATAGACTTGTACAAGCAACATATCCTTCCTAGACTTCTTTATGAACAATGTCTTGCCTATTACGCCTTTGGTATAACCATTCTTGAGAAGAAACTGAGACAGTGTCTCATACCATAGCCTAGGTGCTTGTTGTAACCCATAAAGAGCTTTATCAAGTTTGCACACATAATTGGGGTGTTGTGGGTCTTCAAATCCAAGTGGCTGACACACATAGACTTCTCTGTCGATATTTCCATACAGAAATACATATTTGACATCAAGTTGATAGACTGTGAAGTTCTTGGATGCTGCAAAAGCAAGGAAGATTCACACAGCCTCAAGTCTGCAACAAGTTCAAAGATATCTATGTAATCTATGCATTCCTCCTGTGTGTATCCTTGAACAACAAGCCTTGCTTTGTTCTTGATGATCAAACCTCTATCATCTCTTTTGTTTCTAAACACCCACTTAGTGCCAATGGGGACTTGGCCAAGTGGCAATGGACACAAGTTCCATACCTTTTGCCTCTTGAATTGAAGCAACTCCTCCTCTATTACTTCTATCCAGTTGTTGTCCTTGATGGCTTCTTCCACCTTCTTTGGTTCCATCTGAGAGAGATAGCATGAGTACAAGCAGACATTCCCATTGTGGGTCTGACGTCTTGTTTTCACACCTTCTGAGACATCCCTAATGATGTTTTTAGCTGGATGAGTGTTATGTATCCTAAGCCTAGGAATCACATCTAGTTGCATAGATAGATCCAGGTTTGAGAAGTTTTGCTCAGGGTTTTGAACACCATGACTAGCTGATGTCTCATACTCATTCAATAAGGACTGATTCAATGAATGTATGACAA
Organism: Flaveria sonorensis; assembly: GCA_025506505.1. Lineage (NCBI taxonomy): Eukaryota > Viridiplantae > Streptophyta > Magnoliopsida > Asterales > Asteraceae > Flaveria > Flaveria sonorensis. The sequence goes on from CM046428.1 coordinate 41,103,639, forward strand.
CATCAATGGTATTTTGCTGAGAAGCAGCATCAACAGTTGCTTGTTCCTCCAGATCACTATCTTCATCAGCTTAGTATTGAGTACTTGAGTTGTTAGCTATTGAGTTATGAGGCTTAGTAGGCTGACAACTTGTTGAAGCTCTATTGTTTCCTAAGATATTCAAGCTTTTAGGACTTTCATTTGAAGGAGCTTGATCTTTATTTCTTTTTAGAGAACTTGGAATAGGTCTTGGTAACTCAAACATTTGATCTTCATAAGGGTCACTTTGAGTTCCTATTCCAGCTGAAACATTCTCACAAGATGGTTTAGAATAGTTTGAAAACAATTCTAAATTGAAGATATAATCAAGACCATTGCCCTTAACACAAGGAGTGTGCTCATTGACAACAATGTTTGATGATTCCTCAAATTGTTGATTTATGATATTATACACTTTATATGCAATAGAGGTTGAGGAATATCCAACAAAGATAGCATCATCCGACTTTTCAACAAATTTTTCTAAATTGTCCTTTGTGTTTAGTATGGTGCACCTGCTGCCAAAGGACCTAAGAAAGACAATGAACGGTGGCCTCTTGTTGCATAGCTTATAAAGGGTCTTTCCATAGGGCTTAACAATGAGAACCCTGTTCTGCACATAACATGCAGTGCTGACTGCCTTTGCCCAGAAAGTTATAGGCAGTTTTGAATCAGCTAACATAGTTCATGTAGCCTCAATAAGTGTCCTATTCCTCCTCTCAGTAACACCATTCTGTTGAGGAGTTCTAGGAGCACTATATTGTCTGGAAATCCCTTTTGAGTTACAGAATGAGTCAAGAACTTATTCTTGAACTCAGTCCCTTGATCACTTCTAATGATTTTGACCTTGTGATCTATTTGATGTTCAATTTTAAGAAAAAAAAATTTTAGAGTTTCAGCGGTTTCATCTTTAGTTCTTAAAAAGAAAACCCAGGTAAATCTTGTGAAATTATCAACAATCACAAGGCAATATGATTTCCTTCCAATGCTTATTATACTTGTAGGACCAAAAAGATCCATGTGCAAAAAGTGTAATGGGGTGGTGATGGAGTTAACCTCTTTGGATTTGTGAGAAACCTTGTGTTTCTTTCCTTTCAGACAGGCAACACAATTATCTTTACAGATAAACTTAACATGGCACATTCTTTTATGCCAATGAGTTGACTCATCACTATTTGCTTTGGAAAGAAAGCATGATACTTCACCTAGTGGTGAAGCATTATTCATATCCAGCTTGTACATATCCCCTCTCCTGGGAGATCTAAGAAGCACCAATTCCTGAGGAATTGTCATCCTGGGTTTGAGGATGATGCACTCATGTTCTGTGAAAAGCATTTTTGGTGCTTTTGATCACAGAATTGAGAACACTTAAGAGATTATGTTCAAGCTGTTTGATAAAACTTATTTTGTCAACTTTTAACTTACTATTGGATACACTACCTCTACCAGAACTGTATCCTCCGGCTTCACCTCCAAACTAAACAGGACCGCTATCAAAGTGTTTAAACTTTTGTAGGAGAGATTTGTTTCCTATCATGTGCCTGGAGCATCCACTATCCACAATCCAAACATTTCCATTCTTGTCATGCGGATGTCCCTGCATATAATGTGAAATGATTAGTTACTGATGGAAACCCAAGCTTTGTTGGTCTTGGGCTCTTCCAATGTAGATGATATAATTGAACCAAAATGTATGCATGGGGGGTTCAATTATGGTTTGTGAAGAAGAGGATTGGGTTGCAACATCTTTTCTAATCTTCTATTCTATTCTATGGTTGATCAGTGTTGATAAGCCTAAAGAGGCTTGTGCAGCATAACATGCTTCCGAGGCTTCTTTCTTCTCTGAAGAAGTTGTCACCACCATTCCTTCCAAAGGAGTCTTCTTCTCAGAAGGTTTTAACGGATTTTTTTGTCCCTTTGTTTGTTCTTTGGCTTGTCTTCTGAAGCTTTTTTCCTTTCGAAAGAAAGAGTTTCTTCCAAAAGCAACTTGGCTTCCGAAACAAGCTTTCCTTTCCTTAACACTTGGACCATATGGTAAGGTCCAAATGTGAAACTATCCTTGACTCCTTATTTCTTAAAATCAGATGCATAATGTGTGCTTGCTGGATTGTAGTAAAAATCTTTAGCCATGTGGTTATGCAGACCGCAGATTATGCATTCAATGTTAATTTTGATAAGGCAAGTTGATTGTTGTGTCTTGCACTTCTTTACTTCTTTAATAGCCTCCCTTTTTAATTTTTGGTCCTTCATCTGGATAGGAGTGCTGGTACTACACTCTTTACCTGAATCAGGATTTCTAACCACTTGAAATCCAGCTGATATGAATACACCCTTTTTCCTTGGGTCTATCTTCAACTTAATCTCACCCACCTTCTTGGCAGTTTTTCTTGCTGCCCTGATTTTGTTCTTTCTGGATTTGGTAGTTAAGGATTGATCATTAGCTGTGGGGATGAGGTTTTCTACCTTATCCTTCCCTGTGGTGGTTCCCATTATTGTATCATTTTTCTACTCTTTGGTTAATGGGTCAGCAGTTGGAACCTCTTGCTCATTAGTACCACATCTTGGCTGTCTAATAGACACAAAGGAGTGTTGTGGAGCAATTTCATTGGTTCCCAACCCACTTTTGTTTTGATAACACACCTTTGAGTGGAAGGAAGATGCAATAATGGTGTTTAAGTTATGCTCTTCAATGGCATACTTCTTGGCTTTAGCCTCAGCTATCAATAGTTGGCTTAAGCCTCAGTCAACTTGGAGATAAATCTTTTATTTGAGCCCTGTAGTTTGAATGTTCATGTTTTAAAGAGAACACAGTTTTCTCTAACTCATCTATTTTGAGTTTGTAGTCAGATTCTGCTATCTTAAAATCAGATTTTAGTATATTTAAAGACTCAATATTAGATTTAATTTCCATGTTGTAGTCCTGATACAACTTGACCTTAGCAATACAGGCTGGAGTACAGAGATGTTCATATACCTTAGTGTCTTCAGTTCCAGCCATGAGAGCTTGAGCAGGAGTGACATCTTGCACCATGAAGCTCCAATCAACTTCTTGAGCAACAATTGTAGTCTGTTGTTTAGTGGGTTTGGCTGCAACCTTTGGGGTAGCAGGATGTTGGAAGGCTTGAGTTGCTCTAGGATTGGATCTAGGAGCTTTGCATTCCCTTGCAAAGTGACCAAGCTGGTTGCAGTTGTAACACTTGGCCTTTGTCTTGTCAAACCCAAATTTGCTGTTGGTTGGGTTCTAAGGGAACTGCTTTCCAATTCTTTTACAGAACTTCTTTGCTCTGTAGGTCAGGAGAGCCATTTGTTGGACAATGTCCATGTATTCTACATCATCTGGGATGAAACATTCCAGATCATCAAAACAGAATTGAAAATCTCTAGAGTGCTTATTTCTTGAAACAAAAGCACAACTATCCTGGAAAGGATTTTGTTGAGCCTGTTAAGACCTGGGTGTCTCATGGAATGTTATGTGTGGCCTAAAGGAAGATGATAGCTACTGGGGTAGTTTAGGTACAACTGGGGCTGGGGAGTTCTTGAAGCTTCAGCAACATGTAGAGCATTGCTAACAGGAAGGTTTGAGGGTCTGTTCATCTGATGGCTTTTCTGAGTTTTATCTCCATACGATTTCCATCAAGCATTCCATATAGTTTAGTCATAGTGAGAGTGTTAAGATTTTCAGTTCTCTTGATTGAGACACAATAGAAAGTCCACTCATAAGGAAGTGCACTTATGAACTTTCTTACTATGTCTCTCTTCTCAAGAACCACTCCCATAGACTCAAGAGAGGTGATCAAGTCCATGTATCTTATGTATTATTGGCTCAAGGTTTCACCAACAAGATATGTGAAGTTCTCAAACTTCTACTTCAGCACATCTTTCTTGGACTCCTTGGATTCAGTAGAACTAGAGTACATTAGCTTCAAAGCATCAAAGAGTTATTTGGCTGACTCGTATTGCTTAAAGCCTACCATTATAGAGTTTGTTATAGCCGTAAGCAAAACAGTCATGGCTTTGCAGTCAATGTCCATCTTCTTGAAGTCTTCATCAGAGTAGTCTTCAACGGCCTTTTCAATCATGGCACAATTACCAGCTGGGGATTCCACCTTTGGTTGGTATGGACCATGAGTAACCGATCTCTGTATGTGGTTGTCTTGATACTTGATAAAGCCTTCAATACGTTTGCACCAGGTTCTAAAGTTATCTGGAGTGATGATAAGAGCCTTGTCATGGTTCCAATTTCAGACTCAGAAAATTTCTGTTTAAGAGCCATTTGAGTGAAGTGAGTGAGTGTGAAGAAAACAATGGTGATTTGGGATAGTAAGATCTCACAATCAAGAGCCTAAAAGGCTCTGATACCAATTGTAGGATCGATGTTTGTCTCACAACACAAGATATTTTAACAAACTCACTTAATATCACTCTGGTTGATGAAGTAGAATCTCTACTATGTTCACAAGTAATATAATACGTTAATGAAAGCACAAGAACACAAGAATAGTTTTTCAAGATACTTGTATATATTACTTCTCAACTCAGTATTACAAGACTCTTACAAGCATAATTACTAAGTTACATGGAGAAACTATATTAATACTATCTACAGCCGGTTATACTTGGAAAACCAGCTAGAATTTACAACTAGACAAATACTATATTACTAGAAGTAAAGAATTTAAGATAAAATAATATCCGAGATTAGGTAGACATGACATGTCCATGACTTACCTTTTGTCACCAACTAAGAATGGCAACTGTACTAAGTTAAGAATGGTGAATAGTGGATTAAAGTATGGTCAACTACATGGCATGAGAAAGCACCATGCAGTATATCAGAGTTGTAGCGGATTGTCAGACAGACTATACTTATGTCCACTGGTTCATAGTTGGTTCTTCCGAAGGTAAATGGCTTCGGAAGAATAAATTCTTCCGAGGACATTTTGGCTTCGAAAGAAACAACTTCTTTCAAACTTCTGCAAATCTTCAGGACTTTATTCTTCGGAAGACTTTGTCTTTGGATCTTCTAAGTTGTATACTTTGGAAGGAGGACAACTTGGTCTCGAAAGACTGAGTTCTTCCTTCGGAAGTTCTTAATACTTTGTCTTTGGAAGATCTTTGACTTAGCTTCGAAAGAGCAGCTTTATCTTCGGAAGATCTTTGACTTAGCTTCGGAAGAGCAGCTTTGTCTTTGGAAGACCACTTCATTTAGCACTTCAAAATTTTCTAAGTGTTGTTTTGGTTGCACCAGCCTCATATGATCCAACACACATCAAGTTTCCATTATGAACATGGAATCCCTCGAGTTTCCCTCCCCAAAGCGATTCACCCGACCTACCTTAGTCACGCCAATGACCTCAAGCTAGAGTTCCTATGACTCCAATCAATATTTCTAATCATAAGCTCAAGATGACATGTGTCGAGGGGCTAGGATTCACGCTGGTACCCAAATAGGTGAGCAGGTGGACTCAAATCGTAACAACATGAAATCCCTTTTCATGTACTCCCTATGGCTAATCTATGGTTATGACATGTTATAACATTACCCAATACAAACCTAGAACCAAACTTTATCTTATGATAAGTTAATTTACCCAAATCTTTATGTTTTCCTATCATAACTACAATTTGCATGCTAGTAACTAACCACCGGTTTAGTTCTCTCGAAAAACCCTTGTTTACCCTAAAATCCACTATGATGGACAATGTGCAGGTTTAGAACTTTACCACAACAGATCTGAAGTTCAGTGTCGATTCTTGATGATCAAAAGGCCCACCATCGGACTATCCAAACCCGAAATAGGGTTTTACATGTCACATATATCCTTATTAATGGTATAAACTTGTATCTAAAGTGAAATATGACTTACCAACAAAACCAAGAGCTGTTAGGTGCAAATCTCATCAAATCAACATCATGGAGTGCAAATCCAAGCTTTAATTACACTAGCAGGCCTTCCAAACCTTCAAGATCTTAGAGAGAGTATGTGAATCGTTCTAGAGAGAGGGAGCGAGGTTGGAGGTATGAAAATGGTGAAATTTAGGTTTTTTCCCTTTTTAAGTCGAGACGGACCACTAAGCCATTCTTGGCGGTTCATTACCGCCTTAGCAAAAACAATATTCAAAATGAAATATTCACATCTTTAAAAGAATACGCCTCACGGTTTTTTATGCTCAACCTTGGTGGTCCGTGACGACCATTAGCAGAACGTTACCTGATAAGTTGGCAGTCTACCATGGAGCCATTTTCGTGATTTCAAATTCCTTTCATTGGCGGACCGTTATGGTTACCCTGTGTCACCCATAGCGGTCCACTATGGTCTAACAATCTTATTTTCCTTGGTAGTTTCCTTTATAATATCCTCGTATACGATTTTGTTTCATCCATTCGCATATCGACCTATTAATTGGACTGAAGGGTCACGTAAAAAGAGGAGGGAGAGTCTTCAGAAAGAGGGGGATTTTTTTTGAAAAAAAGAAAGAAACTATTACACCAATGTAAGTCCACCTTGTACCAATGTAACTGCTACTTGCACTGGTGTAAAAACTGATCTCACAATTTTCATGAGACTATAACGAAGATAAAGAAAAAGAATGCGACAAGTTTTGATGTTTAAATTTATATAAAAGTAACATAATTTAAAAAGCTATAAAATTTTAAAAACAATAATGAGGGGTCTTTTATTTTAAAGACTGGAAATGATTAATAATATTATGATGATACTTGTCAATAACATTTATAATCTGAAAATAATGGGTGTTTAAATGACTAGAATGTCCCTCAAGCCGTGTAAACTACTCGTTTTAAATTAAATATATCAGATTAAATGTTAGCAACATATTTCAATCTCCCCGAAATTCAACCAGTCAAAAAAGACTATTGGGTTTTCACAAATTCTAAGGGTTTTAAGTGATTTAATTTTTATATGTATATATTTGTGTGTGTGTGTATGTATACTTAAATATTGAATCAAATATGTTCAAGTCTTAATAGACTACATGTAACTTGTAAACTCAAAAATGTTAGTTTCATACGTAATGAAATACTTGTTGGTATAATGTATGTATGTGTTAATACACACACTTGATATATATAATGTATATTGTAAAACTGTGAACACACGTCTCGTATGCTAGTTTTTTTCTTTTTTTTTTTCTTTTTATCAAAATAGGTATTCAAAGTCTACATATGCAAGTTGATGTTGTCCCAACCAAACGTGCATATTTTTTATGCATATAACATATTTTGTATACATATAATAATTTGTATATAACTCAATTGCCCATAACTTTGTATGCACTAATTTTATATTCGTTTTAACATCGGCCATTGTTGTAGTTATCATGAATACTTGAATAGCATCTAAGTTTGAGTATAACTAATAAATATTTTAACTTTATGTGAAGGTCTTATTTACATAAGATAGTTTATTTAGGCATGATTAGTAATATGTAAAGGTTAAATTAAACATCCATATTAGTAAAGTACTAAATGTTTAACATGTCAAATTTAGGTTAATATGTTAGTGATAGTTGACTGAAATTGGTCAAAGTGAGAGGGGTAATTCACTATTGTCAATTATGTGATGCAAGAGTGGAAAGGTGTGGTGTGTTGGGAGAAAAATAATAGGAGAATGAAGAAAATGAGTAAGAGGCCAAAAATCAAGCATTATAAAGGTGAAATTTAGAGGTTTAGGAGCAACCGCCATCCAACGAAGGATAAAGCTTAATAAGTGAAACCTAGATTTATTTAAATGTGATCTTAAGTTAGAGACTAGATTATGAGAACAAATTAGGTGTGACATTAGTCACCAAAATAGGTGCATTGACTATTGACTTTGACTTTTTTACTTTGACTTGGTCTAAATATGGATTTTGACTTGAAAGTTGACCTAATATTAGCTTGGTCTGAGAATAGTACATTAGACACGTGTAGATACGCTAAGTTTTACAACTGTGCATTATAGGCCCAATATGTGATAATGGGCTTAGGGTTGGTGAAAGTGAAACGATCACCGGTTAGATATATTACAATGATTATGTAACTTGGCCTTGATCAAAAATGGTCAAAGCTTAAAGTATTAAAATTTATGTTAAGAAAACAACAAAAATGAACATCAATGGGTTTTGCCTGAAGTCTATTAAACAGACTTAATTAAATTCAAAAAATATAAATTAAATAATTTATATAGCGTATAATAGTCCATTGGAATCGAAATAACACGTAGAATTCAAAAAAACACAAATATTGGACAACACGCAAATCAGGATGAGATGGAATTGGGTGAGATGAGTAAAAGTCAAGGGAAGCCCATCCTTGGTCCCTCTTGGCTGAATTCTTTCAAAAGGGAAGAGTTTCTTTTGTTTTCTCATTCTTTCATTTTGAAATTTTATTCTTCATGTTTGCTCACTAGGAAACCCTAGCCACCTCAAACCTTGTTCATCTTGTTCTTTATTATTATCAAAAATCATCATCATCAACCACCATTCCATTGATTTTTGATGTGTTGAATCTTGTTCAAGCATTGTTCTTCTTTTTTTTTTTCCGGTAAGAAAATCGTTCGTTTTGATGAATTAGTTCTTGTTTAATCATGTAATTGATTATATTCATCATCTAACATCAAAATCATCATCTAATAATCTTGTGTTCTTGGTTTTGGGCACTAGATAGTGAAGATTTAGTTGTTTCGGGTGTTGGACCTTCTAAACGGTAAAACTCAAATTCTCAATCTTTGTATATTTTTTGAATCTATCAAAATTAGGTTGTAAACTTCTGTGACCTGGTCATTATGGAGATCTTGGACTCATAAATATTTTTTGAAAACATTAGTCTTGCTTCTTGGATCCATAAACGCGTTGGGGAATCGAAACTATGTACCAATTAACTAATAATGTGAACCGGAAGATTAAAATCTAAACTAACTATTTTGAGACTAAAAACTTGTGATTATATAAGTGTTTAATTCAACATTTTGTCAATTATTTCTTGTAAATAACGTTCTTTAAGGTCTCGGGTCAATAATGGTCTAAAATTGAGGTTTTAGATGCAAGGGGACAAGATTAAGAAATTGGACAGCTTACTGTCAGAAAAATGGGACGTTTTGTACGGGTCATAACTTGGGCATACTAAGTACAAATAAGTCAAACTTTCATCTAAAAACAGGTTCAGTGAGTCCTCTAACTAACGCAAGTGGTCTGGTGTCGTTTCAATACCGTTTGGTCCTTTAAACGTAGTAAACAAAACTTAAGGTCAAGGTTGTTAAATTCGGGTAGAATATTGGTCTATTTTTGTAAGGTCATATCTTCCTCATACTAGATCCATTTGAGGTGGCTCTTTTTCTAGAATTTAGGTTAGATTCTTACTTTCAATAAATTTCTATTATGTGACGTTTTATTATCTTTTCGACCTCCAAACGGTGTACGCAAGATCGATATGCAATAAGCTCTTCAAGCTGAAATAATTTTGGTAATTTAAATACTAAATATTGGGATTAAATCATCAAATAAAGACAAGAGTTATATCCAAAAAGTAATTATAAGACTTTTAAAAAGTTGAACAACCAATAATTATAACTCAATGAATATGGTCTAATAGATGTATGTGAATCCAAGGATCGTTCAGGAATTATCAGGTTTGATTTGAACAAGTATTGATAGCGAAATTATCAACACTTGCTGTTTAAGAGATTATCAAACTAGAAATCAATCAAACAATAGAACAACCAGAATATAAGAATAATCAAACCATGAGTGTTAACGAATGATGATCGTAATGCTTTTTTGTTGCTATTGATGTTTTGATGTAAATATTGCTTATGTTGCTTGACCATATGTTGATCGTCTCTCTACATCTGATATTGATCTCATGTTATATAGAGATCTTATTCTATTCTGTTTCTAATCCAATGCTAATCTTTCACTAACTTGTTGCTATAATTCAGCTAACTATAGTTATCTGAATCCTCGCCATATTTATTGGCATAGGAGTTCGAGATTTACAATGAAATAAATACATATAATGTGTTGATGTGATGTGGAATATTCGTTTGAAATATATTTCTTCCATCGTCATTAATGTGGTTGTTCTGCCACGTTGACTTTTTGACTTTCTGTTAGTTGACTACTTGATGATGTGAAATCATACAAGTGTTAAATAGTCTTCCGTAGGAATTTCTTCTTTCGTAGGAACTTAGTCTTCCGCAGCAACACTTGATCTTCATTGCTTGTTCTTCTATGATTGTGCTTCCGTAGGAGTTCTTGAACTTGTTCTTCCATGACAATTTCTCCTTCAATAGCTTCACTTTGTTCTTTTGACTTGTTCAGCTGGAATTGTTCTTCCGCAAGAGATCTACGAATGTTCACTTCAGTTGTATTCTTGAGAACATTTACGGAAGAACACTTTATTCATCCGCAGTTTTTCTAACACTTGGTCAATTTTCCAAATTGACACAGTTTGATGTTCACTGCATACATTCACACATACATTATGAAATACATTATATCATATATTTATAACATATATAATGAGATGTAACATTATATTGTTCAATTCATAAACACAAATGTAATCAAAATCATTCATATCATATCATTCAAATAATAATTACAAAGTGTGATTACAAGAGTTGATTGATCATCTAAACCTATACATGTGACATCCGGTAATTTTCCGTTACCAAACCCCGTTAGTTCCGTTAAGTCTTGCATACACGTGTCGTGCACACACACTAGTCGTCGTTGAACGTTGGTGACTTAACAATAATCAGTAATGTTAAATTGATGATAATTAAGTTAACAATGTGATTATTAAGTTATGTTTATGTGATTTAAATGTTAACTGTAATTTTATCGCGTAACGTGGAAACGTGTGTATTTACTTTGTAAATTTTGTAGCTTGTAAAGATAATACATATAATGCTACTACTAGTTTATATGTTTATTATTCTAGTTAAAAACATTTTAAAGGAGTGTGTAAAAGCTTAATTTTTATAAAATACAAATTATAAGGGTTAAAAGGGTAATTATGAATTATTAATAAAATAAAATCAAAACTCTAACCCTAATCACTCTTTCGGCCGCGACACCTTCAAACACACACACACACTTCGGTTTCATCAAGAACAAGCAATTCCATTCGATTTTGGACCGATTTCAAGCATCACAACAAGTTAGAATCATCAATTGCAAGCCATTACACGTTTAAAGGTTAGATTTTTACATGTTTTTGATGGTTTTTCATGGTGGCCGAACCCTAGTTCGAAAATCTGCAATTGAATGTTAAATTCTTGGATTTTTGGTGATGTTATGATGTTAGTTAGGTTGTATTGATGCTAGTTAACGTTGATTATGCAAGAAAGTTTGGATTTTGGTTGTTTGTTCATATGATCATCTTTGGCTGAGAGTTTGAGGTGATTTTGGATCAAATTGGATGTTGAATGTTGGTTGTTTGATGTTGTAATGATGCTAGTTAGGTTGTATGCATATTGGTTAACGTCGATTTTGCAAGAAAGCTATGATTTTGATACGTTGTTCATAGGTTACTAATAATAGTAACTTTATTTTGCATGAATTGATGAGTGGATGATGTATGAATGTTATGGATGTGTTTGTGATGATGATTAGATGCTAAGTTGATGATATGAACAATTGAAAATCAAGAAGATGTGTTATAGTTCATACATTGCTAAAATAGTAACTTGTGGTGTTGAATGTTGATGAATCATGATGATTAGGTGTTGTTGATCATGTTTAGATGTTGTCATGGACTTGAATTGGTATATAATTGATGAATTCATGAATGTAGTGTGAGTTTGATGAATTTGGGATGAACTTTCCCAAAAGGGAAACTTTAATTGTGCAAATCCTTGAATTGGTGATTTGAGCATGTTTGGGATATTAGGATCATGCTAGTGTGTTCATGGATGGTTTCTAAGGTGATGAAATGTGTTGTTTAGGTTATAGGGATGTTGATTTGGTTTGTTACCTGTTTTGGCCTGTTGTGATTCGCATGACTTGTATGATATCTAGTTGTATGATGATCTAGGTAGTACATGTGGTTAATGATTTGCTATATGTAATCAAGTCGTATGTTGATCATGTATGATATGCTGTTGTGTTAGTATTAACGAGTTATCACCTATAATGTCACCAACGGGTTAAACGGGTCAACTGGGTCAAATGTGTCTTGTATTTCTTAAACCTTGAGTCTCTTGGTTTGTAGAACACTTAGGGTTTCATGTTGATTTTGTGTACACGTGCTTATGTACTCTTGTATTCTAGGTGACCTTTGAAGGTTGTCTTTCCCCTCTTTCTTTCAAGTTAAGCTCTAAGTTAATTCTTGCGCGTATCAGGTGAGTTCTTGCCCCACTCATTTTACATAATATCTTTTGGGGGAGATAGCATACTGTTGATCACAAACGCTTTTATATATGAGTGTGTATAATATTGATATAGTGCTGTTTACCATGGAAAGTCCTCACACTTTCGGATTGTTAATATTGAATAGCGGGGAAATTTTGGGTAGTACTACTGGGTCTGACGAGCCCCACCTGTGTGACTCGAGGTTATACGGGTGCAATTTTGTCCTAACATATATTCGTCACGATCTGGTAAGTCGTGACGGGAGGAAACAAACGTAACACAGTCAGCTTCGATCGCGAAATCACTATGATTAATATTTTTATGTTAGTAGACTAGCTATCTATTGCAATACACTACTTATGCTCTGGAAACTGTTGATTGGTTTATATTTTAACGCAAACTCTTGAACTCACCAACCATGTGTTGACTTGTTTAGTATGCTATTCTCAGGTTAAGGTCGCCAGTTGCCTAGGAGCACGCACACCAGCATCGTTGAGTTGTCTACATTTGTTTGTTTACAAATTTGGGATTATTTTCATATTAAACATTTGTGTTTGGGGCGCGTATGTTTTGCGCATTCTCTTTACATACTGCTTGTTTTGGGTTTTCTGTTTTAAAAACGCTTCCGCAGTATTTTAAACGTTAACTCTGGTTTTGTTTATTGATCATATAGAGTCGTTCTTCATAACTAATGACTGAGATCCTGGTATGTCACGCGCCTCGCGGTAAAACCCCGCTCGCGGATTTTGAGGGTGTGACAGATTGGTATCAGAGCCATTGGTTATAGGGAACTAGGTTGCATACACACACTAGACTATAACCGCACAGTTGTTAGTTACTCATCGTTTACTCTCCTTACTGTATACTCATTGGCATACGCAACACGTACTTCGCAGCATGGCATCGTCGTCCAGAAATTTAGGCAAGAGACCTGCACGATCTGATTCACCTCCTACTTCTCCCGTACCGGATAGGGGATTTAACTGGCCTCGACATCCTTACCCTCCCGGCGAGATAGACTAGGATCAGCCTTTCATACCTCCTGAGCTTGATCCTCCGCGTAACTGGGATTTCTACCCCACTTACGTAAACCGTATGGCTTATAGAGAACACGTACCACCAGTAGCACCTACACGACCTAGGACTAGGTCATCAACCGCCTCTACTTTGCCTACACTTCCTACCTTAAGCATCCCTCTGGAGCAGGAATTTGTAGCCCTAGTAGCCACACTGGACACAGAGCGACAGCGGATTAGAGGACTCACTGATGAGAACTTTGCATTACGATCTAAGATGCATCAGTTGCGTTTCCAGGTAGAGACACTTCAGGAGCGACTCTCGATGGCCATTGGTGGACATCATACCCTGGCAGGCAACGTGGTAGCACTTAGTGCGCGCATGGACGCACAGGATCACCATAACATAGTGATCGATGATAGGTTTGCTGATTTAGAGGCACAGCTAGCAGCACTTCAGGTTGTTGAAGCCCCTGTACCTCTGGTGGAATGCCCAGGTACAAATGCTGGGTCAGCCATGGCCAATGAACTACCTTGGATGAGTTTAAGGGAATTATGACTGAAGAATACTGCCCCGAAATGAAGTGCAGAAACTGGAGATTGAGTTCTGGCAACTCAAAATGCAAGGCTCATAAATTGAAGCCTACACTACCCGTACTCATGAGTTGGCCACACTATGCCCGGAATGGTCAATGAAATGCACAAGAGAGTCGAGCACTACATACGTCGATTGGTGCCTGAAATTCAGAGTATGGTAACTGCCTCTAACCCCACTACCATACAACAAGCAATCCGAACAGCCCACAGGCTGACTGACCAGGCAGTTGAGCAAGGACGGTTACCCAAACGGGGTGCGGTGGCAAGCGTGCCCGACCAGAAACGCAAGTGGGATGGTTCAAGCAACAAGGGATCGTCATCCTGCAGCCAATCTCAACCTCAACAACAGCAGCAAAGTCAGCAACAGCAACGGAAGTTCGATAACAACCGAAGCTTCAACCAGGCGACTCCCTCAAATCAAGGACCCGGTGGGTATGGTGGAAGACTGCCGAAGTGCAACCAGTGTAACTACCACCATGTGGGTCGATGTGATAACTTCAAGTGCCAACGTTGTGGGAAGATTGGTCACACAGCCAAAGACTGTCGGGGTGAACTGATGAAAAAGCCACAACAATCACAAGAAACTCCGAAAGGTTGTTTTGAGTGCGGAAAAGAAGGCTATTACAGACGCAACTGTCCCCAGCTTAAGAGGAATGGTAATGGCAACAACAACAATGGGAACAACAGCAATAATAACAATGGCAACAACAATAACAACAACAATGGTAATGGCAACAACAATGGTGGAAACAACAATGGAGCCAAAGGAAGAGCCTTCATCATTGGCTCAGGTGAGGATCTAAACGATCCTACAACAGTAACTGGTAAATTTTTGGTTAATGGTTGTTTTGCTACCGTATTATTTGATACCGGAGCCGATAGAAGTTTCGTGTCCACTAGGTTCTGTAGTCTTTTAAGTGATATGCCCTCAACCTTAGAATCTAAATACACCGTAGAGTTAGCTGACGGTACACAGAATCACGTAACGCATATTCTTAGAGACTGCAAGATAGAGCTTACTGGTCATACATTCACCATAGATCTCATGCCTGTTCCGTTAGGAAGCTTTGATGTGGTAGTAGGCATGGATTGGCTTTCCGATAAACAAGCAGAAGTCATATGCCACGAGAAGATCATACGGATTCCCCTTGGTGAAGAGGTCCTTACGGTCAGAGGTGATAGGAGTGGTGCGGTGATAGGCATCATCTCGTTTATGAAAGCACAGAAGTTGTTACGAAAGGGTCGACTGGCCATATTAGCACTCGTTACAGATAAACAGGTCGAGGAAAAGAGGATAGAGGATATTCCCGTAGTTCGCGAGTTTCCCGAGGTGTTTCCGGAAGACCTTCCTGGATTACCGCCTCATCGTCAAGTTGAATTCCAGATTGAGTTGACTCCAGGAGCCGCACCAATTGCGAGAGCACCGTACCGGTTAGCTCCGAACAAACTGCAGGAATTATCTGCCCAACTACAAGAGTTGTTTGATAAAGGGTTTATCCGACCGAGTTCGTCACCCTGGGGAGCGCCAGTTCTATTTGTGAAGAAGGATGGTACATTTCGAATGTGCATTGACTATAGGGAACTGAACAAGGTTACTATCAAGAATAGATATCGTTACCTCGTATCGATGATTTTTTTGATCAATTGCAAGGATCAAGCTATTACTCTAAGATTGATCTGAGGTCTGGTATCATCAGCTGAGAGTTCGAGAAGAGGACATCTCGAAAACTGCCTTCCGTACACGATATGGTCACTATGAATTTTTGGTCATGCCATTTGGGTTGACGAATGCACCAGCAGTATTCATGGACCTCATGAATCGCGTGTGCAAACCCTATCTTGATCAGTTTGTTATCGTCTTTATTGATGATATATGATATACTCAAGGACCGAGGAAGAACATGGAGAGCACTTACGTTCGATCTTGGAATTACTTAGAAAGGAACAACTGTATGCAAAGTTTTCTAAGTGTGATTTCGGATACGTGAGGTACAATTCTTGGGTCATATTGTCAACGAGAAGGGAATACATGTTGATCCTGCTAAGATTGAAGCGATAAAGAATTGGTCTGTTCCTAAGACACCAAGTGAGATACGACAATTCTTTGGATTAGCGGGATATTATCGACGATTCATTGAAGGATTCTCTAAGATTGCACAACCTCTCACAGCCTTGACTCACAAGGAATGACGTACAAATGGGTGAGAGTCAGGAATCTGCTTTTCAGTTGCTGAAACATAAATTGTGTAGCGCCCAATATTAGCGTTACCGGATGGTAGTGATGACTTCGTAGTCTACTGCGACGCTTCTATTCAAGGACTTGGATGCGTCTTGATGCAGCGGGATAAAGTGATAGCTTACGCCTCTAGACAATTGAAGATTCATGAGAAGAACTATACCACCCATGACTTGGAACTGGGTGCGGTAGTTTTTGCCTTAAAGATCTGGAGACATTACTTGTACGGTACCAAATGCACCATCTACACCGATCACAAGAGTCTTCATATCTTTGAGCAAAAGGAGTTGAACATGAGGCAAAGACGCTGGGTTGAATTGTTAAACGACTATGATTGTGCTATTAAGTACCACCGGGAAAGCAAATGTAGTTGCTGATGCGTTGAGTAGAAAGAGACTGCTAAACCTCGACGTGTGCGAGCTCTACAACTAACGATTAGTACGCAATTACCTGAACAAATCCGAGAGGCTCAGACGGAAGCTCTGAAAAGAAAACATTGGGTCTGAATCGTTAAGGGGTATGGAAAAACAATTGGAAGTAAAGCGGATGAAATTCGTTACTTCATGGATAGACTATGGGTACCTCTACACGGAAATCTAGAGACTTGGTGATGAGTGAGGCTCACAGTCCAAGTATTCTATACATCCTGGATCTGACAAGATGTACCACGATTTGAAGGCGCACTATTGGTGGCCTAACATGAAAGCAGATGTCTACTTGTGAGTAAGTGTCTGACCTGCTCAAAGGTGAAAGTGGAGTATCAGAAACCATCTGGTTATTACAACAACCCAGATCCCTATATGGAAGTGGGATCAGATATCAATGGATTTTATTACTAAGTTACCTTGCACTTCTACGGTTGTGATACAATATGGGTTATCGTGGACGATTGACAAATCTGCTCATTTCCTAGCGATAAAGGAAACAGATAAGATGGAGAAGTTAACCCGATTTATCTGAAGGAGATCGTTCGAGGCATGGAGTACCGATCTCATCATTTTCTGATCGCGATTCTCGTTTCACATCACACTTCTGGCAGTCGTTGCAGAAAGCTTTAGGTACGCGATTGGATATGAGTACTGCTTATCATCCATAGACTGATGGTCAAAGCGAGAGTACTATACAGACTTTGGAGGACATGTTGCGTGCTTGTGTGATTGACTTCGGGAATAACTGGGAAGTTCACCTACCATTGGTGGAATTTTCTTACAACAACAGTTATCACACTAGCATAAAGGCAGCACCTTTTGAAGCTTTGTATGGAGAAAGTGTAGATTGCCAGTTTGCTGGGCTGAAATTGGTGATAGTCAATTAACGGGTCCCGAGTTAGTACACGAGACAACTGAGAAGATTGTTCAGATAAGAAACCGCATGGCCGCAGCGCGAGACAGACGAAAAAGCTATGCTGACAAACGACGAAAACCTTTGGAATTTCAGATAGGTGACAAGGTTTTATTAAAAGTCTCACCCGTGAAAGGCGTAGTTCGGTTTTGGGCGAGAAAGCAAATCCGAGATACGTTGGACCATTTGAGATAGTGGAAAGATTGGTCCAGTGGCTATCGACTAGCTTTACCTGATTCATTGAGTGAATCCATGATGTATTCCATGTTCAAATCTAAAGAAATGTTTAACGGATGAAACAATGGTCGTACGACTGGAAGAAGTTCAAGTAGACGAACAGTTACGTTTCATGGGAACCTGTCGAAGTGATGGATCGTGAGGTGAAAACGCTTAAGCAAAGCAAGATACCCATTGTCAAAGTTCGTTGGAACTCGAGACGTGGACCAGAATTCACGTGGGAACGTGAAGACCAAATGAAGCTTAAGTACCCTCAGCTATTCGAAAGACGATGCCAGCCGGCGAAGGTACTAATTAAATTTCGGACGAAATTTCTTTCAACATGGGATGATGTGACAACTCATCCAAAACTCACACGATTTCGATTTCCTTGTGCCAATGCAGTAGACCAGTGATGGAACACTCACCATGTAACGCAATTTTCGGGACGAAAATTCTTTCAACATGGGGATAATGTGACATCCGGTAATTTTCCGTTACAAACCCCGTTAGTTCCGTTAAGTCTTGGATACACTGTCGTGCACACACACTAGTTGTCGTTGAACGTTGGTGACTTAACAATAATCAGTAATGTTAAATTGATGATAATTAAGTTAACAATGTGATTATTAAGTTATGTTTATGTGATTTAAATGTTAACTGTAATTTTATCGCGTAACGTGGAAACGTGTGTATTTACTTTGTAAATTTTGTAGCTTGTAAAGATAATACATATAATTGCTACTACTAGTTTATATGTTTATTATTCTAGTTAAAAACATTTTAAAGGAGTGTGTAAAAGCTTAATTTTTATAAAATACAAATTATAAGGGTTAAAAGGGTAATTATGGATTATTAAATAAAATAAAATCAAAACTCTAACCCTAATCACTCTTTCGGCCGCGACACCTTCAAACATACACACACACTTCGGTTTTCATCAAGAACAAGCAATTCCATTCGATTTTGGACCGATTTCAAGCATCACAACAAGTTAGAATCATCAATTGCAAGCCATTACACGTTTAAAGGTTAGATTTTTACATGTTTTTGATGGTTTTTCATGGTGGCCGAACCCTAGTTCGAAAATCTGCAATTGAATGTTAAATTCTTGGATTTTTGGTGATGTTATGATGTTAGTTAGGTTGTATTGATGCTAGTTAACGTTGATTATGCAAGAAAGTTTGGATTTTGGTTGTTTGTTCATATGATCATCTTTGGCTGAGAGTTTGAGGTGATTTTGGATCAAATTGGATGTTGAATGTTGGTTGTTTGATGTTGTAATGATGCTAGTTAGGTTGTATGCATATTGGTTAACGTCGATTTTGCAAGAAAGCTATGATTTTGATACGTTGTTCATAGGTTACTAATAATAGTAACTTTATTTTGCATGAATGATGATGGATGATGTATGAATGTTATGGATGTGTTTGTGATGATGATTAGATGCTAAGTTGATGATATGAACAATTGAAAATCAAGAAGATGTGTTATAGTTCATACATTGCTAAAATAGTAACTTGTGGTGTTGAATGTTGATGAATCATGATGATTAGGTGTTGTTGATCATGTTTAGATGTTGTCATGGACTTGAATTGGTATATAATTGATGAATTCATGAATGTAGTGTGAGTTTGATGAATTTGGGATGACTTTCCCAAAAGGGAAACTTTAATTGTGCAAATCCTTGAATTGGGTGATTTGAGCATGTTTGGGATATTAGGATCATGCTAGTGTGTTCATGGATGGTTTCTAAGGTGATGAAATGTGTTTTTTAGGTTATAGGGATGTTGATTTGGTTTGTTACCTGTTTTGGCCAGTTGTGATTCGCATGACTTGTATGATATCTAGTTGTATGATGATCTAGGTAGTACATGTGGTTAATGATTTCTATATGTAATCAAGTGGTATGTTGATCATGTATGATATGCTGTTGTGTAGTATTAACGAGTTATCACCTATAATGTCACCAACGGGTTAAACGGTCAACTGGGTCAAATGTGTCTTGTATTTCTTAAACCTTGAGTCTCTTGGTTTGTAGAACACTTAGGGTTTCATGTTGATTTTGTGTACACATGCTTATGTACTCTTGTATTCTAGGTGACCTTTGAAGGTTGTCTTTCCCCTCTTTCTTTCAAGTTAAGCTCTAAGTTAATCTTGCGCATATCAGGTGAGTTCTTGCCCCCTCATTTTACATAATCTCTTTTGGGGAGATAGCATACTATTGATCACAAACGCTTTTATATATGAGTGTGTATAATATTGATATAGTGTTGTTTCCATGGAAGTCCTCACCTTTTGGATTGTTAATATTGAATAGTGGGGAAATTTTGGGTAGTACTACTGGGTCTGACAAGCCCCACCAGTGTGACTCGAGGTCATACGGGTGCAATTTTGTCCTAACATATATTCGTCACGATCTGGTAAGTCGTGACGGGAGGCAACAAATGTAACACAGTCAGCTTCGATCGCGAAATCACTATGATTAATATTTATGTTAATAGACTAGCTATCTATTGCAATACACTACTTATGCTCTGGAAACTATTGATTGGTTTATATTTTAACGCAAACTCTTGAACTCACCAACCATGTGTTGACTTGTTTAGTATGCTATTCTCAGGTTAAGGTTGCCAGTTGCCTAGGAGCACGCACACCAGCATCGTTGAGTTGTCTACATTTATTTGTTTACAATTTAGGATTATTTTCATATTAACATTTATGTTTGGGGCGCGTATGTTTTGCGTATTCTCTTTACATACTACTTGTTTGGGGTTTTCTATTTTAAAAACGCTTCCGCAGTATTTTAAACGTTAACTCTGGTTTTGTTTATTGATCATATTAGTCGTTCTTGGTAACTAATGACTGAGATCCTGTATGTCACGCGCCTCGCGGTAAAACCCCGCTCGCGGATTTTGAGGGTGTGACAATACATGAGTTCTAGACCTAACAATACTCCCCCTTAGGTTTAGACTCTAGTAATCATTGGTTTAGGTCTTTTAGTTCTTGAACTCTTGACAAAATCTTCATTTTAAAGTATTCTACGGCAGTCTTTTGATATTCATATTTGAAACTGATCTGCCTTCTACCCATTCTTTTCAGTGTTTTATATTTCAGCCCCAGGATGTCCTCTTTAGTGGTCAGTGTTGCAACAACACTGTTATCGGATACCACTTCCAATTCGTTCTGGTCAGAATCTTAATTCTGTTATGGGTTTTATCTCTGACCCAATTAGCTGCCCAGCTTCATACTTCCTCCTCTTGTGAGCTTTGGCATGTAGTTTGTCAATGACTTGAATAAGATGGACATATAAGCATAAGTCATTTTGAGCAGTTTGATCTTGCAGCCTTGGAAAGTGTTTGTCATGTAAGTAAGAGGTGTAGCTTGGATGCAGTAACTTTATTTCAACCGGGTCAAAAAGTCTTATGCTTCCAGCTCTTCTTTGAGGATCATTCCTCAACAAAACTAGTTCTTTGTTTTTCTCTACATATCCCTAGTCTGTGATAGGGAATGTAAATTGATTGCCTTCTATTATCTTTATTGATGCAGTAGCTCTGTTTTCAGCTCCGATTTTCATTAACAATTCATCATCAACCAACTGAGACTTGGACTGAGACCTTCTAACTTTCCTTCGGTTATGCTCAGCATCTACCATTCTTGCTTCCCTCAGAACATCTCCCTTGAACTTGTGACCCAGTTTAGTCACACATCCGGAGAAGTCTCTTCCTCTTAGACTTATGGGATAGTTGATGATAGGAATGTTTTGTAGGACATTTAGGTCTGCATCTGGCAGTGTCAGTAAGGATTCCACCCTTGTGAAGTATTGCACCATACCAGATGCCCTCTTTATCATTGCACAGTCCTATTCTCCATCATATTTCCATGCTATTATGTGATGGTCTTCTACTTCTTCTGGCGTTGTGATTAGATCAAAGAATTGAATCAATGTAGCTTTCTGCTTAGTGATCTCTCACAGTAGTGCCTAGAGGCCAGATCTTGTATGGAACTAAGTCCCTTGGCTCTCTGATCAGTTTCTCTTTTCCCTGATGCATATCTTTTTCTTTAACTATAGTGGGCTCAGTAGAGGTTTGTGCTGATTGTTATTGATATGCAGGATTGGGGCTCCGGATCTGAATTTTACATCAGTGTCTAGCTCTACCTTTATCACGTATTCCATCATCGCCCTTAACTCTCTTGTTGTTCGTCCTTTTAATTCATGATGTTTATGATTGTGACTTTGCAGCCAACAGATCATGTTATACCTTGTGACCTGTCTTGTATCACAGTGACCTAAATTCTTCTTGATTTTCTCCATAGCCTTGAACTTGGAGAAGGTGTCATAATTGCACACAGGGATCATCATTCTGACAGCATCAAATTCTTTTAATGTTTTGACCAACTCTCCCATGTTTATCTTTTCTACCAAGTCATATGGGAATCCATGATTGCTCAACTGCATAAACATGGATGACTGTGGTCTTTCCTCTACTATGTCATCAGTTGTCAGTAGCTTACCTTGTTTGGCTTCTTCAGACTCTTCTTTGGTCAGCTCTTCCCATTCAGGTCACTTTCTTCTACACTTTACATTAATGGGGTTTGATGCTCTGGAGAATCTGGTTTAGATCTCTTTGATGACTCTCCAGCTGCATCAGCTGTCTTCCCCAAGTATTTCCTCTTCCTGCTGTAGGTGATCAATGCTGATCCACCTTTATTCTATTCAGCATTAGTCAACTTCCTTTTCAAATTCACAATCTCAATCTCTTTCTCTTTCAGTTGAGTTGTTTGTTCATCTACCAAATCATTCAAGGCATCAATCACCTCGTTGTCAATCACAATATCTTCTCTCAGCTTTTTCAGTCTACCTTCTTGTTGAATGATTGTTGTATCTTTCTCAGCTATCAGCTTGTCTTTCTCTTTCAGCTCCTTCTTCAATCTTCTCAGCTTTTCCAGCTTCTTGTTTCCCTTCAGGATGAGGTTGTTATATTTTGCTACTAAATAGCTCTTACTTACATCTATCTCCTCATCCTTCAGGTCATCCTCATGATAAGCTTCAATCTCAACAAACTCTCCTTGAAGCACCTCCTCACCCTTCTCTTCCTCAGCCTCCATACACATCTCCTCAGTAATGCCTTCTAGAATTTCTTCATCCTCTTCTAGATGGAATTCTTCAGTTGAGGATGGGCTTTCTAAGGGTTCAGTAGGTGTGGGAGAAGTGGATGGTTCTAAAGGTGTTGGTGAGGGATTGGTTCAGTAGGTGTTGGTGAGGCAATTGGTTCAATTTGGCTTGGATGTGTGGGTGTTGGCTGAGTCACCTCCTCATCAACTACTTCAGTTGAAGTGGTATTGATAGTTGTTTGTGATGGGTCAAGGGAGATTGGTTGTGTCAGTTCACTAGAAGAGGAGATCAAGTGAGTTATTGATGTTGATTGTGGCTATGGTTCTTGGTGATGGGCAGTAGCTGGTTCAGCAGCTGGTGATTGTTGTTGAGAGTATGCAGGGGATTCAACTAGAGTGTTCTGGTGTTAAGGTTCTTCAATCCATAGGAGTTCTTGTGGGATGTTCTCAGTTTCATCCACCATATATGCAAATAAATCCACACCTCCTCCTTCATACTGCCCTTTTAGCTTATTGAGGAGAGATCTTCCTAGGTGAGTTTGCACACAAACATCACCATCTCGTTCAATTGTTGGCAGTTGGTCATTGATGATCAGCTGAAGGAATCTTGGAAACATGAACATTTTGTTCTCTTTTTGCTCTCTTATGTGGTCACACAGGCAGTTGAGTATGTACTTGGAGTAGTTGTACTTTCTACCCTTAAATATCCCAATAATCCCAGATGAAATATGCCTTGAAAATCTATCCAACCCAGACTTTCGGTTGGATATACACTTAAGATAAGTGTGGCATAAAAAACGATAGGGCTTGCACAACCTGCCCTTTTTGATTTCTCCATAGTGGTAGTCACTATCATAGCCCATCAGGGCAAATACCTTCTGAATGTATTCATGATCGAATACATCAGAATGACCTTCTTCTTCTTCTCCCAACTCCAACGCACTGCGTATTGTGCCTTCATCTATCCATAGTGGTAGATTCCCAATGGTGGCAGTGATGATAGATCCTTCACCTTCATCTCCTACTCTTGCGGAGCTCCAAAAGTCTGTCATGTGCGATAGATAGATGAGTGGGTCAGCAGTTACTGCATAGAAGAGTCGTGTTCTCCTCAGGTAGCGGATGATGACTCTACACTCGTCTTCTACATCCGGATTTAAGAACGCACAGACATTATGGTCCTTTATGAATCTGTTTGCCATGATGGCAGAGATGATTTAGTGAGAAGTGTGAAGATTGTTAGCTTAAAGTGATCGATTTCAGTGAAGGTGAAATAGGTTTTGGATCAAGAGATTTCTAGGTTGAGGGTAATTTTAAAGTTAATAGAAAGGCCAACGGTCGAAGTGCCTTTTTATGCCTTTTCCAGACCAGGCTGTCTCCTTTTATCCTAATCATGTGGGACCAATTTACACTTTTTACCCCTTCTAGGGTATTAATTATAAATTATCAGAACAGTTAATATACTACACAATTAATAATCATGTAAGGCAAGATATGTTCTCTTCCGTATAACATCTATGGAAGTTAGCTCATTCTGTCTTCCGCAGAACATCTACGGAGGAATAGATCTATGGTTATTAATTATAACCAGTTAATATTCAAACAACTAGTTATTCATACAAGGCAATGTATAATATCTACAGAAGTCAAAGATTTCTGTCTCTTCCCTATAACATCTACGGAAGATGATTCATTTTGTCTTCCGCAGAACATCTGCGGATGAACTAATTATCATAACGTCCGAAGGTTATTGATCTTTCTGTATGAGTTAACACATGGTTAAGTTAACACATGGTTAATCCATTTGTTGTTTTACTGTTGGACCTTATGTCATTGCATCATAGCAATTGTGCATAAGTAATTGACTGTTTCAGATATCCTTTGCTGCCAAGTTAGTGCTCAAGTTCTAATTTTTCTTCATTTTCATATCATTGTATTTGAAATTAGTTAAACTCATTTGAATCTCAGTTTCATACTTTGACTACTCCCCCTAAATTTGTGATTAATCATATACTTATGTACTTAGCAAATATTTAAGAAAATAGCATGAACAGCAATTAATTTGTCTAACTAATAATCATAGAGAAAATAAATGATGTTCATAGCTTGTTACAAGCAAACATAGGATATACTAGGGATCATACGATAATCTAGACGTTTTCCTGAATATTGTGTGAGATTATTTACTTGATCTAATGCTGATTGCAAATATGTGGATCCGCAGAAATTCAGTCAAGAGTGTAGTTTAATGTATCATGTTGTTTATCATGTTGTGGTAAGAATTAAAGGTAACAAAGATGAACTCATCATTGAAATGTAAGTTAGTCCTCCAGAAGTTAGTCAAGTTATCACTTTATCACACTAAAACTATGTTCCATAGATTATAAGCTCTATCTTAAGATTTCTTTAAAATCTTATTAATGTTGAGATGATTTGCATGCTCTGCAATAAATGATCATATTTAATTCTTTGAGATCAGTTCCTTTTGGAACGTTTGATGATTAGCATCCGGTCACCAGGTCTTTACTCACGTAAAACAGAGGTGCCCGTTGACCTAGGTCTTTGCTTACTCAAAACAGAGGGTCATGATGCGTAAAGATAGAGGTTATAAGGTGTTACAACATAGTAAGTGTGCATGGGTGTTATCCTGATCACATCCGGATTAGACTTACTTGAATGCTTCTCTCAATGACTTGTCCACTCTTAGTCACCTTGACTTTATGTTGTGCATGACATTGTTAAGTTTTCACTCAAGCTAAACCTATTCATATATCAAACACATCTGATCAGTATGTAGTTGTTGATTGAAGAGCAGGAGTTAATGTCAAGTTATAGTGTACTATCATATCCTTAGAATATCAACTGCCTTAGGTAGTTATTTAAGAAAACTGTTTGCCTTTCTCATATGATTACAGGTAATCGACAAATATTGTTGTTGTTGTTGTGAACTAATCTAGGTTGAGCATGCCTAAGGATTCAGTTAAGAAATTAAATCTAACTGAATCAAAGGCTTTAGTGAACAAATCAGCAAGTTTATTTGTTTTGTCCACTTTGATCAACTTGATTAGGCCCTTTTCTAAACAATCTCTCAAAAAATGGTATCTGATTTCAATGTGTTTAGTTTTACTATGTTGAACTAGATTAGCAGTGATAAACATAGCAGCTGAGTTATCTATGTATATTGGAGTCTAAATAAAATTGTAACCACAGTCAAGTAATTGATTTTGCAACCATAGAACCTGAGAGCACCCAGCTGAAGCAGCTATGTACTCAGCCTCAGTTGTGGATACTAAAACATTTGTCTGCTTTTTGCACTGCCAAGACACAAGCCGTGGTCCTAAGAATTGACATCCTCCAGTTGTTGATTTCCTGTTGTTGTTGCAGCCTCGTAGTCACTGTCTGAATATGAGTAAAGTTTGAAATCTCCTTCTTTGGGATACCAGAGACCAAGTGTTGGTTTCCCTTTGAGGTATCTGAAGATTCTCTTTACTGCATTCAAGTGAGACTCCTTTGGATCTGCTTGATACCTAGCACAAACACACAACAAACATTATGTCAGGTCTACTAGCAGTTAAGTACATTAATGATCCTATCATAGATCTATATAATCTTTGATCAATAGACTTCCCTGTTGGATCTGGTACAATTTTGTCTATAGTAGATGCTGGTGTTTTATGAGGAGGATTCTGCAAAGTTGTATTTCTTAAGTGTTTGAAGGACATATTTTTCTTGATTGATGAAAATGCCATCTGTTTTCTGATGAACTTGTAATCCTAGAAAGAATGTTAATTCTCCCATTGAACTCATCTGAAACTCAGATTGCATTAAGGCTTCAAACTCTTCACACAGTCTCTTGTTTGTTGATCCAAATATGATGTCATCAACATATATTTGTACAACTAAGAGATCCTGATGTTCATGTTTGAGAAGAGTGTCTGGTCAATTGTACCTCTTTGTACCCATGTTTCAGTAGGAATTTGGACAATGTTTCATACCATTTCCTTGATGCTTGATGGAGACCATATAAGCTTTGTCAAGCTTGTACACCCTGTGAGGATAATCTGGATCTTCAAAGCCTGGTGGTTGAGAGACA
Organism: Flaveria sonorensis; assembly: GCA_025506505.1. Lineage (NCBI taxonomy): Eukaryota > Viridiplantae > Streptophyta > Magnoliopsida > Asterales > Asteraceae > Flaveria > Flaveria sonorensis. The sequence continues at coordinate 41,130,625 of CM046428.1, forward strand.
TAGACCTCTTCACCAATCTTTCCATATAAAAAGGCACATTTTATATCCATTTGGTAAACTGTAAACTTCTTATATGAAGCATAGGCTTAGAACACTCAAATTGCCTCAATCCTTGCAACTGGTGCAAAGACTTCATCATAGTCTATTCCTTCCTCTTGTGTGTAGCCTTGTGCAATTAGTCTTGCTTTGTTTTTGATGATTATTCCCCTATCGTCTAGCTTATTTTTGAATAACCATCTTGTGCCAATAGGATATTGGCCTTCAGAGAGATCAACTAGATTCCACACTTTTGTTTCCTGAACTGCTGAAGTTCTTCTTGCATTGCTTCAATCCAGCTGTTATCTTTCAAGGCTTCTGTTATGTTAGATGGAACTACTTGTGAAAGAAAGCAGGAGAACAAACAGATGTTTCCTGCTCCCCCTTGTTTTCTAGTAGTTCTGCTGTTGATATCACCTATCATGTTATCAATTGGGTGATACTTATATGTTCTAACCATTGGTACATCATTAACTTGTATGGATGAGTCCAGGTTTGTGATGTTGGTTGTGGGTAATGGGGTCAGTTGTGATGGAGAGTCAACAAAATAGTCCCTCATTTTTTGGTGCAGCTGAATGAGTTTCCGCAGGAATAGGTATGCCTTCCGGGGTTGTGGACATGCCTTTCGTAGCATGCAAATGATTAGCTGTATTCTCTGTAGCAGATATATCTGTATGTGGCAATGGTGTGAGGTGGTTTGAGGTGATTTGGTCCTTGGGGGATTTCAGACCATCATCCGTGGAAGTAGAGACATCTACGGAAGTAGATGGTATTTCTACTGATGTGCATGGTGTAAGATCATCTGAACCATCTTTGCTTGTTTGAGCTGATGCATCTGGATCATTGTCACTTTGGAACTCAGGAGGAACAATTCTGGGTGGATCAGCTGTCAATGGTACACCTATATTTGGAGGAACATAGGGGTAACATGTTTCTGCAGCACCTGTCACATTAAGATAACCAGAGTTAAATGAGTTAGTTAATGCATCTATATCAAACAGCCAAGATGATCCTTTCACAGACTGTGGAAATAAGGATTCATCAAAGGATACATTAGGAGTTTCTTCCACTATGTTATCATGTGGAATGTATACTCTATATGATTTAGATGTTGATGAATAACCAACAAAGAAACCATCATATACTTTTTCAGCAAATTTTCCTAACTGTTCTTTTGTGTTTAATACAAATACGTGACACCCAAAAGCTTTAAGATATCCTATAAAAGGTTTTGTTTTAAACAGTAATTCAGAGGGTGTTTTATTATGTTCTTTGACAATCAAAGTTCTATTCTAAACAGTGCATGCTGTGTTCACAGCTTCTACCCAAAATGTTATTAGCAGTTGTGAGTCAGCTAGCATTGTTCTTGCAGCTTCAATTAGAGTTTTGTTTCTCCTCTCAGCAACTCCATTTTGTTGTGGAGTTCTTGGTGCACTGAATTGTCTGGCTATGCCTTTGTCTCTGCAAAAAGTATCTAAAACATAGTTAATAAATTCAGTTCCATTATCATTTCTCAATATCTTGATTCTTAGATCAAGTTGATTTTCTATCTTAGTGATGAATTCCATTAAAGTTTCTGATGTTTCACTTTTATGTTTTAAGAAAAATACCCAAGTGAATATAGTGAAATCATCAACAATCACCAAACAGTATTGCCTTTTGCCAATGCTTAACACATTGGTTGGACCAAAGAGGTCCATGTGTAGTAACTTCAGTGGTGTTGTGTTTGTGTTAATTTTTTTTTAACTTATGTGGGACTTTATGTTGTTTTCCTTTATAGCATGATAAACAGTGATCAGAACAGTAAAATTCTTTCTTTGGAACACCAATGACTAAGTCATTTTTCACCAATTTATTCATGTTTTTCAAGTTTTAATGAGCCATCCTTTTGTGCCATAGTTGTGCTTCATCTTCTTATGATTTAGAAATCAGGCATGTTTCTTTGCTTGTTAGTGTTGTGTTGTTCATGTCCAACACATAGGTGTTACCTTTTCTTGGTGCTTTAAGAAGGATCCAGTCTTCTAGAATTTTGAAACCTGGCTTAAGAATATAACAATCAGAGTTATCAAAGAAAGCAGTATAGTGTTGGTCACAGATTTGAGATACACTTAGTAAATTAAACTGTAAGTTTTCACAAAAATTAACTTTATCAAACTTTAAAACTCCATTTGTTACCATTCCTTCACCAGTGATTTTACCTCCCTTCTTATCCCCACCAAATGCTACATATAAAGCATTTTTATGTTTGAAATCCTGAAGGAGGGAACAGTTTCTTGTCATGTGTCTGGAACAACCACTGTCAACATACCATTTGTTGTCAGTCCTCCTTGGATGTTCCTGTAAATAGAATAAACTTAGTTAGACTTAGGAGCCCAAGCCTTGATGGTCTTGGGCTTGCCATTTTTATCTAATATAGTGACTTTCTCATGAATGAGTCTTAAAGTTTCTAACTTAGTTTTGATGTCATTTAATTCATTATGTGTTGTTTTGGGTGCGGATGTTTTTGGTGATAATGATGAGGTGTTTTCATCTTGTTTACTAATACCTTTGTCAAAATCATCAAAGAAGTCATCATCTTCTTCAAGAGCTACCTTATGTGTGGTGCATTCCTTTGTACTTGTTGTTTTTCCTTCTTAATTTTTAATTGCACCTCAGCAACTGTTTTCTTTGTCTTAGTAATTTTCTATTTTTGTTGCTGTTTTTTTTGTTTTACACCTCTAGGATTATCATCCTCAAAATATTTTGACTCGGACTCATTGGATTCTGCATATTTCTTCTTGAGGATCTTTGTTTTGTTCTTCTTGTTGAAAAAGCATTCCTTGGTAGAATGGTTGTTTTTGTTGCATATTGCATAATATTTGTTGAAGGAACAATCTAAAGTCATGTGATTGTTCATATTACATATTGAGCAATAGCTGCTGAAGAAGCAATCTTCTGTAGTGTGATTGTGCATGTCATACCATTTATAGTACTTTTCTTCAGCATCACTGTCTGATGCAGCCTTAGCCTTTTTCTTAGTTGAAACCTTATGGTTCTTCAGTTCTTTGTCCAACTTTGCTACTGATGATATCTTACCTCTACCTGACATGATGTCAAAGGGTTCTTGTTTAGCCTGCAAGTATTTCTTCTGAGCTTTGTCTTTGCTTAATGATTGAGCAATTTCTTGCTTATTCCGTATGACTTCTGTGGATCTCACAGACTTCTTCCATAGATGATCTGCTGAAGTCACGAACTTTTCTTCTGAGGCTCTATTTGCTGGCTTTTCCTTGTTAAGTTTATTGAATGCATGTATGCCTTCATTTAGTTGCTCAATCCTTGTGTGGATTGTCTTCAGCGAGTTTCTTTGTTTTGGTGGATAGGGTAGTTTAAGTTCATTCAGTACCTTTGGGACTGAGTATTTAGTTAAAACAGTTTTACCCTTATACAAACTAGCATTATCAGACTTATCATCATCATGCAAGTCATCACAGTTATCATAATCAAATTTTGATTTACTTTGATTTGAGTGTTCTGATTCTGATGAATTAGATTCATATAATTCAGTGTCATTAGTTACATTACTATTATTTTTATCTGTTGACTCACACATGTTACTAGACACAAAGTGATTAGATAAACTGTTGGTCATGGACTCGGGCAAAGAATTATAGTTATCATTCACTGGTGGTGGAACTACATGAAATCCCAATCCTGACTTGTTCTTTGACTCAATATGAGAGGTTAATAGTTTCTCATACTGTTGTGATGACAACTGGAATTTCTGCAATTTCACCTCAGTAGATGCATGATCTGATATAGACTTGGTTAAAGATGTAGTCAGATGCTCAACTTGTGCTTTTAGGTTGTAATTTTTAGATACAATTTTATCTAAATCCTTTTGTAAAGAATTAATTTTGACTTGATAAAGTTTGTGTTCTCTAACATGAGATTCATTTATAAGCAGTGTTTCTTTTACTTTATCAGCCAATTGTTGAGCATGTGTTCTATATCTTTCTACTTCATCTATGCAAGTGGGAGAACACAACCTTTCTCTTACCTCAGCGGCCATTGGAGGAACTTTGTTTTCCATGTTGGCTATTAAAGCTTGATTCTCTGCAAGTACTTCCTTTTCATACATGCTCCAGTCACAAGTACCATCCTGCAAAATAATTAGACCAGTTTCTTTAACATTAGTGATACCTGTTTTATTGTTTATTGTTGGTGGGGATGCATTGGTTAATTAAGGTTGTGTAAAGTTCTTTTGACTAGGTTGTCTTGAGTCAGTTGACTGCTGTTGATTGCTGTTGCACTCCCTCGAAAAGTGTCCATATAAGTTGGATTTAAAGCATCTTACTTTGGTCTTGTCCACACCAATTTTTGTTGATCTTCCTCCCACGAGCAGTTCTTTGTTTCTTTTCATGTACATCTTTGCTCATCAGAATCCATCTGCCATTGCAGATCTATCTCTTCTACCTCATCAGAAAGAAGTTCTTCTAGATCTTGTTGACAAAAGTGAGCAGGAGTCAAAGAACTTCCTAGATAAGCCTGAAAGCTTGAATTGAAGGCTGCAAAGACAGCTTTCTGTTCTTCAGACTCCAGAACCACAGTAATTGGTTCTATTTGATTGTTATTCTTTTTGGTTTTGGACTCATCAGCTTTTCCTTTAGTCTTTTTTTTTGTTCTGATTGTTGTGATTACTTGATTTTGAAGACTTTGCAGCATAGAAACTTGTCTCTTCTTCATGTTCACTCTCATCACAAGAGTTGTCTTCATCTTCATTGGAGATGAATGCACTTCCAGTACTTTTCAATTCTTTGAATTGATAAGGAGCTATAGGTGCTTTCACACTTTTGATTCTTGTCTTTTCATCCAGCTCCAATGCTTCTATCTTTGCCACTAGAGTGTCTAGTCCTATTGCTTTTAAGTCAATAGTGTTCTTAAACATAGACACAGTTTGTGTCCAGTTCTCAGGTAATGAATGAAGCATCTTTTTTTTTCAGCTCTTCATTGTTGTACTCAAGCTCAACTATGTTCATCTCTGGAACAAGTTGCATGAATCTATGCAATTGTTGAGGAACTGACTCACCCGAAATATGATGGAATGTTTCATATTGTGCACGGAGAGTATCCTTTTTGATGCTTCTAATCTCGTCACTTCCTTCACACAAAGTGTGTAGGATTTTCCATAACGAGTTAGCTGTTTTATATGATTCACACCTGATCAAGAGTTCTTCAGGCAAAGCCATAGTAAGCATACTATAGGCTTTGATGTCAATCTTGACTTTCTTAGCATCATCAGGTGATAAATTCTTTAGACATCTGGGTTGATTTTTATCATTATAGTCCGCACCTAAAGCAGGTGGAATATAAGGTCCTTCGGTAATCGAAGCCCATAAGTCTGAATCTGTATAATTGACATGATTCCTAAACCTAATTTTTCATGTTTTAAAATTAGATTTGTTTTCCACTTTATGAGGTTGATAAGCACCAACAACTGAATTACTCATGATAATTAATTTTTATTTAGAAAGCAATAATTTTGTTTTAGCAGTAATCGATTAAACAAATCAAAGCTGATAGATCAATTGATCTGGATCAATGAGCACCAAGCTCTAATACTACCTATGAATCCAAGGATCGTTCCGGAATTATCAGGTTTGATTTGAACAAGTATTGATCGTGGAATTATCAACACTTGCTGTTTAAGAGATTATCAAACTAGAAATCAATCAAATAATATAACAACCATAATATAAGAATAATCAAACCACGAGTGTTAACGAATGATGATCGTAATGCTTTCTTGTTGCTATTGATGTTTTTGATGTAAATGTTGCTTATGTTGCTTGATCGTATCTTGATCGTCTCTCTACATCTGATCTTGATCTCATGTTATATAGAGATCTTATTCTATTCTGTTTCTAATCCATTGCTAATCTTTCGCTAACTTGTTGCTATAATTCAGCTAACTATATTTATCTGAATCCTCGCTATATTTATCGGCATAGGAGTTCGAGATTTACAATGAAATAAATACATATAATGTTGTTGATGTGACGTGGAATATTCGCTTGAAATATATGTCTTCCATCGCCATTAATGTTGTTGTTCTGCCACATTGACTTGTTGACTTTCTGTTAGTTGACTACTTGATGATGTGAAATCATACAAATGTTAAACAGTCTTCCGTAGGAATTTCTTCTTTCGGAAGAACTTAGTCTTCCGCAGTAACACTTGATCTTCATTGCTTGTCTTCTGTGATTGTGCTTCCATAGGAGTTCTTGAACTTGTTCTTCCATGACAATTTCTCCTTCAGTAGCTTCACTTTGTTCTTTTGACTTGTTCAGCTGGAATTGTTCTTCCGCAGGAGATCTACGGATGTTCACTTCAATTGTATTCCTGAGAACATCTACGGAAGAACACTTTATTCATCCGCAGTTGTTCTAACACTTGGTCAATTTTCCAAATTGACATAGTTTGATGTTCACTGCACATATTCACACATACATTATGAAATACATTATATCATATATTTATAACATATATAATGAGATGTAACACTATATTGTTCAATTCATAAACACAAATGTAATCAAAATCATTCACATCATATCATTCAAATAATAATTACAAAGTGTGATTACAAGAGTTGATTGATCATCTAAACCTATACATGAGTTCTAGACCTAACAATGTACATCAAAGTGCGTTTATGACTTAATATATAACGATAACTAAACCCTAAATATGGTGAGATTTAAAGTTTAAATTTAACGTTGGACTTGTACTATCAAATAAATCATGTTTTCATTAAATAATAACCTCGATGCGGGCTACAAGGATTACACCCATATTGGTCATCTTGGTAGTTAGTAATCCTTTTGTGATTTGTAATTTTAGTTGCTTGCTTTGAGTATTGTGGGCTTTGGACTATACTACTTCCAGGTGAGTTTCATGGCCCATTTTAATATGTTTTACTTGGGGGAAAAGCATGCTCGTTGTTTTTGAACTATGTCATGTTAAATTTTTATTTTGGACTTGGATTGAATTGTCATTTGTGGTTTGAGTCATAGGATCGAGTCTAGATTCCCTTCATGAGTATTTGAGCTTATTTTGGACTTGTACTGAACTATCGTGGAAAGGTATTGTTAGTAATAATGAGTTGACACCCCCACCCTTGTTATCGGTATACTAGCTAAGACTGATGTGACCTGTGCGTGCCCTTGGGTGAATAAATCCAGTTATTTGGAGGACTGGTCATGAGCTTATGTTGGTTTCTATAACTTCTATGTTCTCTTACACACATATATTTTGTACATGAATCATACGGTATATTATTTGTACTTTTAAACCTGTGAACTCATCAACGTATGTTGACTTTTTAGAGCATGTCTTTTCAGGTAATTATGCTAAGGTACTTGGACAGTGGACTCACCAACGAGACCGCTCCTTCAAGAGCATTAGACATTGGAACATTAGTTTTGGACATTACGTTATCGTTGAATATGTATTTGATTTTGATTGATCTAGTACTGGTTGTTCTGGTTTGGAACTTTTGGATTATTTGTGCATATATGGAATAACGTTATGGTATTTATTGTTCTTGACACTTGTTTTTTTGTGTCGGGAGACGTCATGATCCATTGACAGAGAATTCCTTTAGAGATTCTGTTAGTCCCCAATGTGTTATGGCGATACCGTGCGTCGCATCCTCGTATTTTCGCTACCAGCGGGGGTGTGTCATTAGGTATTTTAAAAATTTTGCTCAAGGATAATCTATTTCATGTGTATATTCCTATTAGGGTCCATGAACCCCACTAAAGATGTGTAAATCTTAATGCACGTCTTAAAATTTTTGGGTATAACGTGGGTTGTATTGATAATGCAAAAATAATAGATAAAATGTGGTACCGTTGAGCTATATACTTTTTAATCCATATAAACTAATATAACATGCTGAAGATGATTCCGTAATCAATTTAAGTGTTTGAGAATGTGGTTTTTTTTACCAAACATGATGGAACTTTGGAGTTTGTGTTAAACTGATAATAGATTCCATGAATGGAGGGAATGATAGAAATCTTACTTATAGAGCATAAGGATCTTGAATGGATGTGGAGGAATAAGAATAAATAAGTTTCGTTATCCTAGTTATCCCTAAAATGTCAAATGGATTAAGAGATCAAAGTTATGATATAATTCATATATGAATGTTTTTATGATCAGAAATGAGCTTAAATAACTTGTTCATATGAGTCAAATTAAGTCAGGTGTAATGAGTTGGTTAATAAGCTAGTGTGAGTAAGATATGAGTTGAGTTTTTAGATTATTAACATGTTGAGTTTTAACTTCATGAAGTCAACAACTAAGGTTGAGGATAATGATATGTGTAGAAGTTAATATACATTTTAAATTAATCATGTGTCCTGCTTATTTCTTTATCAAATTAGTCATTGATTGTCTTTTTTTTTTCCGTTTTTTGGTAAATCCAAACCAAGAATCATAGAAGAAGCAAAAACAACGCAAAAACGAGAAGAAATGATCAAGGCAGGAAAGTGGCACACCCCATGTACTACAGGACATTGCTCATGTCAAAACACTTGAAGATTCTAGACTTCTGAGCATTGCATCTCCCAAATCAAGCATGACACAACCCCTGCAAGGAGTAGTACACACCCCATGTCCATTTTGACACACCCCTATGTCCATAAGCATTAGACGGGTCGTGTCACACATGACACGCTCCAATGCCTACAAAGTGTGTCATAATTGGGTACGTTTAAGAAAGTGGAGCAAAGTTATAGTTGGCATGAGGCCGTGTAGCATTATACACCTTGTGTGATGCCTCCTAATCTATATATAGCACTTAGCTTATTTGCAAATTTAATGCTTCTTTAGGAGGACAAATAGGTGTTTAATGAAAAGTGTTTGATATAAATGATTATACTAAGTTTTTTTTCCAATGTTTTGATGGGATGATGTAAATATAAAATGTTTTATGTTATGTTTCACCAACTTTAAGGTTCCGATCGATCTTTTAGCACGTACTCATCTACCGGCGGGTTTGCAGGCTCAACCACCATCAGAGGGTTTTTAGGTACTTCTTCTAGAGTTGATCTTGGAACTTATAAATTGTTCCCTTGTTGGTTCGCTATATTTCAAATTCGCAAAAGAACGCTAAGAAGTGAAAATGAATGACGAGAAGTGAGATGAGGAATGAGTATTTGTAGTTGTTCTTAGAAATAGCTGGTATGCACTTATGATGTGCGCAACACATCGACTATGAAAAAACACACCGTCACAAATTGATTTATATTTTATTTTTAGATGTTCTACCGCAAGCGTATTATTTGACGCGTTATCAAAAGATATTGACAAGATTTTGTTTTCCAGTTTATATGTTTTAATAACTTTGTCAATAAGATAAAAAAATATTTTGACCGGAGTGAGGATAATCAAACAATTCAAACGCAATCGTACGTTTCATCATTTGGCACGAATCGGGTTCAACCCAATGGGAGGTGACACAAATGTACGAGTCCGGTGAACCGTGAGGAGTCGACCAAGCATCATTAGTTAACTTAACACCGGTTTGTAAATTTTCAAAATAAGATATTAATTCATTTTTAGCTTTTTTCCATATTTTTAAACAATCTCTTCTAAGTGTAGCACGACTTACATGTGTGTATCACGGTTGGAGTGTTCGTTGAATTAGCCAAGTCAAACTTTCATTGTCGAAATGTTTGAATGACAAGCTTTCTTGAATTACAAAATGCGCCATTTGCTCACGAACCGCATCAACGTTATAAGCCCAAACGTTCCCTTCGCTTGTCATGGAAGCTTGACCTCGAGACGGTTCACCTTTTAAAGTCTTACATTATTTATTCGCAATGTGATTTTTCAAAGTTGTATATACATTTTTTTTGAAAAACTTGTGATAAAACTTGCAACGAGCTTTGTTTGGATCTCTAGCCATTTGACATAAATCGTAATTGCACCATATTTCGGGGTTCCTATTCATAGGAAGAATTGCTACCACCACATTGTTTGAAGACGCATCACAACCAACGGATGATTGAGCACTTGATGAAGCCATTTTAAAATGAACGAGAGTATTGAGAGTTTTTTTTAATTGAAGGAGAAAATTGAGCGTTTTTTAGAATAGAGAGCGTTTTTTAGAGTAGATAGCGTTTTAAGTTATTATGGTTCAAACAAAACATCCAATGTATATTTATACTAGTTTAATGGTAGAATAATAGTAAAAAAACACAAAAAAACGGTCAAAAACGGTCAAAAAACGGCTATATAGCAGTTACATAACGGCTAGTTTTTTTGAAAACCGGTTTGGGACTGATTTGAAAACCAGTTTGAAACCGATTTCAACATACGAACTCTCGAACCGATAGGAACCGGCGGTTCGGACCCGGTAGGGACCGGTTTGGGCCAGAAACCGGTTCCGGTTTTTTTGGCCGAACCGGTTCCCGAACCGGTTTTTTTTAACATGTCTAGTTCTTTGAACCCTAACCTTTCCATGTTGATCACTTGTTTATTAATGAAGGATTTTAATAGACTAGTGAAAATTTGTTATGAATATTAAGATGACGCATTTGTGGCTGTTATCATTTAAAATATAAAGTTCAGCATATAGTATATACTTCAGTATTAACTTTTTCTAAGTGTGTTTGTAAATATTATCGCTATTTTCATCTAGGTAAATTTCTTGATTATTCAGGCACGTTTAAAAGTTGATCTTTAAATAAAAATTATTAAAAATTCATCGCCTTAGGTAGCAAAAAAAACATTTATAAGGCGTTGTCTATGGTTTCTTCATATTAATATTATCTACACTTATTACTGAAAGTAGGTAACTATTGGTTATGTGGAAGTATATTATGTATTTAAATTTTTTCCTCATTGGCGTAAAGATGACCCAATGAATAAAAAAGATATTTCTTTGTTGACAAGCATTCTCAAATCCCTTTTCATATCATACAACTACAAAAGCATAAAGATCCTCACCACTAGGCAACTAACTATTTGCATAATCGCCTCCAAATAATTTATAAATCATAGTTTTTGTATGGTTTACTTACTCACAAAGATATTCGTCTAATAACTTTCTAGTATGTTCTTATAAGTTTAGATTCTACTAAAAACCAATAGCAAATTGAATAAATGTAGATGATTTTACTAATTGTTAGTGTCATCTTAAAGATCAAAGTGTAGATTAGATACAAGGCTTTCAACTAACGAACAAACACGGTTTCACATTATATTAGGACTAATTTACACAAACCGTCACTTGATACATTGTCATGCTCGGAAACACCCATGATAAACATATTTTATATGTTCGTCACAAATATTAACCAAAGACTACGAGTATAAAATTTGGAATGGAAGTTGACATGTTGATTATTGTATTTGCACCTAGTTTTGGCACACATCAATCGCTTGCCTTATTTGCCCTTTAAAAAGTTATTTGATTGTCGAAATTTTGTTAAAATGGATTGGGCTTGAACCTAAAGTTGAGACTACTCGAAACTCGAAAGTCGAGAAGTAAATAAACAAGCCCACGAAGAAGAAATCTCATGAAGGCCTAACAAACATTGTAGATCTTTAAAAACATCCTTGGATGGTAAAAATCGGTAACATATGGGATGAACCAACCCAAATCATGTCTACGACACTCTCATGGGTGGATCTTACATTGAAGAGTGTTGTGGTCTAAGTGAACATCATAAACACACATGTTAGACTCCTATTGGACAATATATTACAATGCTCTTCACAGTTTATTCTTGAGATACAAATACTATATGGGCTTTTACAGTACCAAAGTCTTAAGATTTTTATACCCTTATCTGGTTTTGGATGTTGTACGACTATATCACCTCTTTCACTTTTATCAAACTTCAAACACCCACAACATATGTATTAAAAATCAGTCTTTGACTCGCCTGTTACGACCTAAACTCAGTACCATGCTTCACTTATAATGTGCAAATTGATGGTGCTTAATAAGGGAGAAAGCGTAAGCATGAGGAGAAGGAGATAAAGAGGGAGGGAGTGTACGTGTGGTGATTACAACTTCAACTGGAGAGAAGGAGGAAGTGGGAATTCTTATCTTCAAGTTAAGCTTTTAATCAATGTGAAAACCAATAACTCGTAGTGAAAAACAGATTGCTTATCCGTCAATGTGAGTGTTCTTGTTGTAAGTGTAGATTTATTGAAGTGAACTAATAACTGACATGAAAATTTATATTGAATCGGAAATGATATACATCAAGTTTAAAAGATGCTAGAAGTGTCGCACAAAAAGGGCATTTATGCTCCACCCAGGGTCAAAGACTTCTTAGGTCGCTGAAAAAAACACCGGTCCCTTGTTTCTAGGAAAAGATCTAGCCTAAATTTCGGTGAAAATTCATCGTTTCTCCGATCAAATTTCACCTTTTTTATGATTGGTTTTAACTTTGTTTTAATTATTTCAAACCCTATAAATATCATTCAACTCTAAATTATATTTCACACGTAAATATATTCCCTCTACAACCACTTCTACTCTCAACAACAAAATCAATCGGTCTGATGTTGGAAGTGGTGCTATTATATTTTATTTCCATATAAGTTTTTTTTATTTTGTATTTTTCTTTTCGTTTAATGAAATTTTATTTTTATTTATATGTTGTCTTACAATTAGTTTCAACATATTAATTTGAAAAATAAATCAAGATGATGGGAAAACATGGAAAATGATGAATGGATAGCAGTGAAATCATATCCCGTTATCTACAAATTTATATAATAACAATTACAGACTACGTTTACAGTGATTTACCATTAGTGAAGTTATTTTCATAAAAGAGCAATATTGACACCAACAAATGAAGTTCTACAAAATATTAACAATCACTTCTTTATTTTCCGGGGATGAAATAGAGTTCCAAAATCTAGTCTAGATAATATATATAAAGTAAATTACCATTTGCATCCCTTACATTTGCTTATTTAACCACTTGCATCCCTACAGTTTTAAAATTATCATTCGTCCCCTGACGTTTCATTTTTATTTCCATTTGAGTCCAACACACTAACACCGTTAGATTTTTCCGTTAATTTTTATAAAATGATAAAAATACCCGTATTTATTAAATAAAATACCCCCGTCCACACCTCATCCCGTTTATCTTCTCTCTCTCTCTCTCTCTTTTCTCCCTTTCTAGCACCGCAGTCGCCGCACCATCGTCGTCACCACACCACCGGCGACGCCGCCGCACCACCACCGCCACCTCCACGACCAGAAGAACCACCGCCATCCCTATCTATTTTCTTCTATTCTCTTCTCTTCTTTGTGTGTGTGTGATCGATACTCCACAACCACCAAGATGTGAAATTGATGTTCTAGATAAGTAGATCTAGTGGTGGAAGGGTGAAGCACGGTGGCAGCTAAGGGTTTTTTGGCGAAAATCGCAGATCTAGTAGTGATGGGTGGCTATGGTGGTGGAGATAGGGGTTTTGGTGGTGGCGATGGGTGGTTGTGATGGGGTCTGCACTGGTGGTGATAGTGGCTACGGTTGTGGTAATGGGTGTCTGCGGTAGTGGTGGTGATGGGGGCTGCGATGGTGGTGATGGGTGACTATGGTGATGGGTGATTGTGGTGGTGATGGTGATGGGTGGTTGTGATGGTGGTGATGGGTGGCTACGGTGGTAGTGGTGATGGAGGTTGCGGTGGTGGTGATGGGTGGCTACGGTGATAGGTAGCTGTAGTGGTGATGGGTGGCTGTGAAGGTGGTGGTGGTGGTGGTGATGGGTGGCTGTGAAGGTGGTGATGGTGATGGGTGGTTGTGAAGGTGGTGATGGGTGGCTGCGGTGGTGGTGATGGGTGGCTACGATGGTGGTGATGGGGGTTGTGGTGGTGGTGATGGGGCTGCGGTGGTGGTGATGGGGCTGTGGAGGTGGTGATGGGGACTACGATGGTGGTGATGGGGACTACAGTGGTGGTGATGGGGACTACGATAGTGGTGATGGGTGGCTGCGAAGGTTGTGATGGGTGGCTGTCATGGTGGTGATGGGAATTGTGGTGGTGGTGGTGATGAGTGCTATGAAGGTGATGATGGGCAGTTGTCATGATGGTGATTAGGGGTAGTTTAGTCTTTTAAACAATAATTTTAACATGAAAACTAACGGGATCAGTCATCTGAACTCAAATGAAAATAAAAATAAAACGACAAAGATTAAAATGGAAATAAAATGAAACGTCAGGGGGCGAATGGCTATCAAATTATGTGCACAATAACATTGATGAAAGTCAATACTCAATATTTTAAATGAATTTAAACTATCATGTTTGTCAAATCACTAATTAGTTTTAAAGGTTGGTGTTCCAGTAATATAACAAAAAATATTAACCATAGATATGGCTTATGTAATTGTACTACACTACAAGTAATTTCTCATAATAATCATGTTATAGAAGTTGAGATTATATGTGGCACTAATATTGATACTCGCACTTTCATTCGACTTAGCTTCACACCTTTTGACAAGAAAAATCATTTTTAAGTTTAAAGAAGATAGTTCTCACTTCTTATATGTTTTGAATGACCATAAAGGCATACACAAAAGTCAAGAACAGTCACTTTCCCCAATCGGTTTGTATCTAACACATCTAGTTTTTACGCATGCATAACTATATATTCCACTCTTCGGAGTTTAAAGTAGAGATGTATTAAAACTTTTAGTTATAGATAAAGATGAAGTTGTTACAAATAGAACAACAAATGTTAGTGTAAAAAAAGAACTGAAAATTTGTGAAATATTATTGTAAACTTGTAATAATTTTGTTGCTAACAAAGATCGTCACAGTTATACTAATCTATTCGTTTGTTTTTTTCATTCGTGTAGTACATGAGATTCTAATCTAGTTACATTTTAATCTTAAATAAACTTTGATCATTATTTCATAAACCGTGCGTCATGACATACACAAAAAGTCATGAGAGATATCGTCTTGACCCAAATTCTTAAAGTTCGTTATATTTTCACTACCAAGCAAGCTTTTATATCTTCTAACAAAAGGGCTTGACTTCTACTCAGCTTGCCTGTTTTTTATCTAAACTTCACATCATATAAACACATGTAAATATGCTAGTCACATTGATTCGTAACTCATTCTTACAAATCAAGAAAAATACACACATTGTATACAAATTCACTCTCAAATCTAGTTCAACATATTTACTATTACACAAGATCATTAAACACATTACCAACCATAAGATGCCCAAAAAGAGATTAAACCTATGACCAACCAAAAGCATAGTCAAGAACATATACCAGGATGAGGGAAAATGGATAGAGAGCAAAGGCAATGAAAGATGTCCAGAGAGGAAAAGTGGTGTGTAAGCTTCCGAAAACACCCATCAGGATGCAAACAAGTAGAATCACAAGCACTTCGGATGAAAAATCCCATGATAATCCTCGCACGTAAACAAGTGCTAGAAATACCGATAGACAAAGTATATTATTCATTGTTACTGCGCCGTATAACTGCAACCCAAACAGAAGCCGTCAAATATAATGATTCGCATCAACATCATGTATTTATAGCTCGAAAAGTTATCATATACAATGTGTTGTGCAAACTAGTCTAAGATCTCACAATTTCAGCCAATTACTTGTGATATCGGTCGGTTACAACAAAATTTCTAAAAAGTAGAAGGGTATCACTTAAAAACACACTCAATATACCTTCAAAGAGTGCATTTAATTCCCTTAATGTTTTGGAAATGATTTTAAGGTTGTTGATTAAACTAGAAATCAAAGAACCAAAACAAAGAAGAACAACTACACTTGAATTCAATTGATTATGAAGAATGAGTTACAATGAAGAAAATCTCCCAAAACTATATCAAGAACATACAGATATAGTGCCTAAACGAACTTTAACAAACTAATATCATCACTAGTCACTCAACTAAGATAGTTGACACAAACAGTCCCTGAACTATAGTCAACCGAACATATTGACTTAAACCTTGGTGTTAACTCTATTTTACAACAAACTCCACCTTAGTGTGAATCAATGGTTTTAAGAAATATTAAGTAAACTCAAACAGTGAGACAACTTAGACCCAACAAGAGCCTTAGTTAACATGTCGGCAGCATTATCTTCCAAAGCAACAGACTGCACTTTGACTTCTTGAGAATGTACCACATCTCTGATAAAATGTAGCCTAACAATGATATGCTTGGACCTTTCATGGAAAACCTGATGTTTAGACAACTGAATGGCTCCAAGATTATCACAATACACTATAGCATCATTAGTACTGAAACCCAACTCAGTCATAAAACCTTTAAGCCATATTGCTTCTTTAACAGCCTCAGTCAAAGCCACAAATTCAGCTTCAGTTGTAGACAAAACTACTACATGCTGCAAGGTTGCTTTCTAACTTACAGTACCACCAAAAACTTTAAAAACATAACCAGTAAGAGACCTTCCCCTGTCCAGATCTTTAGCAAAATCTGAATCAACATAACCATACACAAGATGATCTTGACTATCATAATTGCCAAACACAAGACCAACCCTCTTAGTGCCATTTAGATACCTCAATATCCATTTAACACCTTCCCAATGCAACTTACCAGGGTTGCCCAAATATCGACTCACAACACTAGCAGCATACCCAAGATCCGGCCTAGTGCACACCATTAAGTACATTAAGCTACCAACTGCACTAGCATAAGGAACACTTTGCATCTTAACTGTCTCATCAGCTGACTGCGAAGAGTCTTTATTAAACAGCTTAAAATGCATAGCTAATGGGGTTACAACACTCTTACTATGATTCATGCCAAAGTTGGAAAGTACCTTATTAACATACCCCTCTTAAGTCAACCTCAAGATCCCAGCATTTCTATCTCTATGAATTTCAATACCTAAAATCTTCTTGGCTTCCCCTAAGTCCTACATATCAAATTCACACATGAGGAGTTTCTTAGTGCTATAAATCTGCGATCTATCTTTACAAGATAGCAACATGTCATCAACATACATGAGTAAGTATATGAACTTGTCCTTCTCATACTCTCTGAAGTACACACAAACATCATAGCTACTTCTGCTAAAACCATGAGTAACTACATACTCATCAAACCTCATATATTATTGCCTAGGAGACTGCTTTAAGTCATATAAGGATTTCTTAAGCAAACATACCTTACCTGCAGGTTTCTCCACCTCAAAACCTAGAGGTTGTCACATATAAATGGTCTTATCCAAGTTCCCATGTAAAAATGTTGTTTTAACATCCAGTTGATCCAATTCAAAATCATGAACTGTTGTTAGAGATAACACTACCCTTATAGAAGTATGCTTTACAACTAGGGAAAAAAATTTCATTGTAATCTACCCCAGCTAATTGGGTAAACCCCTTTACTACAAGCCTTGCTTTATATCTGGGTGGGTCTCCCTGCATGCCTTCTTTGATCTTAAACAACCATTTATAATCCACTAGTTTTTTTATCACTAGGCTTATCCACAAGAACCATTTGATCATTCATAGCAGCTAACCACCTTTCATGATCTCGAGAGTTAATGGCCTCTTCATAAGACAATGGCTCACACATGCTATCTTGTTCAGCAGCACAAAACACAAATGTTGAAGTATCTTGAGAAGACCTGTATCTGGCAAGAGGTATCACTTCCCTCATAGGTCTGTCTTTGATGTCTCCACCTCAATTTGAACATCTCCTCCGTCTTAAGCATAATCTTTATTTAGACATCCTTGACCTTCTTTTATATCCTTGTATAAAATCTCTTCTCTAAAGGTCACATCCCTACTAACTATGACCTTTGGGCTCACATCAACCAATCTCCAAAGCCTATAAACTTTAACCCCTTCTGGATACCCCAGAAATACACACTTTTAAGCCCTGGGTTCTAGTTTCCCTTGACTTACATGGGCATAAGCTAGTGACCCAAACACCTTGAGATGCTCATATCTAGCCTTCCCAGCAGTCCACACTTCCATGGGTGTCTTGATATTTATGGTAACAGATGGAGACCTATTGATCAGGTAGGTTGTAGTAGTCAAGGCCTTTGCCCAAACTGCTCAAACAATCCTGAACATATCAACATACACCTAACCTTATTTAGGAGAGTTCTATTCATTCCTTCTACTAAACCATTTTACTGTGGAGTACCTACCATAGTAAGATGTCTAGCTATACCATTTATTTTGCAAAAATGGTCAAAGTTCTTGTTGCAAAACTCAAGACCATTATCTGTTCTCAACTTTTTCACCTTTCTATCGGTTTGAGTTTCAACCATGACTTTCTACTCTTTGAACTTATCAAGAGTCTCATCTTTACTTTTCATGCAATACACCCACACTCTTCTTGAATGATCATCAATTAAAGATAGAAAATACTTGGCTCCTCCTAGTGAAGTAGTTCGGGCAAGTCCCCATAGATCAACATGAATATAGTCTAATAGATCCTTTGTCTTATGACTACTTCTGCTGAATCTTACCCTATATGTGCTTTGCCCAGAACACAGTGCTCTCAAAAACCAATGTCACAATCATTCAAGTGTCCCAACAGTTGATGTTTATTCAACTCTTTCAGACCTTGGGAGCTTATATGGCCCATTCTTTTATGCCACACCATTGCAGGAGTTTCAACTTTCTCTTCAGCAACAACCATTGAATTAACAGCTACATTTCCATCACTTTCAAACATACCAAGGGAGATTAGATTCCTCTTAAGATCAGGGATATATCTTACATGTTTAAGATCAACCACTGACCCATTATTCAAGTTGAATGTAATAGTACCTTCACCTATAGCCCTACGTGGTCTGTCATCTCCCAATTGGACTGTGCCTAGATCTTTTAGGACCAGATCCTTGAAATACCTTCTATGAGGGGTCATGTGGTAAGAGCACTCTGAATCCATGATCCATTGTTCACCATCTTCACTATCTTCACCCTTTGACATCACCGAAACATCTGAGCTTTCATATCCATCAACAGAACTTTCAAGTGAATTGTTGTCATATCCCTTAGCCTTAGTGAATTCTTGCTTCCTCTTCTTCCACTTAGGGCATTCCCTTTTGAGATGCTTGTCTGAATTACACACAAAACACCTATGTTTTCCCTTTGACTTGGATCTACCTGTGATCTTAGGATTGACTCCCCTTTAATCAGATCTACCTCTTACAACTAGTCCCTTAGAACTATCTTCTTTCCCTTCTGCCCTTTTCTATAATTCTTTTGAATTCATTGCTTCTAACACTTCTTCCATCGTCAGTGTATCCCTCCCAAACATGAGGGAGTCCACAAAATGCTCATTTGATTGGGGCAGAGAAGATAAGAATATAATGGCCCCTTATCCTCATCCTCAATCTCTACTTCAATATTTTCAAGATTAAGGATGAGTTTATTGAACTCATCCTTATGATCTTCCAATGATCTACTTGAAATCATTTGGAAGGTATACAACTGCCTCTTAAGATATCTCCTTTGAGACCTCCCTCAGAATCCTATCTCCCAAGCTCAAGATCGTTGCTGAACGAGCCTTTTCCATCATATCTTTCTTATCCTTGTCAGAGATAGTTGCAGGTAGACCGGCTTCACCTTTATGGGCATCCACCAACCCTTGATGTATTAGTAATGCTCTCATCTTCAACCTCCACAGGCTAAAATCATTCTTCCCATCAAACTTTTCAAGATCGAACTTTGTTGTTGACACCATTCTTTCACCTATTCACCGGGTTCACCTTGATTACTCAATCGATTGAGCATACGATGCTCTGATACTAATTGTTGATTAAACTAGAAATCAAAGAGCCAAAACAAAGAAGAAGAAGAACTACACTTGAATTCAATTGATTATGAAGAATGAGTTACATTGAAGAAAATCTCCCGAAACTATATCAAGAGCATATAGATATAGTGCTTAAATGAACTTTAACAAACTAATTTCATCACTAGTCACTCAACTAAGATAGTTGACACAAACAGTCCCTGAACTATAGTCAACCGAACATATTGACTTAAACCTTGATATTAACACTATTTTACAACAAAGGCGGGCTTATATAAATGGGAGGGCTTGAGGGAGTTAACCGATAAATCAAATAATGTTTGAGGATTTAACCACTTACATTTATATAGTTTTACACTTTGACCCAAAAGAACAAGGACTTAAGGCGATCACAAATAAATAGTTGAGGAACTTAACCACCCTTTTCACAAATACTTCAATTTAACTTCAAAAGTTTCATTAGTTGTTTCAATTTCAATTCAAAATTTTTATTAATTTCAACTTCTGTCCAAATATATGAAATTTTTGGATTGATATTGAAACAAATGATTAGAACTTTTGGACTAAAATTGATGTTTTAAACTTTTGAAGGAAAATGGTTATTTCTGTCAAAACTCAAGGTGGAAATTTGAATTTAACGCAAAGAAAAAAAACACATTATTTAACCACCAACAACCTGTTAAGAGCTATGCTTGCCATTACCAAAAAATTAAGCTCAAAGGAAAAAGGAAAAAGGTCAAAAGTCACCCAAAGTGTACCATGATTGCATCTAGCTAAAATTTTCTTTTCAAATCACATAAGTAAAATAATTTCCTAAAAGGAAAACGGGTCATGCAATGTAAAGATTCCTAAACTGTATTTGTAGTGGTTACAGCTTGTTGCACTTTTTGTTTCTAAAAATTAAACAATTAGTCTAACGTGAACCCACCATGACACCACGACAAGTAAAAAAAACCACCAGTTTTGATACTAAACATGCCCAATTTTGCACCTCGAATGAAATCTAAATGATGTAGGAGAGACACAAACCTCTGAAAACGTAAGAGATGCAGATCTCTGCTTCTTGCGTGTCGCAAAGATGATTGCAGAAACTGCTTCACTAGAGTTGGTTGCTAAAGGCAAGAAAATAAAAGAAATGAAAAAAGAAGGAATACTTGTAGCAGTGGAAAAACTGCCAACAGCATCTACTAGAGGATCAGCAAAAGCAGCTGCAATAAGAGTGCCCAGTAATAGATATAAAATAGCTTTAATTGATGTTCCGCGCGGATCATCAACCCCTTCCTCTTCATCATCTTCACCACCATCATCTCCTAATAAATCATGTGCTTTCTTCGTCTCCTGAGAAATACATTCTATTATAAAATTCAAAAAAAAAAAAAAAAAAAAAAAAAAGATTTGTGGTCTCCTGACCCGAGCTGACCAGGTTACCTCATAATATTCATGGATGTACTTCAATGTGTCGGGACCAGCAATATGAGCATCTATTTTGGAACCCTTGGCTTCCTCAAGCCATTTCCCAATTCCAACGATGAATTCTTCAAAATCAACCTGATTATTCTCAGATGCGTCGAAATCTTTCATAACTTTATCAACAGCATCATCTTCGTTTAAATTTATTTCGTATAACCGCATTCCTAAAAGCAGTGCCTTTAGTTCAGAATCTGAAAGGCGTGCATCTCCATCTGAGTCGATGGACTTAAATAGCCTGTCATTGATTTTTGTAAAAACTTATTAAATTTGGGTTCAGATGCAAGTATAAAAATGATTGTGAAAGAACTGACTTATCAAGAACATCGATGTTAGGTTTTCCATGATCATCCATGAGCCTTCCGAGTGCACGCATTTTTAAGTACCTGAGAAGTCTAGATCTTACATGCTTGTGCTTTGCGAAGGCAAGGCGTCTTCTCTGCAATGTAGGCTGAATAACCTGAAAAATGCATGAAAAATATTCATCCGCTAACCAAACACCACGATCTAGAACAATAATCCTCATATCTTTAAAAAATGTATTGCAGAATCGATATTAACCTGATAAATACAGTAAGCGATTAAAAGAGAAACGGAGACAATAAGACCAAGTAAAACTGCCAAGTGTCTACCAGAATCTGAATGTATAATTTGTGGGAATTGGACGACAATGAAGGGGAGCACAGATACCGCCATAATCATGGCAGAATAGCTTGTCCAAATATCAGTACTCACACCAGATCCTGCAGTATAAAACATACAACATAGTCATGAACCCCTCAATATGCGCTTGATTATGATTTCAAGAAACAAAGAATTAATTACGAGTGATATTGGACAAGATGAAGCACGAACCTACTAAGTTAAACCCTTTAGTATCTTGGTTATCTACAGCAACCGAGTTTTGTATATCACACTTGCCAACAGTGATGCAGGCTCCCCATATTACAGTCATAAGCATGACCGTCGAACCAGCTAATAAACCCATTCCTACAGAGACCTGCTCCTGAGCAACATCAACACTTCCAGATAGTCCAGAAACTACAAGACACAAGTAAATCATAAGGTGTACTCATACAGAACATACATGAGTATAAATGTTCAATGTTATGGAAGATAACTTGAAAGGACAAAACATATGTTGTCAGTAAACTGAACAAGAAAATCCTAATAACAAAATGCTTAAGTACTTCTCTAAGCCCCAATGAAGCAGTTCTAATAAGTACTTTTCATAGAGGTTGTAGTTGATTACTCAAAGTCAAACATATACAAGTGCTCCATTTCCAGGATTTAGCTAACCAACTTAAGCAGTGTTGCAAAGATCAACGGCTAGCACTGATTAACCGGCCACTAATCACTCAATTAATCAATCAAATGTCAATATTGGTCAAAATTGGCCAAAATCGTAGAAAATGGGTCAAAATTAAAAAATTATACATATAATTTTGAAATATATAGTATATATATTTATAAATTTGAATATTAACATATAAAATTTCAATCCGATTAATTCCAACTAATACCCATTAATCCTGATTAATCGCTAGTAGGTGGCCCACTACCCGACTAGCGCCTAGCAATTTTTACAACCATAAACTTAACTTATATAACTCTCCAACTTAAAATAGACTATTTCGATCAAATCTGCCAAGAAGAAGTGCGATTTTCTCCCCACTCAGCCATGGATATCAGCAGGGAACTAATATAAAGCTTCCAAACAGACAGTATCTAAGTATAGCAGCTCACTATCCAAACAAAATGAAGAAAAGCTAATTAAAAGCGAAGAATAACATAAATGATAAACTACTACTAATTCGCGTGAAGTACTCAGAATTTGTTCAAAATCACATAGAAAAAGACAAGGTGGAGAAGCATCAACTGGAACATCGATCAACTAATCAAAGCAAGTAAAGTAACTTCAGAATACACACAATTCACATCACACTACTGGATCTAACCAAGCAAAACCGAGGATGTTTATGTAGTTTTGTAATGCGATTCGTACCGAGGATGAGCATAGCGTCGGGAAGAGCACCGAGGGTGGGGAGCAAGAGACCACCAACAAGCCCTGGGCCTAAGATTTCCAACAGCAGCACACTGCCGGTGGAGAGGTAGGTGGCTCCGAGGAACATGAGGTAACCATACACCATAATAAGGAACAGATTGCCGAGGGCTGTGGTGGTGCAAGGCATGAAGCCGTACGACTGATCGCATGTTTCTGATTCTTCAGGCGAATCGAAGGGGTTGAGATGAAGTATGCTTTTGTTGTGTGCATCGTCAAGGCCGTCGTCGGTGAGAAGATCGGATGAAGAGGTGGTGGTGGTGGTGGCGGTGGTGGTGATTAGACGGCCGGCGACGGTGAGGTTGAAGACGAGGAAAGTGGTGACTGTGATTGTGAAAAGCGGAGTGTAGGCCATGTGGTGGACGTAGACGAAAGGTGATGGGATCTGTCACTCTTGAGTGCGTTTCAACTTTGAAACATCTTTTTTTATACCAGGCAAGTTGAGATGGTAAAAAGAATCCATCGACAAAGGTTAAAATAATAAGGGGGTGTTCCGTATGCAGGAATTCAATGAAATTAGAATCTGAATTTTATGATCATTGTGTTTGATTGGTAGAATTTCATTGAAATTAGAATTTGAATTCCATTCTTAATGTGTTTGATTGCGAAAGGAATTGGAATTGAAATTATAATTAATTCCTTCAAATTCCTTCAAACGAAGGATTTCAAAATTCTTCCAATTATTGAAGGAATTCAAATTCCACCGACGCCGCCTCCGCCACTTACCACACCGCCCACCGCCAACTGACACTACCGACGACCCTCGCTGACGACGGCGACCTCCGACCACCGCCACCGACCCCCGACCCCGACCCCGACCGCCGCCTGCCGCCTGCCGCCGATCCCGATTGCCGACTCCCCCGACCGCCACCCGCCGCCGCTGCTTCCGACCGTCGTCCTGACCACCGCCGCCCCGACCGCCGACTACCGCCAGTCGCCAACCCCGACCGCCGCCAACACGGCCCGACCTCGAAACACAAGACTGCCGACCACCGGCGCCCCCGACCACCATTGCCCGTCTTCGATCCCGCTTGTTGCCGACCATGACCATCACCGACGCCGCACGACGCCGACGCCCCCCAGGACCGTCGACCGCCGCCGCCCCCCAGGACCGTCGACCGCCGCCGCCCCCAATCGGCGACCATTGCCACCCCTGACCGTTGACTGTCACCGACCACCGCTGCCGACCCGCGTCGATTTAGACGCGCTCGACGGAGACTGCTGGTTCTTAACGACGGGGCGTGATCGGTTGGTGGTGGCGGTGGGGTACAGTTGGTTTTCAGCAACGGGCGCGGTCGTTGGGTGCGGTTGGTTGTCGCGGTCGATTGTCGGCGGTGACGACAGCGGCGGTCGATGGTATGTAGCGGCGGTGATCAATGGTCATGGAGGTGGCATCGGTTTGCAATGGGTGATAAATTCCAATTCCTTTATGTGTGTTTTGTCATTAAAAATGTATTTAGAATTTAAATTCCCTTTAAAGATTCCAATTCCATTGAATTCCAAATCCTTTGGAAACTATTGAATTTCAAATACAATTCCTTCTAATTCCAATTCAAATTCCAATTCCAATTCCAATTTCAACGAATTCCACGAACCAAACGCCCCCTAACTGTTTTTCTTTTGTTTTTTTTACTAGCTTGCTACATAATTTTAATAAAAATAATAAACTAATAATTATTTTATTTAAAAGTTATTAAATAATTTTTTGAGATAAAATATAATCAAAATTGTTATAATTGCAAACTATTTTAAACCCATCCCAATTTTATGAGCTTTAAGGTTTGATAATTATGTATAAATATATGATGTATGTATTGTATATTGTAACTCTAATCAATATAATGCAGTTTTTTCTCTTTTTCTTCTCTCCTGTTTATTTCTTATTTACAACATGTTATCATCACGTAGTCTTTCTCCAAAAACCCTAATTCCCTCTCATACTGTTCGGTTGGACAACCCTTATAGCGATAACCAATATCTCTATTATTATGTGCTTGTTTACTACGTTGCCACACATGGAGAAGACATCACCATTACTAGAAGACGGTAAGGATGTAGGACCATCGGAGAAGACATCCTGGTATGCATGGTGGTTGGAAGGTAATATCAGAAGATTATAAGGCTGATACAACCAAAGAAGCCAAAACAACCAAAGGTCACTGGACGTACAAAGGTAGAAGTGCTTCGGAAGTTTTACACACTACATCAGAAAATACTCTAAGTGTAAAATCTTCCGAAGCCAAACTCCAAATCTTTCAAAGCCAAAGATGAAGTCTTCCGAAGCTTCAGAGACAAAGTCTTTCGAAGCCATTTTGCTGTGAAGACTGATTTCTTCCGAAGACAGAGAAAGACATGCTTTTCTCTGATCTACTTTACATAAAGCTGACACACTTTCCGCTGCAGCTCTGAAGACTCACCAACTTGTATGAGTTGGTGAAAAGTCCATGCTTTGGAAACTGTAGATAAAGGTCTTTGTCTGTAACTTCCTACTTTTATACCTGTAAACCTTTTGTAATAGAAAAGGATGTGAGCTATGGCATGTCATAGTCACTAGTCAAAAGGCAATCTGTCTTTTGACTTTAGATTGATCTTGTTGTCTAGATTAGTCAATTCCAGCTGTCCTTCTAAGTATTGATGGTTGTAGGATATAGTATAAAGAGTCTCAGGTTCTTGTAATTTAGATATGCTTTGTAACACTTGTAATAGGACTTGAGAGCCATATACAACACTCCTTGAAAACCATATTTCTGTGTTATTGTTGCTTGTTCTATCTCATTAATTACTTGTGTTCGTAGTATCCTCATAATCAAACCCGGATCCCTATTTGATCTGTTAAGTGTTCCAAGTCTCTCCTCATTGTGAAACTGATTGTGTTAGGCATCCTTACTCGGTCCTGCAATTGGTATGAGAGCATTTTAGGCTCTTGATTGTAAGATCTCACCATTTTTAATCCTCTCAGTTTCACAGTTCACTTGACATCTCAAATGGCAGCTATCATAAAGGCTGATATGGAAACTGGTACAATGACAAAGTCCCCACAGATCACTCCTGAAGACTTTGATACTTGGTGTCAAAGAATGGAAGGCTTTATCAAGTCTCAAGACTCCAGGATGTGGGGGTCTGTTATCAATGGACCTCATGTACCATCCACCTCTTTAGCTACTGCTGGTGGTGGTATGATACCAAAGGAAGTGGATGACTATTCTGATGAAGACTGGAAGAAGATTGATATTGATCAGAAAGCCATGACCACCCTCCAAACTGCTCTTCCAAACTCTATCTACAAAGGCTTCAAGAAGTGCAAGACTGCCAAGCAACTCTAGGATGCACTGAAGCTGATGTATGAGGGGTCTGATAATGCAAAAGAAAACAAGAAAGACCTCTTAAAGCAGCAGTTTGAGAACTTCACCTTCATGATAGGTGAAACCATGACTCAACAATATTTCAGGTATGTTGAGATTGTGGATACTCTGGCGGATGTTGGAGTAACTCTTGAGAACAGGGACATTGTGAGGAAGTTCATGTCCTCTCTTCCCAGACAATGGACACACTATTGTGTGGTCATCAAGCGGACTGAGAACCTCAAGACCCTTAGTCTCACAGAGTTGTATGGTATCCTCAGTGGCTACCAGATGGAGATGAACATGCAAAATCCATCTGGTAACTCCAACAACCAGCAGAGTTCAACCCTTCATATGGTTGAAAGGAATTATAGAGAACCATAGCACCATCTCATCTGCTACCCTGACAAATCACAAAAGGGTCCTTTCATCACCTTTTCGGAGACACCAAGGGAAGGCTACATCCCTGGAAGCCCATTTCATGAGACAAGTTCTTCACAAGCTTTTGTGTCTTCTAATGAAAGTTCAGGCAACTTTCTCTTCACCCTTGAAGATCTGGACTGTATCTATCCAGATGATCTGGAGTATATGGAAATAGTCCAGCAAATGGCTCTTCTTACTCATAAGGCCAACAAGTTTTATAAGAGGACTGGAAGGAAGTTTCCTAGCAATGCAGCCAGTGGAAAGTTTGGGCTTGATAAAAGCAAAGTGAAGTGTTACAACTGTAACCAAATGGGACACTTTGCCAGAGAGTGCAAGGCACCAAGGTCAAATGGTGGGCAAGCACAAACAAGGCCAAACTACACTGAAGGAGCTCACTAGAATGAGAAGCCAAGACAGCAAGCCGCAGTTGCTGTTGAAGAAGGAGGCTTTGACTGGAGCTTTCAGGTGGAAGATGCATCTCCAAACCAAGCATTGATGGCAGATCATGATGAAGCCAAGGTATTGGAACATCTCTGTACACTTGAATGTATTGCTAAAGTTAATAGATACAGGTCCTATAACTTAGAGATGAGATCTGATCTTGAATCCTTAAATATCTTAAAAGTTGATTTTAAAAGAGCTGAAAATGATTATAAACTTAAGATAGAAGATCTAGAGAAAACCATTTCAACTCTTAAGCATGAGCACACTAAGTACAGGACTCAAATTAAAGATCTTATCTCAAAGTTAACTAAATGCCAGGCTGAGCTTGTGATCAACAAAGCCAGGGTAGAAATTCTTGAAGAAGAGACCTTCAAGAACATAATATCCTCATCCCTACATGCAAAAGTTTGTTATCAGAATAAGCAAGGACTGGGATCTACTGAGATAGCTCCTCCACACACTCTATTGTCTATAAGATCTCCAAGGTGTGGAACTTGTGAAGATGAGCTTCCCCTCATAGACCCCATTGTTGAAGAGGATGAAGAGGAGATAGTGAAGGATGACTCTGAGAAGAGTGAAGAAGATCATCTTAAGAAGGGTCACTATTCTCCTGAGGAGAGGAAGGAGTCTGGAATGACCAATTCAAAGAGAAAGAACTTGATCAGAAGAGCTAAGAGAAGATCAAAGAAGGCTTAAGAGATCAAGGCCACTTTTGACTCCAAGCAAAAACAAGTGTTCATTTCTGTAGGGTTTGAAGTGGTAAAGCCTGAACCATCCAGCTCCAAGAGCAAGCCTCTCCCTAAGAAGTTTGTTGCATCATCTGTGAAGATGAAGATGGAGAAGGAAAGTGATCAAACTCAGTCTTGCTCTCAAAAGAAGACTCCCAGAAGGAAGCAAGTGGATTGCATCATGTGTGGTAGTTCTTCTAATCTGGCTAAGGATTGCATCTACAATCCCAAAAGCACTATCCATATGGTCAAAGAGAAAGCTTCTGGGAAGAAGAAGGAAAAGCAAGCTTCGGAAGGAAAATCTGTTTCCTTCGAAAGCTCCAAAGTGAAGAAGAAGACAAGTGAGAACTTGCCTTCGGAAGAAATTTTGGTCTCGGAAGAAAGGAATGCTTCCGAAGTACTAAAGCATGCTGTAGTGAAAGCAAGATCTTTCGAAGGCCCAGTATCCAAAACTTCAGAAGTTATTGAAACTTTCGAGGTGTTGAAGGTCAAGTCCAATCTTCCAAAGATGGTGTGGAAGATGAAAAAAGACCTAGTGATTGAGAGTTCTTCATCAACAGCAACTAATGATCCTCAAAGCTTGAATATAGGATCTGTTACTGTTACATTGTCTTCAGGTCACTTTGAAAAGCCCAAGACCAATAAGGCTTGGGTTTTCAAGTGTAACTAACCACTTTTTTTTGTGCAGGAACAACTAAAGACCAAGGAAAATATGTGAATCATTAATAGTGGCTGTTCCAGGCACATGACTGACAATGGTTCTTTGCTTCACAATTTTGAGAAAATTGATGGAGGACCAGTTGCTTTTGGAGGAGATGCTGGTGGTTACATCACTGGAAGGGGTATGGTCATAAATGGTAAGCTCACCATTGAGAAGGTAAATTTTGTTAAGGAGCTTGGATACAATCTACTGAGTGTATCCCAATTTTGTGATCAGAGACACAACATGCTCTTTACTGAGCATGAGTCTCAAGCCCGGGGTAGTTATTTCTCAAGAGCATATCCTGCTCAGAGCCCCCAGGAAAGGAAACATGTATAAGTTGGACTTGCAGAAAACATCTCCCTTAGTAGAGGTTTCTTGCTTTCTATCTAAAGCAAATAGTGATGAGTCTTTCATATGCATAAAAGAATGTGCCATGTAAACTTTAAGAATATGAATAAATTAATTAAGAATGATTTGGTAACTAGAATGCCAAAGAAAGAGTTTACAAGTAATGATCATTGTGTTGCATGCCTGAAAGGAAAACAACACAAAGTGTCTCACAAGCCAAAGGAAAAGAACTCTATCACTACTCCCCTACACTTATTACACGTGGATCTCTTTGGCCCTACCAGTGTAATGAGTTTAGGAAGGAACTCATATTGTTTAATGATCACAGATGATTTCATAAGATAAAGAACTCAGGATGATGAGACTCCTGAGATCTTGAAGAACGTCATTCCGAAAATTGAGAAGCAGTCTGATCACAAGGTCAAGACCATAAGATGTGATCAAGGAACAGAATTTAAGAACCAAATCTTTGATACATTTTGTGATGAAAAGGGTATTACAAGACAATATAGTGCTCCCAGGACTCCTCAGCAAAATGGTGTTGCTGAGAGGAGAAACAGAACACTTATTGAAGCTGCAAGAACCATATTGTCTGACTCTAAACTGCCTATCACCTTCTGGGCAGAGGCAGTTAACACAGCCTGCTATGCGTAAAATAGAGTTTTAGTGGTTAAGACTCATGGTAAGACTCCTTATGAGCTGTGGCATAAAATGAGACCATTTATTGGTTTCCTCAGGTCATTTGGATGTCCTTGCACCATCTTGAATACCAAAGATCAAGTAGCCAAATTTGATGAGAAGTCAAATGATGAACACTTTATTGGATATTCTTCCCAAGCTATGGCTTATAGAGTATACACTCTTGGAACTAGAGTAGTTGAGGAGTCAGCCAATGTGACCTTCAATGAGCACACTCGTAGTATTAAAGGTTCTGGTCCGGATTGGCTATTTGATCTTGACTTAGTTACCAAGTGTTTTAACAAGTCTTGTGAGAATGTTTCAGGATCTATAGATAACATATCAACAGGAGATCCCAACCCAAGATTTGAGCTGAAAAGACCAAGCAAGATTACTACTTCAGCTCCATTGGTGACTAACCCACAAATGAAGATCCTATCAGCACAAACATGACAAATTTAGCTGATACATCTGAGATGCCTTCAAATTCCAGCTTAGAGGTTCAAAAATCATGTGAAGGAGCTTCAAATGTAGGAGGAAATGGAGGTGGTGATAGTGATCAAGAATTTCTTGAACCACTTCATAGAAGACAACATAAATGATGTCACACACTCATTGGATAAAGTCTCACTTGATAAGTGTGTTGATGTAGTGGGTGACACTCTATTGCCGG
Source organism: Flaveria sonorensis (assembly GCA_025506505.1). Taxonomy (NCBI): domain Eukaryota; kingdom Viridiplantae; phylum Streptophyta; class Magnoliopsida; order Asterales; family Asteraceae; genus Flaveria; species Flaveria sonorensis. The sequence continues at coordinate 41,161,340 of CM046428.1, forward strand.
ATCTGAATTTCTCTAATCTAGATCTTTCAAATCAGCTTGTTATGATCCCTTAACTCAGGATCCACAAGTCACACCCCACCATAAACGTCATTAGAAATGTTGATACAGGGGTAAGAACAAGAGGACAAACCCATGACAAAAATGTTTGTCTATATTCTTGCTTCTTGTCCCAAGTAGAGCCAAAGAAAGTTGATGAGGCTTTGAAAGATGGAAGCTGGGTTGAAGCAATGCAAGAGGTGATGCTTCAATTCAAAAGACCAAAGGTTTGGAACCTATGAACTCTTCCTCATGGGAAGACTGTCATAGGAACCAAGTGGGTTTTTAGGAACAAGAAGGATGATAGAGGACTTGTCATCAAGAACAAGGCAAGACTAGTTGTTCAAGGGTACACACAAGAAGAGGGAATTGATTACATAGATGTTTTTGCTCCTGTGGCAAGACTTGAAGTTGTAAGAATATTCCTGGCTTTTGCTGCATCCAAGGATTTCAAGGTCTACCAACTTGATGTCAAGTGTGCTTTTCTGTATGGGGTGTGTATGTCAAACAACCACCTGGCTTTGCAAAACTAGATCATCCTGTTTATGTCTGCAAGCTTGATAAAGCTCTTTATGGGCTGCACCAACCTCCAAGGAAGTGTATGAGACACTATCTCAGTATCTCTGTCAACATGGTTACAAGAGGGGTACTATAGATGGAACTCTCTTCATCAAAGGAACAGGGAATGACTTAATGCTGGTTCAAGTATATATGGATGACATTATCTTCGGGTCAACTAATCCAAAGCTCTGCAAAGACTTTGTGAGGCTGATAAAGAATAGATTTGAAAGGAGTGCCATGGGAGAACTAAATTTCTTTCTGGGAATTCAAAGGAAGCAAGTTGACAATGGCATCTTCATAAGTCATTCAAAGTATGTACAAGACATACTTACAAGATTCAACATGACTGAATGTAAGGTTGCTAAGACACCCATAGCCAGAAACCACTCCCCAGGACCTAATCTTGAGGGAAGTTTTTGGATGAACATCTTTACAGGCCTATGATTGGGTCTCTTATGTACCTAACAGCTAGCAGGACTGATATCATGTTTGCCACATGCATCTATGCAAGATATTAAGCCAACCCCAAGATGTCACACCTGGTTGCTATCAAGAGGATTCTTAGATATCTCAAAGGTGCTCCCAAGCTTGGCCTTTAGTATCCAAAGAGTTCTGACTTCAATCTGTATGCTTATACAGATAGTGACTATGGTGGTTGAAACATGACTACAAAGTCCACATCTGGGGGATGTCAATTCCTTAGTGGAAGGATTGTCTCAAGGCAATGCAAGAAACAATCCTATGTCTCTGTATCAACTGCTGAGGCTGAATACATTGCTGCTGCAAGTTACTGTGCTCAAGTGCTTTGGATTCAGAATCAGATGATGGACTATGGATTCAACTTCAAAAAGACTCCCATCCATATAGACAACAATAGTGGTATCTCCATTACAAGAATCCTGTGCAGCACTCAAGGACCAACACATCAACATCAGGTATCATTTGATTAGAGATAATTTTGAGAAGGGATTAATCAAATTAGTCAAAGTTAACACAAATGACATATGGTGATCTGTTCACTAAAGCTTTTGATGAACAAAGATTCAAATATCTCGTATCAGCTATTGGGATGATTAACTTTGAGTAGATTTTCTTAAAAAACTTAAATCAACTTTATTTCTAAAACCTGTGTGTCCTAAGTTGTCTATTTTATCACCTTCATAAGCCCAGTTTATTTTGGAGGAAATTTTTTTTATGATATTCCTTAGATTTTTGAAAAATTTTCAAACATATTTTCCTTTAAAAGATTTCAAGTTGACTTCGGAAGAAATTTATGTCTTCAAATCAACAAACTACTTATAAGAAATTTAACTTCGGAAGAAATTCTGAGAATATCTTCCGAAGCTTAAATATGTTTCTAAGTACTTACATGTATTTGAAGGACAAATATCTTCCGAAAGCAATTAAGTCTCGAAATATTTATTCTCTTTAGAATAAAACTCCCAATTCTTAATATCTTCCGAAACCAAATATGTGTCGGAAGAAAAAAAAAATTCTAAGTATTTTTCTTCCGAAGCCAAATTTTCACAACTCTTAAGAATATCTTCCGAAGCCAAATTGCCTTCGGAAGCTTTTTCTTAAAATCTTCCGAAGCTAAAGTACCTTCGGAAGATTTTCAACTTCCAAAATAACTACCTTTTTGGGCACTTTTTCAGAGGTGGGACCTACTTTCGGATTTCAAAGTTTATCCTTTTGCATTAACTTTGTTTCAAATCCATTTCATATATATTCTCAAATGTTTCCCCCTCTTCTCACTCTTCTCTTCATCTACATTGTTCTCTAACCTAATTTCACCTTCAAACCACTTTTGTTCTTATCTTTCTTCACCGAAAAGCTAATTCAAATAGCAAACCTTGACCATAGAAATCAACACGATTTTTCCATGCATCTTAACAGGCAACATAATCAAGTTGCTCTATTAGACTGAGAAAGATCCAGGTTTCTCAGAGGTTTGTCGCTACCTTTCTTTGACCAACTACTTCACTTCCCTCACTATTGATCCTCCTCTCTATGAGGATCATTTGTTGGAGTTCTGGCGGACCTGCGAAGAGGTCACCATGGACGGGGAGAAGGCACTGTCTGCCATAGTGCAGGGAGGACAATCTTCATCACTCTGGCCACCATAAACACACATCTTCTGTTGGATGATGTAGAAGGTGACTTGTCCTTCTCAAAAGCTACAGTCAACCACTCCTTTATGCAAATAGGCTATGAGGGTGACTTCTCAGTCAAAACCTTCAGGAAGAGGAAGGTCTCATCCCAATGGAAGTACCTCCTTCATGTTGTCATGCACAGCTTGTCTAACAAGCTTGGAGGATGGGATCAGATTCCAGAAGACCTCTCCTTCATAGTCCATGGAATGGTTCAGGGGGTCAAGTTCAGGTATTCTGAATTTTTATATACCAATTTTCTTTCTAACTTGGACTCCCTAAAGTATTACATATTCCCTAGATATGTCCAGCACATTCTCAACTATGAACTGGGCACACAGTTGAGGGGAACAGGTAATATTCTTAAATTGGGACAAATGAAGCCCGACATCTTCAAAATAATGAGGAAGCCAACTGTTGGCTTCTCTGGGGTAGAAACAGCCCTTGCCCAAAAAATGTTTGAGCTCATTGCTCAAGGTGGCAACCTAGCAGCACCAGCTAGTGTTGAACCCACACCTTCTATCTCTCAACCACACATACAGCCCACAATAACCATCACCTACCAGAGAAAAACCAAATGAACCCCTACACATGCTATTCAGCTTGTGCAGGCCCCCATATCACTAACCTTACAGGAGGAAGTGGACACTCGAGCTCCCACTTCCTCTGAGGAGCAAACCACTCACATCTCTTATATGATCAGTGTTGAGGTTCCTCATCCTCAGTCTGATGAGCTCACACCCCAAACAGCCTTAAGCCTTCACTCAGAGTCTCAATACTCTAGTGAACAACCTTCCAGGGAAAGTTACCATCCCCAGCCGCTAGATCTAAACCAACCAATTCCTAGCCTTGACTTCTATGATGATGAAGACATGGCATTCAACGAGTACCATGAGTCTCTCTTCTCCACACCTACTCAAGGAGAGATGAGTACCCCTGTCTTACCCAGGTCTATCCCACATCATTCACCTATCCCTAAGGTGGATTTCCCTAAACCTATTTAGGAGATCCATATGGAAGAGGCTCTCACTTCAGCAAGTGATTACATCTTTAAGACCTCAACCATGGAAACCCGGCCTTTTGACACTTCTCTTGAAGCTGTCATAAGGCAGGGGAAATCCAGCAGCCAAGAACAATATGCTGGTGATAAGGAGGAGGATCTTGGTCAAATTCTCTCATCCCCCCATGATTCTTCTGCTGAGGATGAGGGGATTCTGAAACTAAAGGTGCAAAAACTAACTCAAACATGCACCTATTTAGCCTTAAAGATAAGTCACCTGGAATCTCAGGTGGCTATCTTAGAAAGAAGGGTCAATGACCAACAACTTGAGATCACCGATCTCAAGGGCCAGCTAGTTGAGAGACCACCAAGGCGAACTCAACCAGGTCCACAAGAACCTGTGAATGTGACAGACTCAACCCCCAGCTCACTTATGCAAGAAGGTGATGCTACCAAAAAGGGGGAGAAAGTCCAAACAGTCACAGAACCTGGGAGTTCCTCTCAGAGTATGGACATAGAGGATTCACCACCCTCTCTTGCAATAGTTCATACTCAGCAAAAGTCTACATGGATGTAGACTCTCTCATTCAAAGTCTATTTGAGGAGGGTACACCCAGAGCCATATCTACCCTATCTCCTCACTCTGAGATACCAATCATAGGATGGAGGTATGACACAGAAAGAAGAGCTCTCATCATCTTTAGAACTCAGGGTCAACAAGAAACTTTCAACTTTTCAAACCTAAGTTTCTATGAGTGCATAAATCTGGTTGATCTTCCACTTGTCAACCCAGCCAAAACAGACAAGCTGGAAGACCAGCAGACTGGATACAAGAAAGGGTGCTAGAAGAGTTCAAGATGAGATCAAGATTATATAAATAGAGGATAGCAGGTGAGATCTTTGGTCAACTGGATGTTAAGATGGACCCTAAGATTAGCTTCAAAGGGAAAACCTTGACTGAAGGCCCAGAGGTTGAACCTGTGAACCTTGAGATAGGATCTCCTTCTGCACCCAGTACCCTTAGTGAAGCACCAGCTAGTGATAGTGCTCCACAACCACTCTCTGGCCAGAGCTTGACTGCTGAACCAAGCAATGAAGGCCAAAGTTCTCTCCACCCTGAGTCACCAAGGCTTGTGCATGACAAATAGAAGAGGAAAATGACCTCTGAGGAGTTAGAGGAGGAGAAGAGAGAGAGAGGAAGAGGAAGCTAAGGGGAGAGAGTTCAGGAGGGTCTTCAGGCTTCATGCAACCTGCTATCCGAGCTGCCCCCAGGCCAAACACTCAAGAGGATGAGTTGGGGGAAGCTAGGCTAAACTATCTGGGGACCAGGAACTATAATGTTGATGAACTCATATCTCTCCCCTTAGAAGAGTTGAATGAGCTGGCTGACACTAAGCTGTCAAAGGAGAGGAGGGAGGCAGAGGATGCAGCATTGCTCCTCAAGATTAAGGAAGAAAGGAGACTGAAAAGGCTCTACAAACATGCTCCTGTCCTCTCCCCAGTTCAAGAAAGTCCTGAGACAGATAGGAAAGCTGAAAGAATGAATATGATCAACTACCTAAGTGCCACAAGACTCTATCAGGCAGCTGTATTTCTTCCCTTATCCTTTGAGTACATAGAGTTTGAATATCTCAAGCAGATGGAGGAATAAGCCACAAAAGAAAGAAAAGCTGTTAAGCTGCAAGGTCAAGGGCCATCATCCACAAAAGCCAAAAGAAGTCTGAAGATAGAAAAAGGATGATGAGCTTCTTGAAGCTGTACAGATTCTCCGGAAAGAGCTTTGGTCCTATGTCTCTATCCACCATCGATGAGCATATAAGAGTGATCAACCAAAAGATTAAAAGGGAAGAGCTTGTAGATTTGCATTCTCTACCAAGTCTAGCTCAACCTGAAGTTGAGGTGAAGGTTAAACCCCCTGAGACAACACAACCTGATCCTAGAGCTGCATCTCAGCCAACTTCATCTTCTGATCCGCAGCAGGGTTCTCCTCTCTCTCCATCTAAACCTGTGAGAGAAGAGATCCTAACTGAGAGGGACACAACAGAACAATCTAGTGCTGAAGACCAGTCATCTCAGTTAAAAACTTCAAAGAGGAGGAAAAGGATGGCCAAGAAAATTGTTTCAAAGAAGAAGAAAACCAAGACATCCACCTCCACATCTCAGGATAAGTCAGAGCATCCTGAGGAAGTGCATGAAGAGGCTGCTCAACCAACTCCTATTCAAGTAGAGCCTCTTGCCATTAGAAGATCCATCTTGTTCTGGAGTTTTGCTGCCAATCCGGACAGATGGTGAGTCATCAGATATCAAGGAGGTCAAGATGTCTACTTTTGGCAAGACATGCTTGATCTTCCTCTACATGATCTCTATGATATGAGAAGATACTATGAAAGTCTGAAGGATCCTGACCAGATGATGAAGAGAGGTTTGGTCTTGATCCGAATGAGGACTATCAACATCTGAAGTACTTCTCTGTTTTGGTAGCATCAGCCTAGGGGGAGTTTGTAAGGTAATATCAGCAGATTATAAGGCTGATGCAACTAAAGAAGCCAAAACAACCAAAGGTCTTCCTGTATGCTTGCACTGACATACAAAGGTAGAAGTGCTTCAGAAGTTTTACACACTACATCAGAAAATACTCTAAGTGTAAAATCTTCCAAAGCCAAAGTCCAAATCTTCCGAAGCCAAAGATGAAGTCTTCCGAAGCTTTAGAGACAAAGTCTTTCGAAGCTTTGTAACACTTGTAATAGAACTTGAGAGCAATATACAACACTCCTTGAAAACCATATTTCTATGTTATTGTTGCTTATTCTGTCTCATTACTTACTTGTGTTCGTAGTATCCTCATAATCAAACCCGGTTCCCTATTTGAACTGTTAAGTGTTCCAAGTCTCTCCTCATTGTGAAACTGATTGTGTTAGGCACCCTTACCCGGTCCTGCAGTGGTATTTTGTTTTTCAACATCGATATGATATATTCTCCGACAATAAGGTACGGTTTCAATCATATACTTAATTTATACATATGTTGATTAATCTTATGCTTAATTTATACATATATAGATACACTCTATATAGAGTCTTATGCCTTATTGAATTTCTCTGTCACACTAAAATCCGCTTAGCTTTTATTTTTCAGATAAATTTTGACCACTAACACGTAACTGGTGACTGCGGGCCATCAAAAATTTCAACCCTCTCCTATTCCCTTGGTTTTTACATTTTGCCTCCATTGACTTCTCTGTTCTTTACGTTTGTCTCTACTTGCTCTCTCGCCACCACGACTGATGTCGTGAACCACCTATGATAGATCAAAATTCAATTGTATCTTTAATGACTATAGGTCGATTCAGCTCTGTTAGATGCCTAGGATTTTTTGGCCGAGTTAAGGCGGTTCAATTTATCAATAAGAAGTTGCAGGAGAACCCGTAAGAGCCACTTGAGGTTTGTTTGAAGCCAACGAACACAGCTAGACCAACCATCATGATTAGATTTCTTCAACGAGATCTCCGGTGGCTGTTACACGAAATGCAACTGAAACACGATATATTTGAGAAGAAGTATAAAAAGAGGGCCGTATACTAGGGTCGATTAAAGGAAAAGGTGGTAAATAACCGCTCTTACTCTACTAATTAATTCTCTTTCATATAATCCTTAATAAAAATGGTGCCCATGTTTTAGATATATCTAAGAAAAATAGACCCCCTTAGGTTTTATCTCGTAAGTCATGAGATTTATGAAAATAAATTAAAGAGTAAATTACACTTTTAGTCCAATAATTTATTTATTACACTGATAGACCAATAGTTTTAAACCTTCTTTCAATTACACCCACACCACTAACATCGTTAGTATAATTCTTTTAATTCAAGATAAAAAGACAATAGTACTCTTACTATTTACAAAAACATACCCCGCCCACTCTCTCTCCCCATGTTTAACCATCATCATTATCATCATCTTCATCTTCATCTTATCATCATCATCATCATCATCTTTATCTTATCATCTTCATCATCATCTACTCCTCATCATCAATTCATCATCAAGCTACCATTATCATCATCTGACCCTCATTCTTATCACTGTCTACCACCACTACCCCCTCCATCATCCGACAACAATCCACCCCACCACCACCATCATCATATTGCAACCGAGCACCCTTCCCCTACCTCCGTCTATTTCCTCTCTCTCTCTCTTTATTCCAACACCATCGCCACATCCTACACCCACAACCATCTCCATCGCTCGCCACTATAACCAACCACCACCACTACCACGCTCGGTTCAGTTGTTCAATTTAGGGGTTTCAAAAACGAAACCCTAATTTTGAGGATCTTTTGGTGCTCACATCTAAGAGGTTGAAAGATGGTCTAGGTAAAATATGGTCTGATAATGGTGGCTGTGGTGGGGATTATGGTGGGAGGATAGGTAGCGGTGGTGAATGTGTGGTGGTGATTGTGGTGGAAGGATGGTCAATGGCGGTGAATATGTGGTGGTGCTTGGTGGCCGCCAGTGGGTTTTGGGATGAAGATGGGTGGTTTTGATTTTTTTTGAGAGAGTGAGAGGGAGATGTTGGTGGTGAGATAAGGTGGGGTCATAAAGAAGAACGATGATGGTGGTGTTTGGTCGGTGGTGGAGGATGGTGGTGCGTGGAGGGTGGTGTATGATGGTGGTGGTGGAGTGAAGAGAAATGTTGTTAGAGAGAGAGGAAGAACAATTTGAGGTTTTGTTTAGAGAGAGTATAGATATGGTTGGGTGTGGTTGTTCTATTTATTATTATTTTGCATTTTTAATAATAGGGGTAAATTAGTCATTTTGTATAAAGGTAACAGAAAATTCAAACGGTGTTAGAGGTGTACACTAAAACTGAAATAAATCCTAAAACTATTGGACTGTATATGTAATAATTAAACTATTAGACTGAAACCATAATTTTTCCCAAACCACTGGGACTAAAATAGTAAATTACTCAAAGTGAATTTATTTGTTAAACCTCTAAGTCAAATGATTTTGACAACAACACACTGAATAATTTTATAATTCATTTAATTAGACGATAAATTCCTTGCTTTAAGATAGTCAAAAGAATAACTTATATGTCACTGTTATTGAGAAAGGAAAAATTAAAATTAAATCTTAAATCTAATTTTGTAATTTCACATAACTAGTTACTTACCCGCCGAGCATTGCAGCGGCATCGTCGCAACATAATAAAGTATAGGTTACAGTCGACCGGACTCATTTGTGAGCAAAATTTATGTCAAAACGTAAACTTACTCGAATTTATATGTTGAATGCAAACGTATTATTAGGTCTAGAACTCATGTATAGGTTTAGATGATCAATCAACTCTTGTAATCACACTTTGTAATTATTATTTGAATGATATGATATGAATAATTTTGATTACATTTGTGTTTATGAATTGAACAATATAATGTTACATCTCATTATATATGTTATAAATATATGATATAATGTATTTCATAATGTATGTGTGAATATGTGCAGTGAACATCAAACTGTGTCAATTTGGAAAATTGACAAGTGTTAGAACAACTGCGGATGAATAAAGTGTTCTTCCGTAGATGTTCTCAGGAATACAACTGCAGTGAACATCCGTAGATCTCCTGCGGAAGAACAATTCCAGCTAAACAAGTCAAAAAAACAAAGTGAAGCTACTGAAGGAGAAATTGTCATGGAAGAACAAGTTCAAGAACTCCTACGGAAGCACAGTCACAGAAGAATAAGCAATGAAGATCAAGTGTTGCTGTGGAAGACTAAGTTCCTGCGGAAGAAGAAATTTCTGCGAAAGACTGTTTAATACTTGTATGATTTCACATCATCAAGTAGTCAACTAACAGAAAGTCAACAAGTCAACGTGGCAGAACAACAATATTAATGGCGATGGAAGACATATATTTCAAGCGAATATTCCACGTCACATCAACAACATTATATGTATTTATTTCATTGTAAATCTTGAACTCCTATGCCGACAAATATGGCAAGGATTCAGATAACTATAGTTAGCTGAATTATAGCAACAAGTTAGCAAAAGATTAGCAATGGATTAGAAACAGAATAGAATAAGATCTCTATATAACATGAGATCAAGAACAGACGATCAACAGACGATCAAGCAACATAAGCAACATTTACATCAAAACATCAATAGCAACAAGAAAGCATTACGATCATCATTCATTAACACTCGTGGTTTGATTATTCTTTATTCTCGTTGTTCTATTGTTTGATTGATTTCTAGTTTGATAATCTCTTAAACAGCAAGTGTTGATAATTCCGCGATCAATACTTGTTCAAATCAAACCTGATAATTCCTGAACGATCCTTGGATTCACAGGTGGTATCAGAGTTGGTGCTCATTGATCCAGATCAATTGATCTATCAGCTTTGATTTGTTTAATCGATTACTGCTAAAACAAAATTGTTGTTTCTAAATAAAAATTGATTATCATGAGTAATTCAGTTGTTGGTGCTTATCAACCTCCTAAATTGGAAAACAAATTTAATTTTAAAACATGGAAAATCAGGTTCAGGAATCATGTCAATTATACAGATTCAGACCTATGGGCTTCGATTACCGAAGGTCCTTATATTCCACCTGCTTTAGGTGCGGACTATAAGGATAAAAATCAACCCATAAGTCTAAAGAATTTATCACCTGATGATGCTAAGAAAGTCAAGATTGACATCAAAGCCTATAGTATGCTTACTATGGCTTTGCCTGAAGAACTCTTGATCAGGTGTGAATCATATAAAACAGCTAACTCGTTATGGAAAATCCTACACACTTTGTGTGAAGGAAGTGACGAGATTAGAAGCATCAAAAAGGATACTCTCCGTGCACAATATGAAACATTCCATCATATTCCGGGTGAGTCAGTTCCTCAACAATTGCATAGATTCTTGCAACTTGTTACAGAGATGAACATACTTGAGCTTTAGTACAGCAATGAAGAGCTGAACAAAAAGATGCTTCATTCATTGCCTGAGAACTAGACACAAACTGTGTCTATGTTTAAGAACACTATTGAATTAAAAGCAATAGGACTAGACACTCTATGGTAAAAGTAGAAGCATTGGAGCTGGATGAAAAGACAAGAAACAAAAGTATGAAAGCACCTGTAGCTCCTTATCAATTCAAAGAATTGAAAAGTACTGGAAGTGCATTCATCTCCAATGAAGATGAAGAAAACTCTTGTGATAAGAGTGAACATGAAGAAGAGACAAGTTTCTATGCTGCAAAGTCTTCAAAATCAAGCAATCACAGGAATCAGAACAAAAAGACTAAAGGAAAAGCTGATGAGTTCAAAACCAAAAAGAATAACAATCAAACAGAACCAATTACTGTGGTTCTGGAGTCTGAAGAACAGAAAGCTGCCTTTGCAGCCTTCAGTTCAAGCTTTCAGGCTTATCTAGGAAGTACTTTGACTCCTGCTCACTTTTGTCAACAAGATCTAGAAGAACTTCATCCTGATAAAGTAGAAGAGATGGATCTGCAATGGCAAATGGCAATGATCGCCTATAGAGAAAAGATGTACATGAAAAAGAAACAAAGGACTGTCCGTGGGAGGAAGATCAACAAAAATCAGTGTGGACAAGACCAAAGTAAGATGCTTTAAATGCAACTTATATGGACACTTTTCGAGGGAGTGCAACAGCAATCAACAGCAGTCAACTGACTCAAGACAACCTAGTCAAAAGAACTTTACACAACCTCAATTAACCAATGCATCCCCACCAACAAAAAACAATAAAACAGGTATCACTAATGCTAAAGAAACTGGTCTAATTATTTTGCAGGATGGTACTTGTGACTGGAGCATGTATGAAAAGGAAGTACTTGCAGAGAATCAAGCTTTAATGGCCAACATGGAAAACAAAGTTCCTCCAATGGCCGTTGAGGTAAGAGAAAGGTTGTGTTCTCCCACTTGCATAAATGAAGTAGAAAGATATAGAACACATGCTCAACAATTGGCTGATAAAGTAAAAGAAACACTGCTTATAAATGAATCTCATGTTAGAGAACACAAACTTTATCAAGTCAAAATTAATTCTTTACAAAAGGATTTAGATAAAAATGTATCTGAAAATTACAACCTAAAAGCACAAGTTGAGCATCTGACTACATCTTTAACCAAGTCTATGTCAGATCATGCATCTACTGAGGTGAAATTGCAGAAATTCCAATTGTCATCACAACAGTATGAGAAACTATTAACCTCTCATATTGAGTCAAAGAACAAGTCAGGATTGGGATTTCATGCAGTTCCACCACCAGTGAATGATAACTATACTTCTTTGCCCGAGTCCATGACCAACAGTTTATCTAATCAATTTGTGTCCAGTAACATGTGTGAGTCAATAGATAAAAATAATAGTAATGTAACTAATGACACTGAATTATATGAATCTGATTCATCAGAATCAGAACACTCAAATCAAAGTAAATCAGAATTTGATTATGATAACTGTGATGACTTGCATGATGATGATAAGTCTGATAATGCGGGTTTGTATAAGGGTAAATCTGTTTTAACTAAATACTCAGTCCCAAAGGTACTGAATAAACTTAAACTACCCTATCCACCAAAACAAAGAAACCTACTGAAGACAATCCACACAAGGATTGAGCAACTAAATGAAGGCATACATGCATTCAATAAACTTAACAAGGAAAAGCCAGCAAATAGAGCCTCAGAAGAAAAGTCCGTGACTTCAGCAGATCATCTACGGAAGAAGTCTCTGATATCCACAGAAGTCATACGGAATAAGCAAGAAATTGCTCAATCATTAGGCAAAGACAAAGCACAGAAGAAATACTTGCAGGCTAAACAAGAACCCTTTGACATCATGTCAGGTAGAGGTAAGATATCATCAGCAGCAAAGTTGGACAAAGAACTAAAGAACCATAAGGTTTCAACTAAGAAAAAGGCTAAGGCTATATCAGACAGTGATGCTGAAGAAAAGTACTATAAATGGTGTGACATGCACAATCACAGTACAGAAGATTGCTTCTTCAGCAGCTATTGCTCAATATGTAATATGAACAATCACATGACTTTAGATTGTTCCTTCAACAAATATTGTGCAATATAAAACAAAAACAACCATTCTACCAAGGAATGCTTTTTCAACAAGAAGAACAAAACAAAGATCCTCAAGAAGAAGTATGCAGAGTCCAATGAGTCAGAGTCAAAATATTCTGAGGATGATAATCATAAAGGTGCAAAACAAAAGAAACAGCAACAAAAACAGAAAACTACTAAGACAAAGAAAACTGTTGCTGAGGTGCAATTAAATATTAAGAAGGAAAAACAACAAGTGCAAAGGAATGCACCACACAAAAAGGTAGCTCTTGAAGAAGATGATGACTTCTTTGATGATTTTGACAAAGGCAGTAGTAAACAAGATGAAAACACCTCATCATTATCACCAAAAACATCCTTACCCAAAACAACACATAATGAATTAAATGACGTCAAAACTAAGTTAGAAACTTCAAGACTCATTCATGAGAAAGTCACTATATTAGATAACAATGGCAAGCCCAAGACCATCAAGGCTTGGGCTCCTAAGTCTAACTAAGTTTATTCTGTTTGCAGGAACATCCAAGGAGGGCTGACAACAAATGGTATGTTGACAGTGGCTGTTCCAGACACATGACAGGAAACTGTACCAACCTGCAGGATTTCAAACATAAAAATTCTTCATATGTTGCATTTGGTGGGGATAAGAAGGGAGGTAAAATCACTGGTGAAGGAATGGTAACAAATGGAGTTAAAGTTTGATAAAGTTAATTTTTGTGAAAACTTACAGTTTAATTTACTAAGTGTATCTCAAATCTGTGACCAACACTATACTGCTTTCTTTGATAACTCTGATTGTTATATTCTTAAGCCAGGTTTCAAAATTCCAGAAGACTGGATCCTTCTTAAAGCACCAAGAAAAGGTAACACCTATATGTTGGACATGAACAACACAGCACTAACAAGCAAAAAAACATGCCTGATTTCTGAATCATCAGAAGATGAAGCACAACTGTGGCACAGAAGGATGGCTCATTCAAACTTGAAAAACATGAATAAATTGGTGAAAAATGACTTAGTCATTGGTGTTCCAAAGAAAGAATTTTACTGTTCTAATCATTGTTTATCATGCTATAAAGGAAAACAACATAAAGTCCCACATAAGTTAAAAACAATTAACACAAACACAACACCACTGAAGTTACTACACATGGACCTCTTTGGTCCAACCAATGTGTTAAGCATTAGAAAAAGGCAATACTGTTTGGTGATTGTTGATGATTTCACTAGATTCACTTGGGTATTTTTCTTAAAACATAAAAGTGAAACATCAGAAACTTTAATGGAATTCATCACTAAGATAGAAAATCAACTTGATCTAAGAATCAAGATACTGAGAAGTGATAATGGAACTGAATTTGTTAACTATGTTTTAGATACTTTTTGCAGAGACAAAGGCATAGCCAGACAATTCATTGCACCAAGAACTCCACAACATAATGGAGTTGCTGAGAGGAGAAACAAAACTCTAATTGAAGTTGCAAGAACAATGCTAGCTGACTCATAGCTGTCAATAACATTTTGGGCAGAAGCTGTGAACACAGCATGCACTGTTCAAAACAGAACTTTGATTGTCAAGAACATAATAAAACACCCTATGAACTACTGTTTAAAAGAAAACCTTTTATAGGATATCTTAAAGCTTTTGGGTGTCACGTATCTATATTAAACACAAAAGAACAGTTAGGAAAATTTGTTGAAAAAGCATATGATGGTTTCTTTGTTGGTTATTCATCAACATCTAAATCATATAGAGTATACATTCCATATGATAACATAGTAGAAGAAACTCCTAATGTAGCCTTTGATGAATCCTTGTTTCCACAGTCTGTGAAAGGATCATCTTGGCTGTTTGATATAGATGCATTAACTAACACATTTAACTCTGGTTATCTTAATGTGACAGGTGCTACAGATACATCTTACCCCTATGTTCCTCCAAATTTGGGTGTACCATTGACAACTAATCCACCCAGAATTGTTCCTTCGGAGTTCCAAAGTGACAATGATACAGATGCATCAGCTCAAACAAACAAAGATGGTTCGGATGATCTTACACCATGCACATTAGCAGAAGTACCATCTACTTCCGTAGATGTCTCTACTTCCACAGATGATGGTCTGAAATCCCCCAAGGACCAAATCACCTCAAACCACCTCACACCATTTCCATATACAGATATATCTGCTACAGAGAATACAGCTGATCATTTGCATGCTACGGAAGGCATGTCCACAACCCCGGAAGGCATACCTATTCCTGCGGAAACTCATTCAACTACACCAGAAAATGAGATGGACTATTTTGTTGTCATCACAACTGACCCCATTACTCACAACCAACATCACAAACCTGGACTCATCCATACAAGTTAATAATGTACCAACAGTTAGAACATATAAATATCACCCAATTGATAACATGATAGGTGACCTCAACAGCAGAACTACTAGAAAACAAGGGGGAGCAGGAAACATCTGTTTGTTCTCATGCTTTCTTTCACAAGTAGTTCCATCCAACATAAAAGAAGCCTTGAAAGATAACAGCTGGATTGAAGCAATGCAAGAAGAACTTTAGCAGTTCAGGAAACAGAAAGTGTGGAATCTAGTTGATCTCCCTAAAGGCCAATATCCTATTGGCACAAGATGGTTATTCAAAAATAAGCTAGATGATAGGGGAATAATCATCAGAAACAAAGCAAGACTAATTGCACAAGGCTACACACAAGAGGAAGGCATAGACTATGATGAAGTCTTTGCACCAGTTGCAAGGATTGAGGCAATTAGAGTGTTCTTAGCCTATGCTTCATATAAGAAGTTTACAGTTTACCAAATGGATGTAAAATGTGCTTTTTCATATGGAAAGATTGATGAAGAGGTCTATGTCTCTCAACCACCAGGCTTGGAAGATCCAGATTATCCTCACAGGGTGTACAAGCTTGACAAAGCTTTATATGGTCTCCATCAAGCACCAAGGAAATGGTATGAAACATTGTCTAAATTCCAACTGAAACATGGGTACAAAAGAGGTACAATTAACCAGACACTCTTCCTCAAACATGAACATCAGGATCTCTTAGTTGTACAAATATATGTTGGTGACATCATATTTGGACCAACAAACAAGAGACCGTGTGAAGAGTTTGAAGCCTTAATGCAATCTGAGTTTCAGATGAGTTCAATAGGAGAATTAACATTCTTTCTAGGATTACAAGTTCATCAGAAAATAGATGGCATTTTCATCAATCAAGAAAAATATGTCCTTTAAACACTTAAGAACTACAACTTTGCAGAATCCTCCTCATGCAAAACACCAGCATCTACTATAGACAAAATTGTACCAGATCCAACAGGGAAGTCTATTGATCAAAGATTATATAGATCTATGATAGGATCATTAATGTACTTAACTGCTAGTAGACATGACATAATGTTTGCTGTGTGTGTATGTGCTAGGTATCAAGCAGATCCAAAGGAGTCTCACTTGAATGCAGTAAAGAGAATCTTCATACCTCAAAGGGAAACCAGCACTTGGTCTCTGGTATCCCAAAGAAGGAGATTTCAAACTTTACTCATATTCAGACAGTGACTACGGAGGCTGCAACAACAACAGGAAATCAACAACTGGAGGATGTCAATTCTTAGGACCACGGCTTGTGTCTTGGCAGTGCAAAAAGCAGACAAATGTTTCAGTATCCACAGCTAAGGCTGAGTACATAGTTGCTTCAGCTGGGTGCTCTCAGGTTCTATGGTTGCAAAACCAATTACTTGACTATGGTTACAATTTTCTTCAAACTCCAATATACATAGATAACTCAGCTGCTATGTTTATCACTGTTAATCCAGTTCAACATAGTAAAACTAAACACATTGAAATTAGATACCATTTTCTGAGAGATTGTTCAGAAAAGGGCCTAATCAAGTTGATCAAAGTGGACATAACAAATCAACTTGCTGATTTGTTCACTAAAGCCTTTGATTCAGTTAGATTTAATTTCTTAATTGAATCCTTAGGCATGCTCAACCTAGATTAGTTCACAACAACAACAACAATATTTGTCGATTACCTGTAATCATATGAGAAAGGCAAATAGTTTTCTTAAATAACTACCTAAGGCAGTTGATATTCTAAGGATATGATAGTACACTATAACTTGACATTCATTCCTGCTCTTCTATCAACAACTACCTACTGATCAGATGTATTTGATATGTGAATAGGTTTAGCTTGAGTGGAAACTTAACAATGTCATGCACAATATAAAGTCAAGGTGACTAAGAGTGGACAAGTCATTGAGAGAAGCATTCAAGTAAGTCTAATCCGGATATGATCAAGTTTACACCCATGCACACTTACTGTGTTGTAACACCTTATAACCTCTATCTTTGCGCATCATGACCCTCTGTTTTGCGTAAGCAAAGACCTGGGTCAACGGGCACCTCTGTTTTACGTGAGTAAAGACCTGGTGACCGGATGCTAATCATCAAACGTTCCAAAAGGAACTGATCTCAAAGAATCAAATGTGATCATTTATTGCAGAGAATGCAAATCATCTTAGCATTAATAAGATTTCAAAGAAATCTTAAGATAGAGCTTATAATCTACGGAACATTATTTCAGTGTGATAAAGTGATAACTTGACTAACTTCTGGACGACTAACTTACATTTCAATGATGAGTTCATCTTTGTTACCTTTAATTCTTACCAAAACATGATAAACAGCATGATACGTTAAACTACACTCTTAACTGAATTTCTGTGGATTCATATATTTGCAATCAGCACTACATCAAGCAAATAATCTCACACAATATTTAGGAAAATGTCTAGATTATCGTATGATCCCTAGTATATCCTATGTTTGCCTGTAACAAGCTATGAACATCATTTATTTTCTCTATGATTATTAGTTGGACAAATTAATTGCTATTCATGCTATTTTCTTAAATTTTTGATAAATACATAAGTCTATGATTAATCACAAATTTAGGGGGAGTAGTCAACGCATGAAACAGAGTTTGAAACTGAGTTTAACTAATTTCAACGAAGAAAATTGGAACTTGAGCACACTAACTTGGCTAAAGGATATCTGAAGTGTTTACCTACTTCTGCACAATTGCCATGAAGCAAAGTCATAAGGTCCAACAGCAAACAACAAATGGACTAACTATGTGTTAGTTCATATAGTTAAATTGAACTTTTCCTTCAAAAGATTAGTTAAATCAATTTTCTCTTGGAAGAAAATTACCTTCGGAAGAGTTTTTATTAAATTAACTTCGGAAGAAAGTTTTTAGCAAAATCAAGAAATTTATCTTCGGAAGAAAACGTTTAACAAAACCATCTTCAGAAGAGAAGTTTAAAAGTTTTAGCATTTAACATCACTTCTGAAAGATGTTTTCAAACAACATTTAAGGATAAATCTAGATATCTGTCCTCCGTAGATGTTCTGCGGAAGACAGAATGAAACAGAGGAACATTAACTTCCGTAGATATTCTACAGAAGAAATAAAATGTTTGACTTGCGTAAATATTAATTGTAGACATTGATTAGTTTGATAACCTCGGAGGGGTAAAAAGGGTAGATGGGTCCCACGTGATTAGGATAAAGGGAGACAGCCTGGTCTGGAAAAGGCATAAAAAGGCACTTCGACCGTTGGCCTTTCTATTCACTTTAAAATTACCCTCAACCTAGAAATCTCTTGATCCAAAACCTATTTCACCTTCATCGAAATCGATCACTTTAAGCTAACAATCTTCACACTTCTCACTAAATCATCTCTGCCATCATGGCAAACAGATTCGTAAAGGACATAATGTCTGTGCGTTCTTAAATCCGGATGTAGAAGACGAGTGTAGAGTCATCATCCGCTACCTGAGGAGAACACGACTCTTTTATGCACTAACTGTTGACCCACTCATCTATCTATCACACATAACAGACTTTTGGAGCTCCGCAAGAGTAGAAGATGAAGGTGAAGGATCTGTCATCACTGCCACCATTGGGAATCTACCACTATGGATAGATGAAGGCACAATACGCAGTGCGTTGGAGTTGGGAGAAGAAGAAGAAGGTCATCCTGATGTATTTGATCATGAATACATTCAGAGGGTGTTTGCCCTGATGGGCTATGATGGTGACTACCACCATGGAGAAATCAAAAAGGGCAGGTTGTGCAAGCCCTATCATTTTTTATGCCACACTTATCTTAAGTGTATATCCAACCGGAAGTCTGGGTTGGATAGATTTTCAAGGCATATTTCGTCTGGGATTATTGGGATATTCTAGGGTAGGAAGTACACCTACTCCAAGTACATACTCAACTGCCTGTGTGACCACATAAGAGAGTAGAAAGAGAACAAAATGTTCATGTTTCCAAGATTCCTTCAGTTGATCATCAATGACCAACTGCCAATAATTGAACGAGATGGTGATGTTTGTGTGCAAACTCACCTAGGAAGATCTCTCCTCAATAAGCTAAAAGGGCAGTATGAAGGAGGAGGTGTTGATTTATTTGAACATATGGTGGATGAAACTGAGAACATCCCACAAGAACTCCTATGGATTGAAGAACCTCAACACCAGAACACTCCAGTTGAATCCCCTGCACACTCTCAACAGCAATCACCAGCTGCTAAACCAGCTACTGCTCATCACCAAGAACCACAGCCACAATCAATATCAATAACTCACTTGATCTCCTCTTCTAGTGAACAGACACAACCAATCTCCCTTGACCTGTCACAAACATCTATCAATACTGCTTCAACTGAAGTAGTTGATGAGGAGGTGACTCAGCCAACACCCACACATCCAAGCCAAATTGAACCAATTGCCTCACCAACACCTACTGAACCAATCACCTCATCAACACCTTTAGAACCATCCACTTCTCCCACACCTACTGAACCCTTAGAAAGCCCATCCTCAACTAAAGAATTCCATCTAGAAAAGGATGAAGAAATTCTAGAAGGCACTACTGAGGAGATGTGTATGGACGCTGAGGAAGAGAAGGGTGAGGAGGTGCTTCAAGGAGAGTTTGCTGAGATTGAAGCTTATCATGAGGATGACCTGAAGGATGAGGAGATAGATGTAAGTAAGAGCTATTTAGTAGCAAAATATAACAACCTCATCCTGAAGGGAAACAAGAAGCTGGAAAAGCTGAGAAGATTGAAGAAGGAGTTGAAAGAGAAAGACAAGCTGATAGCTGAGAAAGATAAAACAATCATTCAACTAGAAGGTAGACTGAAAAAGCTGAGAGAAGATATTGTGATTGACAACGAGGTGATTGATGCCCTGAATGATTTGGTAGATGAACAAGCTACTCAACTGAAAGAGAAAGAGATTGAGATTGTGAATTTGAAAAGGAAGTTGAGTTATGCTGAACAGAATAAAGGTGGATCAGCATTGATTACCTACAACAGGAAGAGGAAATACTCAGGGAAGACAGCTGATGCAGCTGGAGAATCATCAATGAGATCTAAACCAGATTCTCCAGAGCATCAAACCCCATTGATGCAAAGTGGAGAAGAAAGTGACCCTGAATGGGAAGAGCTGACCAAAAAGAGTCTGAAGAAGCCAAACAAGGAGAGCTACTGACAACTGATGACATAGTAGAGGAAAGACCACAGTCATTCATGTTTATGCAGTTAACCGATCATGGATTCCCATATGACTTGGTAGAAAAGATGAACATGGGAGAGATGGTCCAAACATTAAAAGAATTTGATGCTGTCAGAATGATGATCCCTGTGTGCAATTATGACACCTTCTCCAAGTTCAAGCTATGGAGAAAATCAAGAAGGATTTAGGTCACTGTGATACAAGACAGCTCACAAGGTATAACATGATCTATTGGCTACAAAGTCACAATCATGAACAACATGAATTAAAAGGACGAACATCAAGAGAGTTAAGGGCGATGATGGAATACGTGATGAAGGTAGAGCTAGACACTAGTGAAAAATTCAGATCCGGAGCCCCCAATCCTGCATATCAACAACGATCAGCACAAACCTCTGCTGAGCCCACTGTAGTTAAAGCAAAAGATATGCATCAGGGAAAAGAGAAATTGGTCAGAGAGCCAAGGGATTTAGTTCCACACAAGATCTGGCCTCTAGGCACTGCTGTGAGAGAGATCACTGAGCTGAAAGCTACATTGATAAAATTCTTTGAACTAATCACAACGCCAGAAGAATCAGAAGACCATCACATAATAGCATGGAAATATGATGGAGAATGGGACTGTGCAATGATAAAGAGGGCATCTGGCATGGTACAATACTTCACAGGGGTGGAATCCTTACCGACACTGCCAGATGTAGACCTAAATGTTCTACAAAACATTCCTATCATCAACTATCCCATAAGTCCAAGAGGAAGAGACTTTTCTGGACTTATGACTAAACTGAGTCACAAGTTCAAGGGAGATGTTCTGAGGGAAGCAAGAATGGTAGATGCTGAGCATAACCGAAGGAAAGTTAGAAGGTCTCAGTCCAAGTCTCAGTTGGTTGATGATGAATTGTTAATGAGAATTGGAGCTGAAGACAGAGCTACTGCATCAATAAAGATAATAGAAGGCAATCAATTTACATTCCCTATCACAGACTGGGGATATGTAAAGAAAAACAAAGAACTATTTTTGTTGAGGAATGATCCTCAAAGAAGAGCTGCAAGCATAAGACTTTTTTACCCGGTTGAAATAAAGTTGCTGCATCCAAGCTACACCTCTTACTTATATGACAAACACTTTCCAAGGCTGCAAGATCAAACTGCTCAAAATGACTTATGCTTATATGTCCATCTTATTCAAGTCATTGACAAACTGCATGCCAAAGCTCATAAGAGGAGGAAGTATGAAGCTGGGCAGCTGATTGGGCCAGAGATAAAACCCATAACAGAATTAAGAATTTCTGACCAGGACGAATTGGAAGTGGTATCCAATAACAGTGTTGTTGCAACACTGACCACTGAAGAGGACATCCTGGGGCTGAAATATAAAACAACTGTGGATGAATAATGTGTTCTTTCATAGATGTTCTCAGGAATACAACTGCAGTGAACATCCGTAGATCTCCTGCGGAAGAACAATTCCAGCTGAACAAGTCAAAAGAACAAAGTGAAGCTACTGAAGGAGAAATTGTCATGGAAGAACAAGTTCAAGAACTCCTACGGAAACACAATCACAGAAGGACAAGCAATGAAGATCAAGTGTTGCTGCGGAAGACTAAGTTCCTGCGGAAGAAGAAATTTCTGCGGAAGAATGTTTAATACTTGTATGATTTCACATCATCAAGTAGTCAACTAATAGAAAGTCAACAAGTCAACGTGGCAGAACAACAACATTAATGGCGATGGAAGACATATATTTCAAGCGAATATTCCACGTCACATCAATAACATTATATGTATTTATTTGATTGTAAATCTTGAACTCCTATGCCGATAAATATGGCAAGGATTCAGATAACTATAGTTAGCTGAATTATAGCAACAAGTTAGCGAAAAATTAGCAATGGATTAGAAACAAAATAGAATAAGATATCTATATAACATGAGATCAAGAACAGACGATCAACAGACGATCAAGCAACATAAGCAACATTTACATCAAAACATCAATAGCAACAAGAAAGCATTACGATCATCATTCGTTAACACTCGTGGTTTGATTATTCTTATATTCTGGTTGTTCTATTGTTTGATTGATTTCTAGTTTGATAATCTCTTAAACAGCAAGTGTTGATAATTCCGCGATCAATACTTGTTCAAATCAAACCTGATAATTCTTGAACGATCCTTGGATTCACACGTATTATATTTGATCCGAGTATTTTCCAGCTGAATTTCATCGATATGTGAACAAATTAAAAACATAATAAAAAAGGACGTTCAATTTCGGCCTATGTGATTTATCACATATTATTTATGCTATAAATAAGATCAAAATTCAAATAAAAAATATAAAAAACGATGTAATTTTAAATATAGAAAACGATGTAATTTTAAAATATAAACAAAGCATACTTTATAGAATTATAAAAGTCTAAGTATATTAATTTTTTACGTGCTTAAATGGAAAGGTATTCTATTTTTGAATGTTTTTAGATAGAAATATTATATAAAATGACAAAAGAATGATCTGTAAAAAATTCTTACAACAATTCATATTATTTAGATAATAAATATTTATCTAAGAGAGAAAATCATTTTACGTGTTTACATGTCATTAAATTGATTGTTTCTAGTATAGAATTAATTAAAATTTCAGATTATAAAAACTTATGAGCATTAAATTTTCAGATTATAAAAACTTCAGTTGCACTATCATGAGAATGAATTTTGGAAGGATTTAATGAGCATTAAATTTGCCTATAATAAAACATAATTAAAAATCGATGACCATTTAATTTACCAGGGGATTTAATGATAAATATGTGATTAATAATAATAATAAAATAAACACCAATATCACCTCCACTTTCATTTACCCATCTTCCCCAAATCAAGAAACATGTCCCAACAACCCTTCGAAGACCACCACTACAACCCATAGGGCCGTCACCGTCGATGTTCCAACGACCACCGTCGTGATGTCGTTGCATTCATCAACCACTACCACCACCGCACAACGCCCTCCCTCTCGCTCCTTCTCTCTCAGATCTGCAGGCCGCCACCACCACCACCATCCCCACACCACCATGACGGGACCACCATCACGTCACCGACAACAGTACCACAACCGCCCACCATGAACTCTGACCACAAACACCCTTGTCGCTCACCGTCGTTTCCCACCACCACCGCTTTCCGCCTCCGTAGTTCATCGTTGCCACTGCTAACCGAGGCAAGGGTACCAGGGTGGAGATGCCATTACTCGGTTGCAGTGGAAAGAGATGTCCGATCATGAAGGGGCGTGGTGTGGTGGTAGCCGGCGGTGGAGAACAAACACTAAACGACAAAATGCTCCGATAGTGAGGGCAAAAGATGAGCTCCACTTCAGATCTCTGCAACTTTAACAACTGAACAACACATCTAAGATCATCATCACTTTCTACTAGCGAAGGGCACCACCGCCAAAACCTTCCACCATAAAACCTATGCCAGTGAAAGGCCCCACCTCCACCAACCTTCTCTCCCACCTCGCCACAAGCTCCCACCGCTCTCTCTCTCTCTAACCTCGAACGTTGCGTTTTCTGTCTCTCAACCTTAAAGTTGAAATCCCAATTTTACCCCTGAAATACTGTTCATCACGTTACTTTTTTCATATATAGGATAATTTGGATATCATAGTTGATTGAAGTTGTCACACCCCGACCGACGGCGGAATCATCGGGGCAGACGAATGTGAAACGATTGTTCATAGCTCATGAAATTTAATAAGTTGAAATAATATTAAATGCCATTTTTCGTTGAAAAATATTAACCAAATAAATCATTACAATACACTAAAGATTCAAACAACAACATAAAATCTTTAATTAAACTAAGTCCAAGTCCTATATGAGCATGAAGAAATCCTCAAAGTAGCAATTCTGAAACATGTTAAAAATAAGGTCAACATATAATGTTGGTGAGTTTCCATGAATTTGTACATACGTATGAAAACAACGTTTAAGAGGCAATTCATGTCATAGGTTAAGAAATATTGCAAGAATATAGATAGCATAATGTTACAATCAAACCTTGACAAAGATATCCATTTCAAGTTATAACGATTAGCTAAGTGTACTTGGTTCCCATAGTGCTCAAGAATACGACACTAGGAGCCGGCAATAACCTCGGCTTTAGCACCAAATAGGCTTGTCAGGCCCATAGATCTATGACGTCGCTAGGCTAGCAATAGTTAATGATTGTTTTTACAAGATGACTATCATATAAGACTCACAAGCATCTCAAATAACCATGACAAAGTTTATAAATGAATTGCTCGTGCATTTACAAGTATCAAGATGTTTACAAGTGCAAGTTCATAAAGTTAACATGTTTCACCCCAAAAGGTGTGAAATAAAGTAAAAAGGGGCATGGAAAACTCACATTGTATAATGATGGATGTAGAGTACATAAGAAAGCTTGGATGTTCAAGAGTCAAAGGTGATGTCCTAAAGGGTAAAAAGAAACAATAACTTGAGGTCGGAATTCATTACAAGAAGTTAGGATATTTAGAGAATGCCAAAAAGCGAAAGGTAGATTGAAAAAGGATTATTGTACCAATTTTAGATTCTGGATAGAATGTTTGGTACGTGTTTGAACAGGTTTTAAAAATAGCAAACGGTTTCATAAAATTATAAAAATTTACAGTTAACTAGTTCAGAGTCTTCCGGACAACTTTTTTCAAAAACATTTTTATGAAAATATCCGTAAATAGGTCAAAACAGCAGCACAAGACAAAAGGTGCTGAAATGCGCACTTATCTTGTGAAGGCTATTGTTGAGTCGTTCGATTGAGTTTGAAGACGTATAAACTATCGTTAAAAAGGTAATTCAATGAACTTAATGTTGGAGTTAAATTTTACTCAAATTTAGTTTGTTATGACCAAGTTATTGTTAGTTGAAGTCAGACTATATTCTGCCAAATATGTAATAAGGCACTTATGTGCACTTTTAAAATTGCTAAAGCATAAAACGGGTTAGAACAAATTTATTATGTCGATATATGGTATATTAGACTTCGTTTGAGTTATAAAAAAATATTTCAAGACTTTTGCATAGCCATCATTTAGAGAAATAATCTTGTGGAATAACCGAATGCGACGGCATAGCTGTCCATATGCAAACGGGATTCTTTGTTTACGTTAGTGTGTTGTTAGCTTGATTTAGGAATGTTAGTGATTGTTATAAGGTTAGTGAATATTAGAAGGTTAATGATCAAATGGTAATGATTAAAATTAAAATAGATTTAGTAGAAAAAATAATAAAAGTAAGAACATGAAAACAATTTGATGTTAGGATGATTGAAAGAATATAGAAATGCATAATATATAAGCAATATAAAATTACCTTAGTATTAGAAAATTCTTGAAACTACTTGTAAAATAAAATTCTTGAGATTGATCATAAACAAAGAATGATGAAAGGTTTGTGTGTGAGAATTTTAGAGAATGAGCAAATAAAAAGTGAGGCCTAAAACTTGCTTTTATAGTTGAAGTTAGAAGGAGGTTATGAATGATGTTAATGATGAGTTACAAGCCTTTTAAAATAGAGTTATGATTAGAATTTGAAATAAATATAAAATTAAATAAATTAAATAAATAAAAGAATAATTACAATTTAAACTCTAAATTTATGAAGACTCTAATTACAACTTTTTTTTTATTAAATCTTTATAAACTTTATAAATCTCACAAGAACTTGTAATTTGATTATTATTTTAGTTGAATATTTTAAAATATTATAGATATTAATAACCTTTTAACATTTATAAAATTTATTTTATAAATTATAGAATTTAAGTTAAATTAATTAAGTGACACGTTTATTGTTTTTGGAACACAAAAATAAATAAAATAACTAAATAATGAATTTGATTTACAAGATTGACTCAAACGGGTTCAGGTTTGGGTTTCTACTTTGAAAAAGGGCCGGATGTTACAGAAGTTAACTTTTCTTGCTAAAATGGTAGGTCCATGATTATTTAATCAAAAAAGCTTCATTTATTGAGAACTCGAAGTCTTTAAAATATATCTCAAGTCAAATTTTTATCATAATAAATACATTAGTATATACTAGTGGGTGTCCGCGCGCGTTGCGGCGCAAACATTACGTTAAACAGAAAAAGAAGGGCATGTAACAAATAATTGGTGGAAACACCTTTAAATGACTTTGTTGAAGAAGTCCAAAAGTACATGAACGCACCTGCATTTTGCCGTATGGTACGTGTGTGCTTGCAATCGGTTGCAATACAATTTGTGAAGAGTAAGGTTGTAATATTGTAGGAGGGTGATGAAAAAAAGATTGAATGCTTAATGTTAAACCTAAAGAACTATGGTGGTGTTTATCTCGGTTTGATTTAGCCTGCTTTGCTAGTACATCAATCTATGTCAACTTTAAAATTGTGTAAGCAATCTTTTTGTTTACTTTATTAACTCCATAGTTAGATCCTTCTGATAGGTGTTCACATGCGCGAGGCTTTCCCACCATATGCAGCATAACCAAATATTTGAGAAAATCATGGTAACATACACTCTAGCCAAGTATGACATAAATTTTGTGTGGAAATCTATTCTTAAACTTCCATCGTAATCAGGATAAATGAAGATTAACTGTGACATAAGAAATACCAAAAATGTAGCCACAGACTCCAAGAGTCATTGCAAGGTACAATTGTAATATCCATAAGTGCATAACTGTTTAGTTAAGTAACCAGAATGTGTAGTTAATTTTGTTTTGCATCATTGAAGCCTAAATTATAGGTTATAAGAAGTAATAGTATATTAAAAGTGGAAAGTCTTACCCTGTGATAGCACTCTGCTCAGTTTACTTCCTTAATGTCGGACCGCATATTCAACATAAGTCTTGATTCACTAAGAGGTATCATCAACCTATAAGCAAGGGAATGGTACGCAGAGATAAAGATTTAAAGATTACATGTTGATAGGCAAGGAAGCAAATTCTAGGAAGAAGAGACCTAATGTATATTTGTTGGACATTCACTTCTTGAAAAGAATATTAAAAAATCAGTGGCACCAAATATAATTATTGTCAAAAATAACAAATTATGGTAGTTCACTATCGATATACTCACAGCAAATTGGAGGTATGCAGGGGTAAGCGTCACTCCGACATCTAAGAAAGCAACAAGGGCCAACAAGAAAAATGGCATAATTGTTATAGTTAAAAAGAATGAAATGTTATCCAATGATTCCCGTAAATCAAATGCACTACATCAAGAAGTGTTATAATAATACCAAACCATAAATTTCTTGCTGAGGATGCTAAATCAATAATTTCAGAAACGTTGAGCTTGGATCTTAGGATTCATCATTTTCAGATCTGAGAATTCAAAATTAAAGATGGGTGGAAGTGTGTGAATCGAAGAACAAGGGCGTGTGTGATAATGTATAATGTTATGATTTCATTGATATTGAATATCAAATTACAATGAAGAAACATATACAAAGATGGATGAACATCAAACCCACCCAAAGGAGAGAAATTCTCCTTGGGTGGTGATTTACACCATGAAAAACACACACTTAAGAACTACCAGCCACTCATACACTTTGCAATAACCACACATTACAA
Source organism: Flaveria sonorensis (assembly GCA_025506505.1). Lineage (NCBI taxonomy): Eukaryota > Viridiplantae > Streptophyta > Magnoliopsida > Asterales > Asteraceae > Flaveria > Flaveria sonorensis. The sequence continues at coordinate 41,189,444 of CM046428.1, forward strand.
AGTAGCACTAGTGGTTCTATTTATAATGTTATTACATCATGCCCTAATTTTGACTTTTCTTGTGGTCTTGATGTTGACTTTGTCTTGTGTTTGTTTTGTTTTGTTTATCAACTTGGTCTCTGAACTTGTACAATGAGATCTTCAGTTGGTTTTGATTGTGGTTTGGAAAGCTTCAGTTTATCAATTGTTGAACCCAACAATACTCCCCCTAAACTGATGCTTGCCAAACTTTGGCTTGAAGATCTTCTCTGTCACATGTCTTCTTGATCAACTGATGTTTTGACACAGTTCACTGTAGTTCTCCCCCTCAAATTAAGCTTCTCCTAATGTATTTCTGATAAAGGATAGAATCTCTTTGAGAATACTTAACGTATTAGATATGAGGTGTATCACTTTTGGATTACTGTTTGTTCATATCACTCTCAAAGGATTAGAATGTATTAGGCATATGATGAGGCTTTGAACTTCAATAAACAGCATCAGGAACATAAGTCAGTCTTGAAGACACTTCAACTCTTTGAATCTCTGAATTAACTTGATAATGGATGGTTTCAAGTACTTCAGAAAGAGTTTCTAACAGTTGTACAAATCATTGATTGGATCAGTGATTATGTGACTAAGGTTGATTTCTTCATTTATGTTGAATGTGAAAATAGATATGCCTATTGGTTGCAGTCATCCGTATTCATCATGTTTCTTGTTTTCTTGTTTGTTGTAGGCATTTGTTCATCATCTTTCTTGTATTTCTTGTTTGTTATTATCAACTGTTCATGATCTGTTCGTTGATATTGTTGTTGTTGATGATGTTGTTAATGTTGTTGTTGATGTTGATGTTAATATTGTTGTTGATGTTGATGTTGTGTATTCTATTGATGATGTTGATGTTGTTGGATGTGCATTTGTTTGAAGTAAGCTAACATTTGCATTAGTTACTCAAAACATGAGCATTTGTGATGCAGTGCACGGAATGAAATCAAATCTCAAAAACATAAAAGTGGCCCAAAAACCCATTTAGAGGCCTTATTTTGGAAAAATAACGGGATAACCAGTCTATGGCAGGTTACCATGACGTAGCCCTCGTTTCCATGGTCGTTTTGACTGGTAGCAAGTCAGAAACGGAGGCTCGTAGCCCAGGTTATGTCTATTTTCGTGCAGCGCGGTCTTGTGCTTCCAAAAACATTAAGGCCCGGTCTTCAACACTTGGCCCCGCATCAATTTGTTGATTACGCATCCGCATTGGGTTATCAACATCTACATTTGTTGATCAAGCAGCCGCATTTAGGTGATTAACATTCGCATTTGTTAATCAACATCAGCATGTGTTCATTTGCAACATCCGCATTCACTCCTACAACAGCCGCATTTGGTCAAGACAGCCGTATTTGTTGTTCCAACATCCGCATTAGTTGTTCAACACCAGCATTTGTTCATTTGCAACATCCGCATTAACTCCTACAAAAGCCGCATTTGGTCCCTTAAACATCCGCATTTGTTTTATACTCTAGAACTCAGCCGCATTGAACTAAACAAATCAGCCGCATTTGTTTTGTTTCATCATCCACATTAGTTCTGTGATCATCCGCATTGGATCCTTGAACTGCTGCATTTCTTGTTCAACAGCCGCATTTCTTTGATACATCCGTATCTTTGAAGAAATGCAGATGGTTTGTCTGTAATCCGCATTTTTTCTTTACCTTGATCAAATTTCCGCTAAGTATACCAATGAAATGTGGATGAAGTCCAGCAACTGTTGTTCTTGTAAATCTGTGATCTGAGTTTCAGATTTATTCGAATCATTTCCACACATTCAATTGAATGTGCGAATAGTTGTTGAATCCTTTTCGAAGGCTTGTATCTTGATGTAAGCAGCTTCAATTGATCACATCTGTTAGAGATTTTGATCATCTTTGAAGCAAGCTGTTCGATTTTGAATGTTATGCTCAAATACATGTTCTTCGTTGATTTTTCTTTGGATCTGTTACAATTGCTCCAAAATTGAAGTGATAATGTGGGCAATGATTTATCAGCTTCAATTCGAATCAAACAAGAACAGATTTGCTGATTTTGTTTGTGTTTTGTTGATGAACAGATTAGTTTTGATGAACAGATGCTTGTTCTTCAATTTTCAGATGTTATTGTTTGTTGTAAACATATTTTAAAAATGAAAACAGATCTGAAACATACATGAACCCAGCAACCAACAGCTCTGATACCATTTTGCTGAATCAATAATTTCAAAAACGTTAAGCTTGGATCTTAGGATTCATCATTTTCAGATCTGAGAGTTCAAAATTAAAGATGGGTGGAAGTGTGTGAATCGAAGAACAAGGACGTGTGTGATAATGTATAATGTTATGATTTCATTGATATTGAATATCAAATTACAATGAAGAAACATATACAAAGATGGATGAACATCAAACCCACCCAAAGGAGAGAAATTCTCCTTGGGTGGTGATTTACACCATGAAAAACACACACTTAAGAACTACCAGCCACTCACACACTTTGCAATAACCACACATTACAAAGTAACACTAGTGGTTCTATTTATAATGTTATTACATCATGACCTAATTTTGACTTTTCTTGTGGTCTTGATGTTGACTTTGTCTTGTGTTTGTTTTGTTCTGTTTATCAACTTGGTCTCTGAACTTGTACAATGAGATCTTCAGTTGGCTTTGATTGTGGTTTGGAAAGCTTCAGTTTATCAATTATTGAACCCAACAGAGGACATTACGCGATTGAATTTATACATTGGATTCCATTGCACTCTAAAATCCAGCCCTGTTAGCAAATGCAATGATTAGATTATAAAGATATTAATATAATATTACAACAATGAAATATCATTAAATGATTAAGAAAAAGCATCCTATTTGTTTAATAAATAGTCATTAGAATATCAGAAGATATTGAAATGTATATTATATATTCTATCTATGCCAATTGAATGAGGCTTGAGTCATTGATGTAAGGGCCACTCCATCAGCAATTGGTAAAAGAGAAGCCACCACCTATGGTGTTGGCATCTATCAAATTATCAGTAAATAGCAGGATAAATTTAATTTTAGAAAACCTTTTAAATGAAATCATGAGCATAATAATACAAGAATATACCGTGGTCCATGTAGAATATATGTATACCTCTCCTAGGAACATAGCAGATAATAATGCCAAGAAAAATAGTTTCACAGCTTTGACTGTTTGGGTAAATGAAACATCAACTTTTCCAAAACTCATGTTTATGAAAAAATTGCCCATGGTATGCACCATAAACAACGACAGGATTGCTAAAAGCTGCAAAATAGCAACGAATTAGCATGGAAAAAAGCAAATATTAAGAGATAAATATGTTCTCCATAAAAAGAAGTACCTACGCACCTCTAACATATGAAGTATGGAATGGAAGAAAATGTTGGTTTCATCATTTCAACGTCTTTGGTTGTGTTGTATATAATCTTATACGTAAGGGAGTTGGTAGGAAGCCTGAATGAGCACGTGTAATTCATATATGATACAAGTTTATAAAGTTTAAAACTTTTGGACGATTGTGTTTCAAGACAACCCAACCCAACCCAACCAGCCTGACCCAACCACCTATTACCATAAATTCCCCATTTGAACAAATTTATCTGGACTGGTTAGTGGTTACTCAACCCGCTCATTTTACCACATCAAAACTTTAAGAGAAAAAATTGAAAAAAGAAATAAAAAATAAAGAAAATAACTGAATTAAACAAAGAATTATGGTAGTTAGTTCTGTTAAAAGGTAGATCAAACATCTCCCATTATAAAAAGTTCATTCTATTATAATTATTACAAGATATTAGTAACACATTGATTTCACAAGCATCATTTATTATGTCAATACTAAAAGTTAGTTTAGAGTTTAGATATTTGTCAAAGAAGGAAAAAGATTTATAAAATTACATACACTCAATCTTTATTTATTTTGGCGTCCACGTACTAAAGAATCACATGATTCATTAAAGAAGAGATACAATATATGTATTAAATAACTTCAACAAACTAACCTTTGCCTTACTGGTCTTTTTGTTCCTTTGAGTTTCTGCGCTCATCATTTCATATGATGAAACTTCAACTTTATAAAATGATGGTTTAGTGTAACATTTTAAGCATGCCCCAGCACCAGCAACATCAAACCTTTTACAATCCACACAAGTTGTTAATAGTGTAACATCTAAATCAAGAATAAAAGATAAGAAACATTTATAGTCAATTTTGTATTTGAAAGGTGCATTTATGATAGGGGTATATTTAGATAATTATATGGTTCGATACTTGTCTAGCAGAAATAACTGATGTGTGCAGATTAGGATGCCAAGTAAATCATAAGAATCCATGACAAACCGAGGTAAATCTCCCTTGGTGATGAGATTCTACTCTGTTTGGAGATTAGGATGCCAAGTAATACCTCTAACATCAATAGATATTAAATGATATTATTAACAAATTGTTTGTTACCTATTTAAGAGAATTCAAGAGATCTACATAGCTACTCCATGTGTTTATTAAGGTGCAAATTAACTCAATTGATGTCGTGTTGCTCTGAAGTGATAGATGGGGAGGGGCTCTTCTAAGGAGAAACCCAAATAAACCACCGGTGAACTAAATAATCACCCAAATTATACATATTGAGTTCACATCAAAAACAACATATGTGGAAACACAAAAGACAATCTTTTCTGATAATCAACACATAACGTACAAATCTAATCAACAAGACACAAAACATATCATGATTATGAAGTAAAAGAACCAAATATTAATTAACATATCCAAACCCAAGACTCTAAGGGATGTAAGAGTCAGCTTCAAAACTAATTATTGCTACTTGTAGTATGTGGGGAAACATGATCTAGATCCTTTATCAGATTTGGAGTTATATGTGAAAAGTTAGTGATAACCTAATCAAATTATCATCTGATTATGATTCTAATTTCTTGATGGCCCAATGATTACTTTAATAAACCACATCCAAACACCATCTAAACAACACAAAAAGAAGATGAGGGTGATGAGTGATGACCATGTTGCTCTAAGAGTATAATACAAGACACAAGGTAACTAATTGATCGTCTCTCAATACTAAGTAAGGAAAGAAGAGGTCATAATATAGCAAAGACATATAATTAGCAAGAACTTTTAAATGTCATAGAGCTAGTATAGCATGGATGTAAAATTACATTTACATACTGATCAGCAAGGACTTTACTACCATAACACTAAATGGAATAATAATCATTCTATATTCATACAGTTGATGATACAAATCATTTTGTTTTGATACAGTTGATCATACAAATCATTCTGTTTTTATACAGTTGATGATGCAAGCGCAATAATAATATGTCATTTTGAATATAGTAATTTAGTAGGTTATGTGCATTAAATACACTTTAACTAAAAATTGGTTTGCCCATTTGACCCATTAAAAAGCAAACATAATAAGAATCAACCACTTTATAGGTAAATGGGTTTTGACTAGCCACCTATAAATTTGTAATGTAAGTTTATGATATCAATCCATCACTATGCAAGATCTTTGACCCAATGTCCATTTTTCTAGCCAAGATAAAAGTATGATTCATTTACCTTCATAGTGTATGTTGCATCATTCTCTTTGACCACAAAAATTTCAAACATAGGAGTGCCAGGAGATGCACCACTTCTATTTGTAAATATTATGTGAACTAAATGCAATAAAAATATATGATTTCCCTTTCATTATTATGCTATACCTTGGGCTATAAATTCTGCCAATAAATCTGCCTACACCGGGTGATATGTGTATCGGTCTCCAAATGGGTCATCGGAATCTTTTGAGTAGCCGACCCACCAACCAACCTGAAAGTTTTAAAATGATCGTTCATTCACGATGATAAACCCTCAGACTTTTGAAATTTTCTGACCCATCTACTTTTAAAGAAGTATATTATGATTTTGTGTTGCCAAAACATGATATATTGATCAACTCATAAAATTAGCTAAATGGAAATAGATCAAATGGAAGAATACGTTTAATGCATACAATTTCCTACATTGTTGTATTTAATAGATTATTACTTTAAAGTGTTGCTCTTCAAACTTACAGTTAACACATTAATAATAAAGTTTTGAGAAAAAGATCAACCGAACATGTTTTGACCCATGGCAAAGTTGACTTGATCCAACCTAAACCCACTTTAACCCATTACCTAACCTGTCCACCTTGACACCTCTAGAATAAACAAGCACTTCTGTGTGTTTGACAATATTACCAGACCACTACCAGTATTTTTACACAATTTTGAAGCTTCATGATAATGCTCTTCATGTATTGCAATCTGCAAGAAGAAAAAAAAAACAGAACCTTGTTACCATTTTAAATCTGATATGACGCTCACCTGCAATTGACATAATCTTAGCAACACTATCCTTTGATGTTGAAGCTGTAAACAAACAAAAAGCCAATCAAAACACTCAAAAATCAGATGATAATTATAAATGACTATAGTATAAGCAAGGGGCTTATAGTAATTTTATCATCCATATCATTTCCTCAATTTGATACAGTTCCAAATCTCAACAGTCAATTGATAGTAGAATCTACCACATCGAATAAACAAGTCATCAATCACATTTCAACTGCAATCAAGAGGGATGAACTTACGCGCCGACTCTTCTCCGCTTCCCTGAGTAACAGTAGTCATGAAGAATCCATCCTATTTTCTGGACAGCTTTAGTTCTCTCCATAACTGCCCTGTGGAATCAAAGAACACCTTCATTTTATGTTGCTATAGACCCATACCTTGTTAGAAAACCAAACAAAAATCCTTACATGTATCAAATTAAAAGAATCATGTTGTAATAATGAGGCAATTGATACAAATATGTAAAGAAATCAAAAAATCATAATAGTCTGTAGAGAGAACGAACCGCTAAAGAAGATTCGACAAGAGAACATTTGGTGCGAATTGAAGCTTATTTCTCTCTTAAAAACCTCTAAAATTTTCAAACCCTTGTAGTTGTTACATACACCAGCGATTGAACTGGTTCTATGATTAAATGAGGCCGGCGATTGAACTCGTATTGAATGGTGATGGGGATTCATTGATGCCGATTGAAGATGAGAGAGATAGCAGCATAATTGTAGATAAAATTAAAGGGGATTAAAGGGTTTACAGATGAAACCATCAAGGGGAGTCAAAGGCTTTTGCAGATGAAACGGTGACGGTGAGCGATTTGATCAGAAACCGGCCTATAGTTTCAATTGAATGCAGAGGGGATGGTAACACCAAAAGGCGCGACTTACAAAAGTGAGAAATTACCATACATTGTTTATGTATTATATAATATTGAAGATATTTATGCATACTCGAGTGCGTCATCCTCAACATCCCCGACTATAACTAACTCGTTTGCGAGTAGATGCACAAATCCACTTATGAGGAAATAAAATAGCTTAGGAGAGATGATCATCAACAAACATAGAACTTCCCTCTGATCGAAGACTACAACCATGAGGTTCATCCGATCTCTAACTCCACGAAAACCTAAAATGAATACCTTATAATTGAGAATCTTTCCCCACATGAAACATTTTCAAATATATGTTTGACCACACATTGGTCCTCCTTCGGAAAACGCGCTTTAAACTTATCTAAGTATACTATTTTAAGATGGATAGTAGGGCACTGAGGTGAACCGTTGAGGGCAACCGGAAGTGAAAACACAGTCCTAACCCTAGTAGAGGTTGTGGCCATGGATAGTGTAGATACCAAGGTGAAGGTCTTTAAAAAAGGTTGCGGCCCTAGCAAAGGACATATGCATGGATGGAACAACTGAACGAGGGGAGATTCTTTAATGTTAAAATAAACATTTTTTACAAATACGAATAGACCAAAACTATATATCTAAAGATTCTAATAAAAACATACATTTATTCATACTATTAAGGTTTTAGTAACCTTTTTGGAATCTCTAGAAGAGTAAAATCTTTTCTTATTTTCTAGTAAATCCTAAAGAAACTTCTAAGTTTCAAAATATATCCGGCTATGTGATTATCACCTTGCAATGATGACAAAAAATGATATCATATACATTAAAATTATATTTGACATATATAGCCAAAAGACCACGTTAGAGTGACAAAAGCACGTTATACAAATACATATCTCATAAAAGCCAAAAATGGTGAGTAACTATAAATCGCTAGCCATGATACCTAATCGTATAAAAAAGAACAAATAGACCACCCGTGTAGCATAATGATGAGGTGCATACTACATAGTCAAAATTATCGACAAGCACCACCTCAAATAATTTAAAAGCTTTATGTGACATCTGTCACCAAAATAGGTACGTTGACTTTGGCATTAGTTTGAATTTTGACTTTTGACCTTGACTTTCGTCTTTATTTGGGCTTGGTCTTGATTTATGGTTCTTTTCTTGTTGGGCCCAAATTTTGGTCTAATGGGCCTACGTTTTTATGATGGGCCTGGAGCCTATATCATTATGAGACTAGTGGGCTTGGCATCGTATGAGGTTTTATGTATTGAGCCCAATCAAGGGTTTTCTAAAATGTAAAACACGAAACTTCACCATAACTAACCTTGCATCCATGGGCTTTGCCTAAAGCCTGTTAAAACAACTTAAATTGGTTCTAAAAATATAATTTATCCGAATCCTAGGGCATGTGATAATTCGTTCGAACAGTTATTGCTCGCGGAAATTGAAAGGTAAAAATTAGACGACGCGCGGGTCGGGACGAGACGGATTACATGAGGCGGGCCAAGGGCCCGAAGGCCCCTTCTTCCTCCCATAATCGGCCGCAAATGGTAAAGGGGGTATTCCCCTTTTGCTTGGCCTCATTTTTACAACTTCATATTTTTTTCTTGAAACCCTAGCCACCACTTCACCAAAAATCCTCTCTTCTTCTCTATAAGCCATCGAAAATTCTGAAGATTCTAGAGCCATCCATCGAGTTTTTGGTAATCAAGGCATCCAAGATCTTAAACTAGGCTTGAATCATTCATCTTCGAAGCTACGGTAAGCAAAATTCGTTTTTGATGAAGTCTAATGCTTGTTTCACTCTAAAATCGATGATACTCATCATCTATATTCAAAATCTTCATCTAATAATCTCTCATTCTTGGTTTTTGGTGCTAGATCATGAAGATCTAAGCGTTACGATTGTCAGGTTCGCCATTTGGTAAAAACCCTAATTCTTGGACTTGTATGGTAATGGAATCTAAAATATTGGGTTGTAATCTTGGATGATCTGCCCTTAATAGAAATTTTGGACCTGTATAACATTTTGAAATAATTAAAATTGTTCCTTGAAAGAATTGATGGGTTGAACAAATCGAAACAATGAAACTATCACTTAAAGTTGCAAACCTGGAGACTAAGAAACTAACAACTGTTTGGGACTGGAAAATTTTATAAACTAAGTAGTTAATTGAAGTTCTTGACAACTTGAAACTGGAATGAAAGAATTTTTACATATTTGGGTTGTTAACGGGCGCATATTGGGACTTGAGACGCAAAGGAACGAAACTAACAATCTGGGCAGCTTGCTGTCAGAAAAATGGGTCATCTTGTTCGTGTGATAACTTGGTCGAAATACGCCCACTTGGGGCAAACTCTGGGTCTAAAATTAAGCCCCATGAGTCCTCTAACTAACCCAAGTGGTCTCGTGTAGTTTCGACATCGTTTGGTCCTCCAAACGTAGCAAACAAAACGGAATGTCAAAACTGACGAATCTGGGCAGCAGATTAGTCTGTATTTCTCGTGTCATAACTTCCTCATATTTTGTCAATCAAACATGATTATTTTTCTGGAGTTTAATTTAAAGTCTCTTCTTTCAAACAACACTTTTTACGCAATGATTCGTTATTGTTTCGATCTCCAAACAGCCTATACAAGACTTATGCGCAATCAGATATGTATGCTGAATTATCTTGTTAAAACTTAAAAGTAAGGATTGGAACTAAATAATCTAAATTAAGAAAAGTTTTGCATATAATATTGATTAAAGCTCTTTACAAAAGAATTCATTTAATAAGTGGGACGATGGAAAACCTTGATTAGTGTTAAGGGCTGGACTAAAAGGATTACACCCATATTAGCCATCTATATTTGGTGATATATTAATCCTTTTGTGTATTATATATTTTTAGAGCTTACTCTGCGTGTTGTGAGATTTGAACTGTGACGTTTCAAGGCGAGTTCACAACCCCTTTTTAATGTATTTTACTTGGGGGAAAAGCATGCTCATGGTTTTGGACTATGCCGTGTTTTAAGAATTATTTTAGGACATTGTATGTGGTTGGGTCATGGTTCGAGTCTAGGTATTTAGTCATGAGTGTGTACTGTGCTTGTGCTTGTGCTTGTTCTTGGACTTGTTGACTTGGACGTCATGGAGAAGTATTGTTAGTACTAACGGGCTAATACCCCCACCCATGTTGTCGGTATACTAGTCGAGACCGACTTGGCCGGGGCTTGCCCTTGGGTGAATATAATCCGGATGTGTGAACTTGGAATGGTCTTGGACTTGGGTTGTGCTAGAACTTATGTTGATATCTTGACTGCTATGTATCTCTTTCACATACAATTTTCTATACATATTATGCACGGCAAAACATTTGTATTTTTAAACCTGTGAACTCACCAACATATGTTGACTTTTTAGAGCATGTCATTTCAGGTAATGAAGTCTAGGTGTTTGGCTGTGGACTTAGACGAGACCACTCCTCTAGGAGCATTAGACATTTCAAGAGATTTTTGGGACATGTTATGAATTGTTTGGTTTTATGAATTGTAATTTTATTGGATTTGAATTTGGTATTGTTTTGGTGATTGTGTTGGTTTGTTCCCATATGGGACTTTGGTTTACTTTTGCATTAATGGTATAACGTTTTGGTATTGACTATACTTGACATGTGTTCCTATGTTTCGGGTGACGTCATGACCCATGTACGGAGAATACCTGTAGATATTCTCTTAAACCCCCAATGTGTTATGACGATCCCGTCCGTCGCATTCTCGTGTTTCCGCTTTAGCGAGGGTGTGACAGATTGGTATCAGAGCCATTGGTTATAGAGAATTAGGTGGATTATTCGACCTAGACTATAACCTAAGTACCCACATGTAGTATGCATCATAGGATTATGTGTGTACTATTATACATGTGAATGTTTTATGTGTATTATATGTTGTGCTATGTTGCCTGCCTTATGTGTTATTTGTGATCTTCTTATTTGGAGAACTTTGGTTGTTGTATTATCTGTGCGTGCCTTGAGAAAGCATTAGGTAAGGACGTCCTCCCGTTATGCGCTTGATTATTATTTGGTCTGGATTGATAAGTGCGGCTGTAAGGATTCTTTTAAAGAACTTTGGGCGTTAAGCCAACCTTTATTATGTGCGTCTACTGGTGTTAGCTATGTTGTACGAGGTCTTATTTACAACTTGTGAGTTGAATATTGGGAGATGGACATGCTAGCTTTCTTGAAAACAACAGACAAGGGTCATGGCGTATTCGGGTTAGATGGAAGCTTTATTGGATCTTGGACTATACTAAATGGACTCTTTTGACCGTCCCTTACCTAAGTGAATGCTTTCTCAATCGATTCCTCGGTATAACTTCGGTTACTTAACCTTTGGTTAGTGACCATATCTTTGATTCCCCAATCATAGATAACACTCTGTACTTAACAAGTCATGTTAACTCTGGTAGGAGGAGCTAGTGGTAACCATGCAATGCAAATTACCATTACGGGTGCACACGTAATTGTAATTTGCAGTGCATGCGAAATCTGGCAAACCTTTTCGTGAGATAACAATCATAGTAGTACGAATCTTCCATTTTATACATGGGACAGTGGAGTTCCTGTTATTATGATAATCCATGGTGTGGAAACACCAATCCCATTTATCCTTAAACAAGTTACAAATAGATCTGGAGCCTTCATGGGAATCATAATGGACCTTTTAGCCCGGTATATATGAGACGTTTCTCTTGCTTTTGTTTCCGTGATCGTGGAAGTTGACTACATGTTCAAAATGTACTTGGTCTTTGAAAAATTGAAGAAGGGAAGTGAGATTCCTTGTACCTATGCTGCTTTGTTCAAACTGATCATAATACTTATAGCATTGGTTGTCGAGAGATTCTAGCATTATACTTGATGGAGTAAATGGATGTCATGTAACCAGTTTAGACGTCGTCCTTGGTATATCGTCGGTGTGGTGGGAATGCTGCGGGGAACCCTATACATAAACATCTTTGCTATGCTAGGGATGTGTCTGAACTAGGCTATGTGATGATTCGAGAGGATTAGAGATGGACATGGTGAGACTGATAAATTAAAAGAAAGTGGCACTAGAGGCAGGATTGGTTGTACGTGCACGAAGTTCATGACGTGCAAGCCAAAAGAGTTCGACAGGAAGTTGGAGCAATAGCTCTGACCCGTTGCATTGAGAAAACAGAAATGGATGTGGACATCAAGATCAGTGCTAATCAAAATGCAAAGAGTGTTATTCGGCCACTAGTGGGAAAAGCATTAACATGGTGGAACACTCAAGTGCAGGCTCGAGGTAGGGAGGTAGCAATGGCCATGACTTGTGCCGAATTCAAAGCCTTGGCAACTAAAGAGTATTGTCCGATGAATGAAATGCAAAAATTGGAACATGAATTCTAGAACCATTCGATGGTAACGGATGCAGTGCCTGTGGCTAAGGCTCCTTATCAACTAGCCCCGTCAGAAATGCAAGAACTGTCTAGTCAGCTCCAGGAGTTGCTAGACAAGGGTTTCATCCGACCAAGCCATTCGCCATGGGGAGCGCCAGTGCTCTTCGTTAAGAAAAAGGATGGATCCTTCAGAATGTGTATAGATTATCGAGAATTGAACAAGTTAACTATTAAGAATCGTTACCCCTTGCCAAGGATAGATGATCTATTCGATCAACTTCAAGGGGCGACCTATTTTTCGAAGATTGATCTTCGTTCAGGATATCATCAGTTGAGGGTGCACGAGGACGATATACCAAAGACGGCTTTTAGGACGCGTTATGGGCATTATGAATTCTTGGTTATGCCTTTTGGGCTAACGAACGCACCCACAGTATTTATGGACCTAATGAATAGGATGTGTAAACCCTACCTGGATAAATTTGTCATAGTATTCATTGACGACATCTTGATTTATTCGAGGACGAAAGAGGATCATGAGGGACACTTGAAAACAATCCTGGAGTTATTGGGAAGGGAGAAGCTCTATGCCAAATTCTCTAAGTGTGAGTTTTGGCTGCGAGAGGTGAAATTCCTTGGACATGTAGTGAATGAGAAAGGAATTCATGTGGATCCTGGAAAGATGGAGGCAGTTAAAAACTGGGAGGCACCTAAGACGCCTTCAGAGATAAGACAATTCCTTGGACTAGCAGGCTGTTATCGGCGATTTATCGCAAATTTCTCAAGGGTTGCGCAACCACTCATACAACTGACGCAGAAGGATAAAAAGTTCGAATGTGCTAAACAAGAGGACGCATTTAATACATTGAAAGATAAGTTGTGTAATGCACCGATATTGGCACTCCCTAAGGGTTCAGACGGATTCGTTGTGTATTGTGACCCGTCGCATCAAGGTTTAGGTTGTGTGCTCATGCAAAAAGATAAAGTGATTGCATACGCGTCGCGACAACTTAAGAATCACGAGAAGAATTACACCACCCATGACCTGGAGTTAGGCGCGGTGGTCTTTGCTCTTAAGATCTGGAGGCACTATTTGTATGGTACAAAGTGTGTCATTTATACCGACCACAAGAGCCTCCAGCACATTTTTGACCAAGAGGAATTGAACATGAGACAGAGTCGATGGATGGAATTGCTTACTGATTACGACTGTGAAATCCGGTACCACCCGGGTAAAGCAAACGTAGTAGCGGATGCTTTGAGTCGAAAGGAAAGAGTCAAACCTAGACGCATCCGGGCCCTACAAATGACCATTCATTCGGATATTAAGACTCGTATTATTGCTGCTCAAGTCGAAGCAATAAAGGAAACAAACGTACAGAGTGAAGTGTTGAGAGGACTGGACCGACAGTTCGAACAAAATGATGATGGAGGGTTATACTTTGTGGGTAGGATTTGGGTACCCATTACGGGGAATGTTCGGGAGATCGTATTGGATGAGGCACACAAGTCGAGGTATTAGGTACACCCTGGTGCGGATAAAATGTACCACGATCTTAGAGATTTATACTGGTGGCCTGGAATGAAGAGGGATATAGCGGTATATGTTAGTAAGTGTTTAAAGTGTGCGAAGGTCAAGGCAGAACATCAAAGACCATCAGGTTTATTGCAGCAACCTGAAATCCCTGAATGGAAGTGGGAGAATATTACGATGGACTTTATTACAAAGTTACCAAGGACTAGTAGTGGGCATGATACGATTTGGGTTATTGTGGATCGAATGACCAAATCTGCATATTTCTTGGCCATACGCGAAGACTACAAAATGGAAAAGTTGGCAAGGATCTATATCAGTGAGATTGTGTCTAGACATGGGGTACCTGTGTCAATCATATCCGATCGGGACGCACGATTCACATCACGATTTTGGCAATCCTTGCAGAAGCCACTGGGGACACGTCTTGCCATGAGTACTGTCTATCACCCTCAGACCGATGGTCAGAGTGAGCGTACGATTCAGACTTTGGAAGACATGCTGAGGGCTTGCACGATTGACTTTGGCGGTAACTGGGACACTCACCTTTCATTGGTGGAGTTTTCGTACAATAATAGTTACCATACGAGTATTGGATGTGCACCATTTGAGGCATTGTATGGGCGTAAGTGCAAGTCGCCAGTGTGTTGGGCAGAGGTCGGGGAAAGTCAGATGATTGGACCCGAGATTATACAAGAGACTACCGACAAGGTGTTTCAGATAAGGGATAGATTGAAGAGCCCAAGACCGTCAGAAAAGTTATGCTGAAAATCAAAGGAAGCCATTAGAGTTCACTGTTGGGGATAATGTTCTATTGAAAGTGTCGCCTTGGAAAGGAATTATTCATTTTGGCAAGAGGAGCAAGTTAGCACCGAGATACGTTGGTCCGTTCAAGATTATTGAACGAATTGGTCCTGTTGCATATCGACTGGAATTGCCGCAAGAGTTGAACGACATACATAACACGTTTTATGTTTCAAATCTCAAGAAGTGTCTCACTGATGAGACGCTGCATGTGCCACTCGAGGAAATTCAAGTGGATGAAAAACTTCGATTCGTCAAAGAACCGTTAGAGATCATGGACCGGGAAATAAAGATGTTGAAACGAAGCAAGATCCCGATTGTGAAGGTAAGATGGAACTCAAGGAGAGGCCCTGAGTTTACTTAGGAAAAAGAAGACGGAATGAGGCCTAAGTACCCTCACCTATTTGCAGATGGCAGTGTAGTTGATGACTCTAGTTGAATTTCGGGACAAAATTCTTTCAACTGGGGGATATTGTGACATCTATCACCAAAATAGGTACGTTGACTTTGGCATTAGTTTGAATTTTGACTTTTGACCTTGACTTTCGTCTTTATTTGGAATTGGTCTTGATTTATGGTTCTTTTCTTGTTGGGCCCAAATTTTGGTCTAATGGGCCTACGTTTTTATGATGGGCCTGGAGCCTATATCATTATGTGACTAGTGGGCTTGGCATCGTATGTGGTTCTATGTATTGAGCCCAATCAAGGGTTTTCTAAAATGTAAAACACGAAACTTCACCATAACTAACCTTGCATCCATGGGCTTTGCCTAAAGCCTGTTAAAACAACTTAAATTGGTTCTAAAAATATAATTTATCCGAATCCTAGGGCATGTGATAGTTCGATGGAACCGTTATTGCACGCGGAAATTGAAAGCGTAAAAATTAGACGACGCGCGGGTCGGGACGAGACGGATTACATGAGGCGGGCCAAGGGCCCGAAGGCCCCTTCTTCCTCCCATAATCGGCCGCAAATGGTAAAGGGGGTATTCGCCTTTTGCTTGGCCTCATTTTTACAAATTCATATTTTTTCTTGAAACCCTAGCCACCACTTCACCAAAATCCTCTCTTCTTCTCTATAAGCCATCTAAAATTCTAAAGATTCTAGAGCCATCCATCGAGTTTTTGGTAATCAAGGCATCCAAGATCTTAAACTAGGCTTGAATCATTCATCTTCGAAGCTACGGTAAGCAAAATTCATTTTTGATGAAGTCTAATGCTTGTTTCACTCTAAAATCGATGATACTCATCATCTATATTCAAAATCTTCATCTAATAATCTCTCATTCTTGGTTTTTGGTGCTAGATCATGAAGATCTAAGCGTTACGATTGTCGGGTTCCCCATTTGGTAAAAACCCTAATTCTTGGACTTGTATGGTAATGGAATCTAAAATATTGGGTTGTAATCTTGGATGATCTGCCCTTAATAGAAATTTTGGACCTATATAACGTTTGGAAATAATTAAAATTGTTCCTTGAAAGAATTGATGGGTTGAACAAATCGAAACAATGAAACTATCACTTAAAGTTGCAAACCGGGAGACTAAGAAACTAACAACTGTTTGGGACTGGAAAATTTTATAAACTAAGTAGTTAATTGAAGTTCTTGACAACTTGAAACTGGAACGAAAGCATTTTTACATATTTGGGTTGTTAACGGGCGCATATTGGGACTTGAGACGCAAAGGAACGAAACTAACAATCTGGGCAGCTTGCTGTCAGAAAAATGGGTCATCTTGTTCGTGTGATAACTTGGTCGAAATAAGCCCACTTGGGACAACTCTGGGTCTAAATTTAATCCCCATGAGTCCTCTAACTAACTCAAGTGGTCTCGTGTCGTTTCGACATCGTTTGGTCCTCCAAACGTAGCAAACAAAACGGAATGTCAAAACTGACGAATCTGGGCAGCAGATTAGTCTGTATTCCTCGTGTCATAACTTCCTCATATTTTTTCAAACAAACATGATTCTTTTTCTGGAGTTTAATTTAAAGTCTCTTCTTTCAAACGACACTTTTTACCCAATGATTCGTTATCGTTTCGATCTCCAAACAGCCTATACAAGACTGATGCGTAATCAGATATGTATGCTGAATTATCTTGTTAAAACTTAAAAGTAAGGATTGGAACTAAATAATCTAAATTAAGAAAAGTTTTGCATATAATATTGATTAAAGCTCTTTACAAAAGAATTAATTTAATAAGTGAGACGATGGAAAACCTTGATTAGTGTTAAGGGCTGGCCTAAAAGGATTACACCTATATTAGCCATCTATATTTGGTGATATATTAATCCTTTTGTGTATTATATATTTTTAGAGCTTACTCTGCGTGTTGTGAGATTTGAACTGTGACATTTCAAGGTGAGTTTCACAGCCCCTTTTTAATGTATTTTACTTGGGGGAAAAGCATGCTCATGGTTTTGGACTGTGCCATGTTTTAAGAATTATTTTAGGACATTGTATGTGGTTGGGTCATGGTTCGAGTCTAGGTATTTAGTCATGAGTGAGTACTGTGCTTGTGCTTGTGCTTGTTCTTGGACTTGTTGACTTGGACGCCATGGAGAAGTATTGTTAGTACTAACGGGCTGATACCCCCACCCATGTTGTCGGTATACTAGTCGAGACCGACTTGGTCGGGGCTTGCCCTTGGGTGTATATAATCCGGATGTGTGAACTTGGAATGGTCTTGGACTTGGGTTGTGCTAGAACTTATGTTGATATCTTGACTGCTATGTATCTCTTTCACATACAATTTTCTATACATATTATGCACGGAAAAATATTTGTATTTTTAAACTTGTGAACTCACCAACATATGTTGACTTTTTAGAGCATGTCTTTTCATGTAATGAAGTCTAGGTGTTTGGCTGTGGACTTAGACTAGACCGTTCCTCTAGGAGCATTAGACATTTCAAGAGATTTTTGGGACATGTTATGAATTGTTTGGTTTTATGAATTGTAATTTTATTGGATTTGAATTTGGTATTGTTTTGGTGATTGTGTTGGTTTGTTTCCATATGGGACTTTGGTTTACTTTTGCATTAATGGTATGACGTTTTGGTATTGACTGTACTTGACATGTGTTCCTATGTGTCGGGTTACGTCATGACCCATGTACGGAGAATACCTGTAGATATTCTCTTAAACCCCCAATGTGTTATGACGATCCCGTCCGTTGCATTCTCGTGTTTCCTCTTTAACGAGGGTGTGACACTTTACTACCATAGTATCATGTGTAGTGGTCTCTTCAGAAAAATTAAATTTTATGCCCTTTGAAAAAAACTTCTACAAATAATCCTATTATAAAAATATCTCTATACGGTCACTTGTGAGTTTTTTCCAACTAACGGCAGTAGCATTTGCCCCATAATATGGAACTTTGTCATTGACATGGTTTAAATGCTCATACATAACCAAGCGGTTATGAATACCATTGTTGGGCATAATGTGAAGTATAGTGACATACATATGTAATTAAGATGAGATATGTTTATCTAGATTAATGTTGAACAACACTCTTGATAATATGTGAATTTCTATCTTCTACACGAGGGCATACCAATCTTTATGCCGCTTCCCTACTAAAATAAAATCCAATTGTTACTTAAAAATGCTCCTCATCATAACTTATTTTCATAAAATAATCAAGAGTGTCCCACACGAAATATTTGGTTAGCAATCTATATATATCGCCACCATAATGTACTAAAATAAAATCATAAATAAACCGGATAGGTTTTAACTTTTAGTTATAAGCTAAACAAGAGAAGTATTTATAGCATCTCCATATGCTAACTGTCAGTTAAATAAGTCGATATTTCTAGTCTTAGGGGGAGATAAAAACACGAATGTCAGACCCTCCAATTCCACCTGTGGGGTTTTACCGCGATACGTGTGACAAACCAGGATCTTAGACATGATCATATCAAACGACACTGTATGCGTTTAAAATAAACGTTTGAACTTTAATAAGAGTAAAACATAGTTTGAATGATAAGCAATGCGTAAGCATATAAGTAAAATTCAAAGCCAATAATAGTATCTACACTAAACTCAACACCCAATAAAAGTATTTAATGCAAAGACAACAAGTTTGTAATGCATGTCGTGAATGAAACCTTAGCAATGTGATCTATCCTTAAGCGTTCCTACGGCCTGAGAAAACATCCTAGAGTGTGTCAACATAAGGTTGATGAGTTTACATGGTTGAACAACAGTAAGTATGTTTGAAAACGCATATATATATATATATATATATATATATATATATATATATATATATATATATGTGTGTGTGTGTGTGTGTGTGTATGTTTGTGTGTGTGTGTGTGTATGCTAGAGTAAATTACACGAATCGTCCTTGTGGTTTGTTCAAGTTTCATTTACATCCGTGAGATTGAAAAATTACAAGTTTAATCCTAAGA
This sequence comes from Flaveria sonorensis, assembly GCA_025506505.1. Lineage (NCBI taxonomy): Eukaryota > Viridiplantae > Streptophyta > Magnoliopsida > Asterales > Asteraceae > Flaveria > Flaveria sonorensis. Next base: position 41,208,900 of record CM046428.1, read on the forward strand.
TTTGAAAAAACGTAACACATTTTGTCCCTGGGTGGCACTTGTTGCCGGAGAAAGGTGTTTATGGTGGTGGTTGCAACCGGATGGGGTTTGTGGTGGTGGAGGCTGTTGTAGGGTGTGTGGTGGTGGTTTGTAGTTGTTAAAAAGAGGAAGAAGAAAGGTGAAATTGGTGGGGTGGATGTGGGGTGGGTCCATGTACTAACTTTTTTTTAATAATTTATTTTTAAAAGGAGGGGTAGAAGGGTAATTTAACAATCACTTAACGGAATATTTTAACGATAGTTATGGCTAAGGACGAAAGGTGTTACATTTTTTTTTTCAAATCTTAGGACTAAATCTGTAATTCTTCATTTCTAGGGACGATATGTGAAATTTGAACAAATATCAGGGACGATCCGTATAATTTACTCTAAATGCTATTTAAATAATAATATGTACAACATAAAAAATTATATAAAATAAGCATATTCATATATGAAACTTAAAAATAAAGGCATGCATATGCATATGTACATGTGAATTAAGATAATTAGTGTGTCTAATTAAATATAATTGAAGTTATATAAATAGACATGCTACGAACATATTACGATAAACAAGATACCATCATACACACACGCACACATCCATACGTAAACATATGTATGTAGACATATAAATTTTGTATTTATAAAATTATATGAAAACATTATAACATACATATGTGTATTTGTTTAACAACTAACCTATACTAAATATACTAGATAAATACTACTAAATACTCACAATACACTACAATAATACACACATATTAAAATCATATATACGTATCTCATACAAATCTTAACAAAATCAAATCTCTCCATTTTCAAGAATAGAATCTCTACAAAATCTATAAAATTTTAGCCTAAATCTTGCCAAAATCTATAAAATTTTAGCCTAAATCTTGCCAAAATCAAAACAATATCCTATGCAAATAATTGACGCACAATCAAATATTCTTTTTTAACCAAAAGAGGAAGATTTGATAATATTCTTTCTCATTCTTCCTCTTCTTAAACGATTTCTTCATCTCCATTCATACCATCTTCATTATTCTTCAAACTAGCAAATCCTATTGATTTATTTCTTCCAAAAACAAAAGAAAAAAAGATAATCCTCCTCTCCCTTTTCTTTTGATTTTTGGCTACAACAAAAAAATGCAATAGAAAACATTAAGTTCTAGCAAAACACAAGCATACTACATCACAACAGTATAAGTAATCAATAACTAGATCATCCTATATCATAAATACAATTTTACAACTAAATATTTTTAGAATTCAATCCAAGGTCATGATTCTTATAAAGCCATAGGCTCCAAGTCGACATCCATCCAACCTCTTGTGCTTGATAAGAGCAAACTCCAACGACTACATCATTTACACTAGTGTTCTCACACATTCACATAACTCATGTTCTTCTTATTTTTGTGATGACTTTGACATTACAAAAGCCCTTAAACACTAATCTCAGCTTCATCATCATTCTCAAAATGCAAAGGGCTCTTGTGGTATACTTACCTAATTTCTTTAGGTGCATACATAAGCATTTATAGTGATTTACACTCTTTTAACATAAGAAAACTATAATCAAAGACACACAAATAAAAAAAATACTTTTCCACCATTAAAATACATATAAAATAATATAAAATCTGAAAATATATTTGTTTGTTAAAGTATGTAATTCACGTGTCTTTAAAAAAAGTCATCACACACATACAACACGTGTCTTTAAAAAATTCAAGTGAAAAGAAGCGAGGGCAAGAACTTAAACACATGACATGGTAAAGATCTAAGTCACGCATCAACGACAGGGTACAAGCCACAATTGAGAATGTTTCTATGCCAATAGAGAGGGATCCTAAGAAAACCACAATGTTATGAGAAAACTAAAGAAAACCAATTAAACCGGTCACATAATTTAATAATTTTTTATCGTTACCCTCTATGTATATGTGTGAGTATATATAAATAAAGGTATGGATCAAATGAAGATCGTAACATGGTTTTACATATACGTCACACATAGGTTACGTATAGGTAACTATTTTTATATCGACATAGTGTTACGTATACGTAAGACTCATCATTCTCGTATGTATGCTCAACATATATGTACCAAATACTTAAATGACATTTTAACAATTAAAATAACAAAAAAGTTCTGAATTATGTTATTGGTTTTCGTAGTTTCTTTAGTTTTCACATACCTATTGGTTTTCTCATAAACATCCCCTATACCAATAACTCATATAAAAAAAAGAAACCTTATAACTAATCAAGCCGTGTTAATGCAGTAATCAACCAATTGGTTCTATACATATTATAATTTCTAACTACTTAATAAAAACTTACAACCAATTAAGTTGTGTTAATGCAGTTACCGGCTAATTGATTTTATACATATTATACATTCTATCTATTAAATTAAAGATTTTATTACTTAATTATTTAATTATGACTTGAAGCTTAGTACTTTATTATGCTTATATATAAGCGATACTATTTAGTGGACTGTTTATACTTTTGGTTAGATGGGAAACAATTAATTTAAATGACTATAAATAGTCGAAAATAGGATTAAATAGTTAAATCCTCACAAAAATTATGATAACATATTTTTGAAAATAATATAATATATCTAAAACATTAGCAAAAAGAAAATATACAAACCTTTTTGCTATTTTTAACGGATTCTACCGTCTAAATTAACGTAATAACCGAATAAATGGGTTCATAACTTAAAACAGATCACTCACGACTTTAGACTTGATAATATAATACAATAAACTTACGAGGATGATAAAAATATTTTGCATATATGACTGTTGAGTACTATTTGAGACCCGAACGGTAAAAATCGCGTTTTAACACTTAAATTTTAAAAATAAAAGATTTAAAGAATAAAAATTATTTTTACATTCTAGAATGTTTATAATTATATAGTGTTGGAAAAATCTTATTAATGATTTTTATAACGATACTTTGTATTTATTGGATATTTTTCTACATAAATATGTCTACCGACACTTAAACCGTCAAGACCGATAAAACTATCAACGATTCCAAAACTGATTTTTTATAAGTTAAAACAATATATTTTTAGTATTAAAATGTTCGGGATGAGTATACAACAACCGAGCTAATATATGTTAATCTAAGCCTAAAATCGTGTTAATGACACTTACAATTATATAATTTATCAAAATTTATAAAAAATATAATTTGAGCAGACCTTAAACTTTATAACAGGTCAATATATATAAAAATATATTTTAGATAATTATTTTTAATGTTTATAAGGGCAAAAATGATAAAATGCATAAAATATTCAAAACGAGCTTACCAACCCAATAACTATGTAAGGATGGAATGATGGATTACCATCTTTGAACTCAGATCCATTAATACTTAAAATAACCCATTAAATGATATGGATCATAAGTCCAAACATAACGGGTCAAACCTTACAAATTAATCTAAGGATGTTTAATGGGCTTCTTAGCTCGATTAACCTAATTACTACCAAAATAACTATCTAGCCTAATCAGCTTAAAATCATACCATATAAGGGTTTTCGTAACCTTATATATTATAATTAACTACAATCTACAAACTCCAATAAAAGAAAATCACAAGTGTTAAACTAATACTTAAGTATGTATTTATCAAGTGTGATGATGAACTACTAAAAGTAAAAAGCGTGTGCAACATATATACATATGTTAGTCTTCCTAGACTATGATAATGACACCATTGACATTCACCCCATTGTGTTTAATAAATAAGTGATGAAAGAATAACTAAAACAAACTAATAGTAATAATAAAGGGGATATGGCATATTGTGTGTGCATGTAGTTAGTCAATAGACTAATGTTAAGTTAATAATAATAGATACGCGTTATAGCAGCACCTACTTGGATATAGTAAACACTACAATGAATGGAACCATGATACTCGGTGAATCTCGCGTTTTTCAATACTCCATGTTTGTTTTAAGTTCCTAGGGTGAAAGCATGATTTTATAATAGTATACTAGTAAATAATATTACTTCCTTATCTTAAGATATCCGGGTGAGAGCATTCCATTAACTCTGGATAGAGCCGTTAGTGACGTGGATAGATTTTTTTTGGGAGATACCCTCGTGCAATGAGAAGATTCATTAATCCACATACGTTTAATAAGACAATATGTCCAATCGTGAGGATATGAATATGTGATAATAATTAGAAATGACTAAGACATTATACGTCTATGGCAGTGTGCCTAGTATAGGTTTGGAGTTGTGGCTTTATATACGTTCTGTACACTTGTTAATAAAATTTTGTTATAAAAAATAATGGGTAAGATTATTTAATTGTTTTAAAATGTTCATGAGTTCTCACGAGTGGTTTGCTAATCAAGTATTCTTAAGCATTTATTTCAGGAAAGTAGCCATTGGGGGCAGATGCACGTTGACTTGGATTGAAGCAAGTGTTCCTGCTAGTTATTTCTACTTATGATAAAAAAATTGATATTTTAAGAAAATTTACTTATGTTTTATTTGATAGCGTGGTAGAGACAATTTAATAACACTATGACTTTATGGTTGTGTACTAGACATAATTCATTCCACACGTGTTGCTAGGTGTTGGCCCTAGTCTTTTTGTATAAGTTATAATATGAAATGTTTATGTTTAAGTTTGGTATGCAATCTGTTTACCCTCACACCCCTAGTGCCATGTACAACTTTAAACTTCTTTTACCTGATGCCATAATCAAAGAACCATGAGTGAGTTTTCAAATTCCATCACCAAAGGTATTATGGTAACCATCATCATCGAGTAAACTTGTAGAGACTGAATTAAGTTTGATTCCGGAACATGTGTTTACATTATGTAAAACCAACTCCATCCCGGTCTTAAACTTCAAACAAACATTTCCAACACCAATGATCTTTAATAGCCTATTATTACCCATCTTAACATTCCTAAAGTCAACAGACATGTAAGATGAATAAAAAACTCTTTGTCATGTCATATGACATGTAACTCCACTGTCAGCAACCCAACATAAATCATCATGTGTAAAGTTTACCATATCATAATCACAACAAATAAGATCAGATCGGTAGCAGTGTTAACTTCAGTAGTGTCATTAGCATCGTCATCTTTCTTATAGTTGTTCTTTTTATTGTTGTAATTCTCATTATTTTTCTCCTTTTTCAACTATCTACAACATCAAACAGTGTGTCTCTTTCTATCATAATGATGACACTAACATTAGCGAACTCTCCTCTAGACTTACCTCGATGCTCTTGTTGCTCGGACCTCGACTTTGACTTCTCTCTTTCTTTCTGTGATTAAGACCTCTAAATGAGAAAAGAAACCTTGTGATTTTCTTCTCATCACTTCAATTAAAATACCACCTTTAGACAACTTCATGGTAATAATATCACTGGGTGTAGAGTTGGACAACAATGTCCTAAAATTCTCTCAAGAATCTGGTAAAGTACAAAGCAGCCATTAGCTTTGTATCTCGCCTTCATACTTAATACTAGGGCTGCAAACGAACTGAACGTTCAGCGAACAGTTCGTGAACTGTTCGGCGGGAAGTTTGTTTATGTTCGTTCGTTTAGTAAATGAATGAACACGAACAAGAAAATTTCGTTCGTTTAGTTAAACGAACGAACACGAACACAAGCCATGTTCGTTCGTTTATGTTCGTGAACGTTCGATAATGTGTTCGTTTATGTTCGTTAATGTCCATTCGTGAACGTTCGATAATGTGTTCGTTTATGTTCGTTAATATGTTTGATTATGTTTTTAATTTTTGTGTTAGTTATTTTTATGACAAGTATGTCAAGTGTTTTTGGTTATTTATGTTACATATTTATCTATTTTTTGTAAATTTTGTGATTAAAATATTGATTTTATTTATAAAATAAATATGTGATCATTTGTGTTCATGGACTTCTTTGTGTTCATGGACTTCTTTGTGTTCGTTATGTTCATGAACATATGTTTGTTTTTGTTTGATTTTGTTTGTGTTCGTTTACGTTCGGTAGGTGTTCGTGAACAGTTCATGAACATGTTTATTTCCTTAATGAACGAACACGAACAAAAAAACCCGTTCGGTAAGTGTTCATGAACTGTTCGTGAACATGTTTATTTCTTAATGAACGAACACGAACAAGGCCTTGTTCGTGTTCGTTTGCAGCCCTACTTAATACTCATTCCAGCTAGCTTATTAATAATTCAATGAAAGGCATTTAGTTGATAAATAACAAAGGTTCTATCATGGTATTTTAAGTTTATCAATTGTTTGATTAATAACAATATATATTGTTTCCAGTCTTTCGAGCATACAACTCCTTAAGTTTGGTCCAAAAAGCACGAGCATAAGTCCTCCCACTATTATGGCTCAACATATTATCATCAACCTACTTATGAATATACCCACAAACCTTTATCAGTAAAATATTTCATTCTTCATCGGCTTTATCAAACCTTTACCTTTATCTGTGAAATATTTCATTCTTCGTCAGTTTTATCCTCCGGTGTATAAGTAGAAAACATAGGGAAATAATAAGTCTCATATATAAGGTCTTCCATCTTCTCTTTCCTAACATGATAATTAAACTATTTAAATTCACAATCCTACTTATATTAGCATCTATCATTTAATCAACTCTTAGCCTAATAACAAAAGCCAAAGCCTCTTATACCACTTTGATAGAGAAAATCACACAACCAACCGCAAACAGTAAACTATGAAGCGCGAAATTAACCCTTGTTTGGTTAAAAATTTCCCCGACCTGGATAAAACTACGAGGATGCAAAAAAATAGGGTATACCAAATGCAGCAAAGAGAGACACTTAATTTAACATGGAAAACTTCTCAATATGAGAGTGAAAAACCATAGGACTACTAGAATCGCTTAAATTCACTATTACCAGAATCAGAGCATACAAGGTCTTCTCTAGATATACTAGAGGCATAAAACAAACATCATATACTTGAAATCAACAAAATCAAACATATGTAATCAAAACAAAGACAAAAGAGAAGAGATATCACTAAAATTCTACAGCTTCGAACAGGTCCGATGAAACCCAACTTGCAGAAGTGATTTAACACAAACCCACCGTTGGATAAGATCACACAGGTGTTATGAATATGCAGTCCAAAAATCACAACGATCCAACGGTTCAATCTCCAACAAATAACCGATCTCTGTAGCTAGGTTAGAAAGTCACGAAAATTCTTTCTCCTCTTCTTCTCTCTATATGTTGCTGCTTAAAATATGGTCTCACACTCTTTTTTCCTATATTTAACCTAAATCAAAGATAATGGGCCATAAAAGTGTTGGACTTTCTGTTGGAACTTTGTACGAATTAAACCATGTGGGACCCACATTGGTAGCCAGAGTAAAATTGTTCTAACCAATTGAATTATTTTTAGTTTTAATTCTTAATAACCCTTAATTAAGGGTCTTGAGGTCTTCTGACCAATTGAATTATTTTTAGTTTTAATTCTTAATAACCAAATTAATTGTTTTAACTGTAAAAGAATTTAATAGTTAATTAACCGTTTCTTTGGTCTGCTCTATTAATAACGATTTTGATCAAATGTTGAACACCAGAGAAAAACACTTGAAAATCCGTTAAAGAACGAAACATAGAGAGTTTTGACAGAATCAAGAACATCATCTTGATTGATTGTTTTATCCTCAAAGCAGATCCGTACAGTGGAAATTTCTGTCTTGGGACACTGCTCGTGTGCCTCAATCGTCTAATATTCGTGCTCAAATCTAGTGTGTTCTTCAATTCAAGTACACTACCACTGTAATCTATTTGATTTATGTAAATTCTAGTTAGATATTATAAATGTAGTTTGTATATTTTGTTTGATTGTAACTTTTGGAATAACACTTTCATCAGTGGTTCAAAAATAACCTAACAACAGTCGCTCACAACTGCTATGTTCACGGTCATAAAAACAAACACAACAGGTATGCATAGTAAAACCTAACTTGTTTTTTTACCAGAATCCAATTTGGTCCCATCTTATTATCTGTTTGACTTGCAGTCTTGCACAACCGGATCTTAAGCGATGTTTGCCACTCATACAACTGAAGTATTAGTAAATTCTTAACACTGTAAGAATTATAAATCAGAGCATAGATCATCCACTGCTATAAAATCAAGCTCACCTTGATAGTTCTTCTTTAAATATGAAATCAAAAGTTGGCTTCGAGTTTATAAGAATCTTGTATGTATTTTTATTGACCTGTTCAAGTCATAATATGTTTTTATTGTTTTGTAAATCTTTCTTCTGTCAGCAAACACTCTTCAGCTGAATCTGCTGTTCAAACAAACATATGCAAGCTAATCAAATTGTAGTCGGCTCGAGCTGAATCAGTAAAAACTCATATGACATTGTTTGGAACCTTAACCGAACAAAACATGTTTACAATGCCTAAACTTGTAAAAACATTAGTTTAACCCTACCAACATTCACAAATGTACATGTAACTAAGATCACTAACCAAAATCAACCCCACCCAACAGTGGGATTAAACGCTATTCTCCTAGAATACCTTGCTTGTAAGGCAAGAATGTCTTTTTCTTCTTCATATCATTTAAAACAGCCCGGTTCATCGTATAGTGCAGCTCGTCAACATACATGCGTCCCTATCTCCTCGACCCCGAATGATGTTGGATTTAATGTGTACAAGTTCGATTACTCAACGTTGCCAACCGAACTATAACCCGTAAGAGTTACAACTTGGGCAGCGAATGTCGAAACCCACTTAATTAGATTAACTAGCATTTACGTACCATATCGGGTTTTAATAATTTATAATAATTATAATATAGTTAATTAAACATTTATTTATTAAATGTTGAACATGTCAGTTTCAGTTATAACATGGGCTAATATTAATCTAATCGGGCCTGGACCCCGTGAGTAGATTAATGTTAACTAAATGGCTAATTAGGGTTTTTAAACCTAATTACTTAATATATATAGGGAGAACTAGTTTTGATTTGAGAACACGAGAACTTGTCCCATTTTTTCTTGAAGCACCTATAACTTTTTCATACATTATTATTATTTTACAAAAAATTACACTATAAAATCAAGAATAGATTGATTTAAGTATAATATTCATATATTACATACTAGACTAAAGACCCGTGTAAATGGGTTTAATCATTAAAAATTGTTTTTGATTAAAAAAGTTTGTAAATCATAATATTATTGTTAATACTTTGTCGATTTTTATGTTTAAGTTTTTAAAATCATCTATATCTAATATTAGTAGCTTTTCTTTATCAATGCTTATAAGTCTAAATACTGTATAATATGGAATGAAATGAACTTATAAATAAAAACTTTAGGTAATAAACAAATTATATTGAACATGAGAACATCCTTTGTAACACCCGGCCTCTCACACCTCCAATATTGTCCGTTTTGCCCACGAGAAGCTCACGAATTTGCTTTTGGTTGCTCGGGTGAAAACTTTCTAGGGAGGTCACCCATCCTTGGATTGTTGTCACCTGAGCACGCTTAACTGTGGAGTTCTCCTCTCATCCACAGCCAATACACCCAAAACGCGTTGGTGATATTAGAGACCAGACATTTCTTATGAACCAAGAATCTCTCCTGTCCACTTCCGATGTGGGATATATGTAGGGTGTCATAATCTCCCCCCTTTGGACTCATCATCCTCAATGAGCCCGAGAACTCACCATCCTCGATGAGGTTTGTCCCAACATCCCGAACAGCACAGCAGTGGCTCTGATACGATTCTGTAACACTCGGCCTCTCACACCCCCAATATTGTCCGCTTTGCCCACGAGAAGCTCACGGATTTGCTTTTGGTTTTGGTTGTCCGGGTGAAAACTTTCCAGGGAGGTCACCCATCCCTGGATTGTTGTCACCTGAGCACGCTTAACTGTGGAGTTCTCCTCTCATCCACAACCAATACACCCAAACGCGTTGTTGATATTAGAGACTAGACATTTCTTATGAACCAAGAATCTCTCCTGTCCACTTCCGATGTGGGATATATGTAGGGTGTCACATCCTTAAACATCAGAAAACTTCTTTGAATACAAAATTCGATGTTTTGTTTGTAATTTTACCATCATCGTCTAATATTAATAATTTTAATTCATGTCTACTTGTAAGTCAATATAATGCAACATAGAGCTTGAATCGGTTTCAGGGACCAAACATGCAATAATTACACAAAAGTTTGGACTATCTTTGTAATTTTTAAAGTTTGGGGACCAAACATACAGTTTGATTAAACCACATGGACCATTTATGCAATTTTCTCTTTTTGTTGACCAAAAACATAAATCAATTTCATGCTTACATCACTTAAAACTAAATCAAAGTTTCATGCTTTCATAAACAAAAACATATATCAATTAAATTGATGTAAAACAACCAAAATACTAAAGTTTATCTTGAAATAAAAATTGAAATCTTTGGATCGTACGGACCATTGTTACTGTTGCAACCGAGATTTGTATATATGAGCATTGAATTGAGACTTTGCAGAAGAGCTGTTGGTGATTCAAAACTTGGGGTTTGAATGATAATAAATAGATCAATGAAGGCGTAAAAGGTTCCGTGAGCTAAACTTGAAACATAACATGATTTGGGGTAAATCGAAACCATGATATGCTTGTAAATTGAAAAGGATATGAAATGGTTCATCTTTCCATTTGAAAATAATATCATGATTTAGGGAAATCAAAACCCTGAATTGATTATTTGAGACCCTTGATTTGATGAAATATCTACAATTTTTTCCGAATAGAAGACCCGTATGGGGTTTCTTCTTATTTGCATAGGACAAGTGAATTAGGAAACCATTAATTGTTTGTTTGAATAAGCAAGAATCCAACACGTTCCAATTCATTATTTAGTGTAATACAACCTATAAAAACTCTTTACATTACTTGTTTGATAGGGATAGAGTCAATTTGTTTTTGGGTGAGAAAATAGTCAACTATAACTTGCAATCTATTTCAGGGTTTTATTTTGAAACCATCACAAATGCCCTTTGTAATGAGTTTTTTTTCAGAGTAGGGTTAGTCGAAAAATAATTTAACAAAATGAGTATTTTTAAAAATATTTACCAAAATGGTTTTTTAGTGGAAAGTTAATTTTTTTACTCATAATATGATTGGATAAAAGTATTTCCATTTTTAATAATGTTATTTTAGTAAAGTTAAAAGGATAATATTTTAATAAAATAAAAATCAATTTAACTTCTGTCATGATTTTGATAAATATTTTATAGTTTTTTTTATGAAGGTTTTCTTAAAACATTTTCAATAATGTTTTCTTATACAAAAATATTAATACTCTTTCACCAGTAAATTTTTAACGTCTCTTTATAGAATACGTATTCTTAAATAGAAAAAAAGATCTTTTTATGAAATTAAATGGTTTACATAATTCTTTTAAAATAACGATATATACTATATAATTGTTTTAAACATAAATTTATATATAGTAATAATAATTTATATAAGTATATACATAAATAAAAAAATAAACATCATATACATACAACTCTAGTTTCGTCTTGCGAGCCGACTCGATCTCGACATATGAAGCTCGGGCTCAAAACCATTTATTAAATGAGTCGTAAAATGAGTTCGAGCTTGTTTAAGCTCAGCTTAGTTAGAGTTTTTAGCGAGTCGGTCCCGAGTGCCTCATGAAATGATGTGACTCATTTCTGTCCTAATTGTCGTTGGGAGTCTATTAGTAACATACATGCCCTTGGTAATTGAGGATTACATTTACAGTTCGTAAAATAAAAAAAATAAACCATTAACTTTTTTTATACAAAACATTTTTAAAGAATGCATTTTTTGTTAAAAATAGTTTTTCTTATTATATCTTTTAATCTACTTAAAAACATTTTCAAAAAATACATATTTTTAAAAAGAATAAAAAAACAAATGTACCTACTTTTGTGTGAAATTGAAACAAAATTATTGTGAAAAAATTTGACTTTTCTATATGAAAAGACGATTTAAAATTAAGTTTGAATGAATTAAAGAAAACAAAACTAAGTTTTAGAAAAACTTATGGTTTTTAATTACGACATATAAATCAAATGGTATTACAATTTTATTAACCTTTGTACTTGACTCTTTTTAAATAATATTATTTTAAAATGAAATAAATTTAAACAATAGTATTATAGTGAGAAAAAGAAACATTTCCTTAAACACATATTTTGATAAATAAATTTTCTATATACACTATTTAAGGGAAAAAAACTCCCTTTGTAATTATAGTAATAGTTGATTTTATTCGAATTAACTATGACAACAAATAAGAATAAATACATTTTTAGGCATGAAATCAAATGAATAAAACCTAAGAAAAAGACACTTGGCACTAAATATATTATTTTATTTATAAGTATAGATATGCTATATATGGTAGGGTTAATTTGAGAACCATTTTTTTATGTGAGAAGTCTAGAAACTAATATGAGCCACACATTTCTAATCACATGCAAGTCACATATCATTTTCACTTTTTTGTTTTTAAATTTTCGTAACTTTTTTTCACGATGTCATTTTTTCAAAACAAATTCACCATTTATTTCAGTATTTTTTATCTATCCAACACTTATCATATTGATATTTCAAAAAATCATCCACATGTTATTTACACATATGTAAATGCGGTTATACACATGTGTAAATCCGGTATTATATATATGTAAAACGAAATTTGTATAAAAACGAATTGTTTAAATATTTTTTTATATTATTTTTTATTTTTTTATGAAAGTGGGAAACGAGAGAAAATTTTTGTATATTTATTTTTTTATTTTTATGTTATTTTTCATTTTATATTTTTTATTATATTTTTGTTATTTACCATTTTGTTATTGAAAACTAATGACTCATATTGGTTGCTAGAGTTCTTACAAAAAAAGAAATTCTCATTTGATCCCTCCCCTTATATATATATATATATATACACACATACATGTATATATATACATATATATACATACATATATATATATATACACATATATATACATATATATACATACATATATATATATATATATACATATATATACACATACATGTATATATATACACACACACACACATACACACACACACACATACACACACACACACACACACACACACACACACACACACACACACACACACACACACACACACACACACACACACACACATATATATATATATATATATATATATATATATATATATATATATATATATATATATATAGAGGAAGACGTCACACCCCGATTGATGGCGGAATCATCGGAGCGGATGAATGTGAATCGATTGATCATAACACATGTAATTAAATAAGTTGAAATAATATTAAAAAAACATTTTCATTGAATAATACTAATCAATCAATACATTACAATCAAACAAAAACTCAAGTAAACATAATACAATTGTCTTTAATTTTAACTAAGTCCAAGTCCAAAGTGAACATGAAGAAGTCCTCTAAACTGTATTTCTTGAAATCATATGAAAAAGTAACGAGTCAGCTAACAAATTAGCGGTGGGTAAACATAGGTTTGAATGCATATATAGAATGATTAAAAGATTGAAAACAATTCAATTCACATGGCAATGTTGTCACACCCTCAATTTCCGTAAACGGGGTTTTACCGTTACGTGCGTGACATACCGGGATCTCAGCCGTTAGTTACACCAAACGACACAATAATTACAAAACATAGTTGTGCAATATTAATAGAAAAATCCCAAAAACATAGTTAATAATGAATTATTGAAAGCATATGCGGAAGCGTAATAATTCATAACTCAAATGGCGCAAAACACGTGCAACTCAAGTAAATGTAATTTGCAAAAACGTTGTTTGATCATCTAAACCAATCAGTGATGGATGAAATATGAGATGATCCTAGTTGTGCACATCTTATGAACCTGAAGAGAAGGAGGGTTGACCATATTGGGGCACAGAGCAGCGAGCTCATGAGAACAAGTAGTATACGCCTCGATCTCCGAACCCATCATCTTGAGATTCCAGAACTCCATCTCTAACTTTTGCACCTCGTCACGAGGGCAGTACTCTTCTGTCATCAAAATTTTAAAATCCTCCCAGGTAGTTTGATTGGCCATCTCTACCCCTAACATTTGTACTTGGATGTTCCACCAGGACAGGGCAGCTCCATCCAAGGTACCAGTGGCATACTTCACCCGATTTGCCACTGGGCAATTGCATATTTTGAACACTGATTCGAACTTCTCGAACTATCTAAGGAGACCTATAGCCCCTTCAACCTTAGTAATCAGGTTGGGTTTGCAGTCCATGAAGGACTTGAACGTACAAACCCATTGACCTGCAACAGATTTTAGATCAGTACATCAGAATTTTCAACAAGTGTTAAGATTTAACAGGTTTGATGGAACGTTATGTCAGGAATGAATTTGATATTACTTACCGATCGGAGCGGGCTGTGGGTTTGGGTTGTGGTTGGCCAACACATCAGCTACATGCTGATTTATAAGCGCGGCCAAATCAGCTGGTGTCATGTTTATGGTACCACGACCACGACCACATCCGCGTCCACGTCCATACATTCTTAACAATCACAACATACGAAAATAAATAAATATACAACATATCAACTCCATTTAAGTATAAGCAATTAAAAGAATTTAGCACAATCACAACTCAATGTTCATATAATAATTTCTTATAGAATAAATTGTAAGTACGTCTACAATCAATTAAACCAAAGATCAAAATTCAAAGACATCAGTCAGATAGGAATAATCCTTCTCATCTAGGTGCAAAATAAATGAAAGTCTGATAAACAAACAAAAAGAATGAAATAGGAAATCAACGAGAATCGATAGATCCGGTGCTATTCTCGGGCTCATCCTTAGGCTGCTCGTCGGGTTCCTCCTCCGGATCTTCCTCTGGTGCCTCTTCAGGTACTTCTTTCTGGTCTTCTTCAGGCTCCGGCACTGTATTCAGTGCGTTGACTTAGCCCTCCAAGATATTGTGTCGCTGACTATTTGATACGATGTCTACCTCATCACCAACTACACGTTCTGCTAGAGTCGTAATACGATCCACATGCGTATTGTGACGATCGATAAGAGTGTTGAGTCGGTTCTTCGGTTCCTCGATCTTTTCTCTAGATTCCCTTAACCCTTTCCGTAGCATGACGTTGTCATCCATCAGTTCTGTGACGTGCTTACGCTAGACGTGCAGAGTGGCTGCCAGAGCAGCTATGGCCTGCTCAGGTGGACAAGTAAGGGGAGGTAGAACAAAGGAATAATGGCTTCTGTAAGGAGCGGACCTAGTCATGGGTCGACGTTCAGGAGGAAGAGGTACACGCTTCTTCCAAATCAATCGAATCATGTACTGTGGATAATGCTCCCACTTGTGGATCGGAGGGTAACGAGGTAAAGCGAAAGGCTGGTCGTAATCAAACTCATCAGCGTCATTAGGGCGCATAGGTCACTCATCCAGTTTCGAGGATGAAGGCGGGGAATCAGGGCGAACAGGCCTTTTTCCCAACAAAGAAGAGGGTGCAGAAGCAGATGCCATTCATGAAATCATCCGCTCACAGGAATAAGCAAAAGCAAGCAATCCAGCAAAGTAAAGCAAATAAGGCCAGCAACAAAACTAAACGTGTCTATATGCGTCTAACTAAGGCATCAGGCTATAATCTAAATGTAAAGAAAATGAAATGCAAATTTTACTTTAGTTCGCTATAACCATTGGCTCTGATACCAATCTGTCACACCCTCAATTTCAACAAATAGGGTTTTACCGTTAGGCGTGTGACATACCAGGATCTCAGCCGTTAGTTACACCAAACGACACAATAATTACAAAACATAGTTGTGTAATATTAATAGAAAAATCCCAAAAACTTAGTTAATAATGAATTCATGAAAACATATGTGAAAGCGTAATAATTCATAACTCAAATGGCGCAAAACATGCATAACTCAAGTAAATGTAATTTGCAAAAACATTGTTCGATCATCTAAACCAATCAGTGATGTATGAAATATGAGATGCACCTAGCTGTGCAAACCTTATAAACTGAAAGAAACATGCTAAAGTGTCAACACAGAGTTGGTGAGTTCACAGGTTTTGATAAACAGTAACATAGTAGAAAGAGATCTAGTAAACAAAGTAATATCAGTAGATAGCTAGTCTACATAACAAGTTACTTAGTGTATAAAGTTCGCAACCAAAGCTGACAATGTAAATGTATGCCTCGGCTATGGCTACCAGACCACAACAACAAAAATTAGGTCAATTAAACACCCATTTGACGTGCAGTCGTGCTAGCGCGACTACTCCGAGTGGGGTTTGTCGAACCCAGTAGATCTACTCAGCATTACCTCGCTAAAGTACAAAAATTAACGGTTCAAAAGTAAGGACTTAAATTAATACAACACTATTAAACATGTGAAAATAAAGTAATACCGATCAAACGAAGAACATTTTAAAAAGAACATGTTTCTAAAAAGAATATAGTAAAGTGGGGCCATAAACTCACCTCGAATGCACATCAATAAGGTAATGCAGAGAACAGATAATTAGATTTTTGGAACACCTGGATTTACATTTAATATTTGATTAATATTAAATACCAGTAATTAGATCGTACGGTTTCGTATTCTCGGTTCGGGTTCGCTTTAGACATTAACTTAGTCAAACACCAATTCACACCAATGTATAAAACCCAATTATCATGTTAACCAAATAACTCAATTATGTTTAATAGTACATAACTCACACGACTTAATACAAAATGATTAAATACGTGAATCCATACACACATGCCATATTATAACCTATAACACACTTAAAGATATATGTATATATATACATTACACATAACCCTATAGTATATATATTTGCAACACATACATATAATGTGCATAACCCTATAGTATATATATTTGCAACACACACATGTATATCGATACATACTATAAGCTCCATTTCATGCCCCAACAATCATGCATTAAATCCACATCCAAAGCAAACGTATGATTACACACACCTCTTTGAACATGCACCCCTACAACCGGACCAATACATTGCACCACCCCATCCAACCAAACCACACCCATAAACCTCAGGTTATTCATCCCCCCAACCAAACCTACGGCCACCCTACCATTACCACCAGAACTCCATAGCCTCCAATACACATACACATCATAAAACACACACATTATAAAACACACACGTAGAACCCATACACTCAGCACGAAATCGAAACCACTATACAAAACTAATATGCATAAATCCTCAATGAATATATACGCATAAACAAGAATACATACATTTGCTACAGGAACAACAACGTAAGCAAACTATCGGCATTCGTAAATAGATGCAGATGAATGACGCTGCACATAAGCCCAAAGGCCCGTACACACGATGATCACACGAAGAGACCAGCATCCACACACACCCGTGGCTAAACCCACGCACACCGAACCAAACCGAAACCAAAACCGAAACCTTAACGAAAAGAATACGTGAAATTGTCAGAGGAAACGTACCGGTTTATACGGTTAACAGATTGATTACCGACTGACGTACCGTGAGCGATGACGGTTGCGGAAACTAACCGAAACAATAGATCGCAACGTGGAGGCCAATGGTCGTGGGGTGAGTCACAATTGCAGACGGAAGAAGGTGCTGCTGAGGTAAACCTGACCGGCGGCAGAGATGGCTTTCGAAGGGAGGACGACAGCTGGGTTTGGTGCGATTAGGGTAGGGTTACGGCAGTTGCATGGGTTGTAGATGGTTATATTAAATCAAGTTTGAGGAAATGAAGCTTAGGCCCCTCTAATTTGCTAAATCAAGTTTAATGAAATGGCACTCAAGCCCCCCTACCCTAAGTAAATATAGTTAATTAAACCCATCTTGCTTAATTAATTTAATTACATAGCAAAGTTAAATAATTAAATATCATGGATGGACGTTGAAATGACAAAGGTTGAGTTGAAGACATTAATCATGAAAATACGGGGTGTCACAAATGTCAAGACTTACAATGCAATAGTGTAACATAAAAGACAAACCAACACAATCAAACATAAAATAATTTATACTTGGTTTAAAATAGCTTTCATATAATTTATAACTTATAAATGAATTTTTACAATGTTTTTACAAAACATTTAATCTCTTTAAAAATAAAAAAATGAAAAATTATTTTCTTCTAAAACTTTCAGAAATTAAATAATGAGTTTTGGAATAATATTAATTAACAAAATAATTTTTATATCAATTTAATATTATAATAAAGATTTCTGAAATTTAATTTACTTGACAGGGACCGGGGACGAAACTGGGTCCCCTATTGGAATGTTGAGAGCGTTAATTGAAAGTCCAATCTATGTTTAAAATCTCAATTAAAATCTTAAAAACCAAAATTTAGAAATTCATAAATCAAGATAAACCCTAAATCTCGATTGGATTCCAATTGAGCATGAAATCGAGGTTGTTATCCTAATTGACCATGGGGCTTTTGTTCCCCATACTAAATCGAGTGTGTAGGTGTGTTTAATTACCAGATTAAAGATCGAATTTGAAGAACACAAGGGTAGGACGACTACGACTTAAGCTGAAATCAAATCGAGAGATGGTGATGATGAGACTCCAAATTGATTATTAATGAAACTTCAGAGATTGACAAGTATTAATAGCCCTCTATTAATTGTAACCAAGACTGCTTGGAGAGGGTCTTTTAGAAGAGTTGCAGGTTGCGATGGTTGAGACGAAAGAATTCAGTATGTATGTCACACCCTCAAAATCTGCGTGCGGGTTTTCACCACGAGGCGTGTGACATACCAGGATCTCAGTCATTAGTTACTCAGAACGACTCTATATGAACAAACAAATCAAAATCAGAGTTTAACTTTAAAACGATGCGGAAGCGTTTAGTAAACATGAAAAACCAAAAATAATGTAACACAGTATAATAATGCGCAAACACGCGCCCACTGTTTTGCAAAACAAGTACATAATTGTTTTAATAACTAAAAACCAACAAAGGGTTCCAACAATGCTGACATCTACAATGCTGACCCGTGAATGTGCTCTTAGGCAATGGTAACTCAACCTGAGAATAGCATACTAAAAGAGTCAACACAATGGTTGGTGAGTTCAAGAGTTTGCGTAAACATAACAGTAACAGTATAAAAAATAAGAGTGCATTGCATTAGATAGCTAGTCTAAATTCACAAGTAATAACCATAGTGATTTCGCGATCGAAGCTGACTGTGTTTCGTTTGTTGCTTCCCGTCACGACTTACCAGGTCGTGACAATGCTTATGTTAGGACAAAATTGCACCCGTTTGACCTCGAGTCGCACAGGTGGGGCTCGTCAGACCCAGTAGTACTACCCAAGATTTCCCGCTAGTTACCATTATTAACGATCCGAAAGTGTGAGAACTTTCATGGTATATCACACTATGTTACACTATACACAACTTATAATCAATAAAGCGTTTGCACCAAGTATGCTATCTCCCCCAAAAGAGAGTGTATAAAAGAGTGGGGCATGAACTCACCTGGTGCACGTGAACGATATAAAAGCTTAACTTGAAAAAGAGAGAAAAAAGACAACCTTCAGAGGTTACCTAGAACACGAAAGTACATGAGTACGTGTGCACAAAATCATCATTAACCCTAAGTACTCTATAAACACATGGACTCAAGGTTGTGGAAAAACAAGACACATTGACCCAGTTGACCCATTGACCCGTTGGTGACATTTTTGTTGAAATCCCATTTAATTAAGCATAACAATTCATCATACATGGTTATCATACAAGTTGTTCACGTATGCCACATCATTAACCACTTGTTCTACCAAGATCATCATACAATCTAGTTTATCATCCAACTCATCATCATGTATAACCACTAAGAGTCCAAATTTCCACATGACCAATTAAGCATCCATATATCTAATTAATACATTCCATCACATTAAACATCATCAATAAACATTCTAACATGACCCTAACATCAAAAACATGTCCAATTCATAATATCCAAAGTTCCACACAAATAAAGTTTCCCTTTTGGGAAAGTAGTATCCCAAAATCAATCTAACACTCAATCCAATCATGAATTCACCAACCCAATACCTATTCAAGCTCATGAATATCATTTAAACATGTTCAACATCATCAAATCATCCTAATTCATCAATCTCATATCCAAAAGTTTCTACTTTTAGCAAGGTATGAACTACACGATCAATTCATGGATTTTCTTGCATAACAATCACTATCCAACATTCATACAACATCATTAACATCATAGCATCATCAATTCATCATCAAATCATCAAGTTCTTGCACAAAAGTTACTATTAATAGTAAGCTATGAACTACGCATCGAAACCACGAGTTTCTTGCACAATCCACGTAAACTATCATCAATACTATCTAACTAACATCATAAAATCAACAAACCATCAAAAATTCGACACTCAAGCACCCAAATCGACTAGGGTTTCGGCCCACATCAAAAAATCCATGAAAAACCACAAAAATCTAACCTTTAATCGCGTAATGGACAAGAATTGAAGCCTCTAACGTGTTGTATTGCTTGTAATCAATCAAAATCGAGGCTTTCTTGCTTGTTCTTGGTCGAATTTCACAATGTGTGTGTGTGGGGGTGGTGATCGTGGCCGAACAAGGGTTAGGGGGGGATTAGGGTTGGATTTTTGGTAAGTTTTATGTTTAGAATAATTACCTTTTAACCCTTATTGTTTATATTTTATAAAAAATAATATTTTAAACACTTTTTAAAAGGTTTTAACTTAATAATACAAACATTATTAGGCAACAATAATATTCAATGCATTATTTTCACTAGTCACAAAAATACACGAATTAAATACACACGTTGGCACGTTACAAGATAAAATCCAAAAATAATATTTAAATCGTATAAGCACAACTAATAACCAACATTATTAGTTAAATAATTATCTGTTTATCATTATTAATTATTATTAAGTCACCAACGTTCAACGACAAGTAGTGTGTGCTCACGACACATGTATGCAAGGCTTAACAGAACTAACGGAGTTTGGTAACAGAAAAGTACCTGATGTCACATTATCCCCATGTTGAAAGAATTTTCGTCCCAAAAGTTGCGTTACATGGTGTGTGTTCCATCACTGGTTTACTGCATTGGCACAATGTAATCGAGTGAGTTTTGGGTGAGTTGTCACATCATCCCCATGTTGAAAGAAATTTCATCCCAAAATTTAATCAATACCTTCATCGGCTGGCATTATCTTTTCGAATAGTTGAGGATACTTAAACTTCATCTGGTCCTCACGTTCCCACGTGAATTCCGGTCCACGACTCGAGTTCCAACGAACTTTGACTATGGGTATCTTGCTTTGCTTAAGCGTCTTTACCTCACGATCCATCACCTCGACTGGTTCCTCAATGAAGCGTAGTTGTTCATCTACTTGCACTTCCTCAAGTGGTACTACCATTGTTTCGTTGGTTAAGCACTTCTTCAAGTTTGAGACATGAAATACATCATGAATTCCACTCAGCGAATCAGGTAGGGCTAATCGATAGGCCACTGGACCTATTCTTTCCAATATCTCAAATGGTCCAACATATCTCGGATTTAGCTTTCCTCTTTTGCCAAACCGAATCACACATTTCCATGGTGAGACTTTTAATAAGACTTTGTCACCAACCTGAAATTCTAGAGGTTTTCCTCGCTTATCTGCATAGCTTTTCTGTCTGTCGCGCGCTGCAGCCATACGGTTCTTTATTTGTACAATCTTCTCAGTGGTCTCGTGTACTAACTCGGGACTCGCTAGCTAACTATCACCAATTTCAGCCCAACAAACTGGTGATCTACATTTTCATCCATACAAAGCTTCGAAAGGTGTTGCCTTTATGCTGGTGTGATAACTATTGTTGTAAGAAAATTCCACCAATGGTAGGTGAACTTCCCAGTTATTCCCGAAGTCAATCACACAAGCACGTAGCATGTCCTCCAACATCTGTATAGTACGCTCACTTTGACCATCGGTTTGCGGATGATAAGCAGTACTCATGTCCAATCGCGTACCCAAGGATTTCTACAATGACTGCCAGAAGTGCGATGTAAAACGAGCATCGCGGTCAGAAATAATTGAGACTGGTACACCATGTCTTGAAACTATTTCCTTCAGATAGAGTCAGGTTAACTTCTCCATTTTGTCCGTTTCCTTTATCGCCAAGAAATGAGTGGACTTCGTTAATCGATCTACGATAACCCATATCGTGTTACAACCAGTAGGAGTCTGTGGTAGTTTGGTAATGAAATCCATTGAGATTTGCTCTCACTTCCACATAGGGATCTCAGGTTGTTGTAATAGTCTAGATGGTTTCTGATATTCCACTTTTACCTTCGAGCAGGTCAGACACTTACTCACATATGTAGCTACATCCGCTTTCATATTAGGCCACCAGTAGTGCGCCTTCAGGTCATGATACATCTAGTCGGATCTAGGATGTATAGAGTATTTAGACTTGTGTGCCTCACTCATAACCAAGTCTCTCAGATTTCCATACAGAGGTATCCAGAGTCTATCCATGAAATAACGAATTCCATCCGTCTTTACTTCCAACTGTTTATTCATTCCCCGTAATGATTCAGAACCAATATTTTCTGCCTTCAGAACCAATATTTTCTGCCTTCAGAGCTTTGGCCTAAGCCTCTCAGATTTGTTCAGGTAACTGTGTGCTAATCGTAAGTTGCAAAGCTCGCACGCTTCGAGGCTTAGCAGTTTCTTTTCTACTCAGCGCGTCAGCAACTACATTAGCTTTTCCCGGATGGTATTTGATAGCATAATCATAGTCATTCAATAACTCTACCCAGCGTCTTTGCCTCATATTTAATTCCTTTTGCTCAAGGATATGCTGAAGACTCTTGTGATCGGTGTAAATAGTGCACTTGGTACCGTACAAGTAATGTCTCCAGATCTTTAAGGCAAAAACTACCGCACCCAGCTCCAAGTCATGGGTGGTATAGTTCTTCTCATGAATCTTCAGTTGTCTTGAGGCGTAAGCTATCACTTTATCTCGCTGCATCAAGACACAACCTAGTCCTTGAACAGAAGCATCGCAGTAGACTACAAAATCATCACTTCCCTCCAGTATTGCCAGTATCGGTGCACTACATAGTTTCTGCTTTAGTAACTGGAAAGCAGACTCTTGACTATCACCCCATTTGTATGGTGTTCCCTTATGAGTCAAGGCTGTGAGAGGTTGAGCGATCTTAGAAAACCTTTCAATGAACCGCCGATAATATCCTGCCAGTCCAAGAAATTATCGTATCTCACTAGGCGTCTTGGGAACTGACCAATTCTTTATCGCCTCAATTTTTGCTGGATCGACATGTATCCCTTTCTCATTAACAATATGACCCAAAAATTGCACTTCACATATCCAGAAATCACACTTAGAAAACTTGGCGTACAGTTGTTCTTTCTCGAGTAATTCCAAGATTAAATGCAGGTGCTCTTCATGTTCTTCCTTGGTCCTTGAGTAGATCAATATGTCATCAATAAACACAATAACAAACTGATCGAGATAGGGTTTGTACACACGATTCATGAGATCCATGAATACTGCTGGTGCATTTGTCAAACCAAATGGCATGACCAAGAACTCGTAATGACCATAACGTGTACGGAAAGCTGTCTTCAAGATGTCTTCCTCTCGAACTCTCAGTTGGTGGTACCCAGACCTCAAGTCAATCTTAGAGTAATAGCTTTATCCTTGAAGTTGATCGAACAAATCATCTATACGAGGTAGTGGGTATTTATTCTTGATCGTAACCTTGTTCAGTTCCCTATAGTCAATGCACATTCGAAATGTACCATCCTTCTTCTTAACAAACAGAACTGGTGCTCCCCAAGGCAACGAGCTCGGTCGGATAAACCCTTTATCCAATAGCTCTTGTAGTTGAGCAGATAATTCTTGTAATTCGTTCGGAGCTAACCGATAAGGTGCTCTCGCAATCGGAGCGGCTCCTGTAGTTAAATAAATTAGGAATTCAACTTGACGATGAGGTGGTAATCCAGGAAGATCCTCTGGAAACACCTTAGAAAAGTCACGAACGACAGGGATATCCTCTATCCTCTTTTCTTCTGGTTGTTTGTCAGTGACGAGTGCTAATATGGCTAAGCGACCTTTCTGCAACAACTTTTGGGCTTTCATGAACGAGATTATGCCCATCACTGCTCCACTTCTATCACCTCTGATCGTAAGAATTTCCTTACTAATAGGGATTCGTATGATCTTCTCGTGACATATGACTTCCGCCTGCTTGTCGGAAAGCCAATCCATGCCTACTACTACATCAAAACTCCCTAGTGTAACAAGCATGAGATCTATGGCAAAAGTATGACCAACAAGTTCTATCTTGCAATCTCTAAGGATATGCGTTACGTGAATCTGCTTGCCATCAGCTAACTCTACGGTGTAATTAGATTCCAATGCTGAGGACATATCACTTAAAAGACTACTAAACTTAGTGGAGATGAAACTTCTATCGGCTCCAGTATCAAATAGTACGGTAGCAAAACGACCGTTAACTGAAAATTTACCAGTTACAGTTGTAGGGTCGTTTAGAGCCTCACCTGAGCCAATGACGAAAGCTCTTCCTTTTGCTCCACTATTTTTTCCATTGCCATTATTGTTGTTGCTGTTGTTGTTGCCGTTGTTGTTGTTGTTGTTCCCACCATTTCCGTTCTTCCTCAGCTGTGGACAGTTTCTCCTGTAATGGCCCTTTTTCCCGCATTCAAAACAACCTTTTGGCGTTTCTTGAGTTTGTTAAGGCTTCCTCATCAATTCACCACGGCAATCTTTCGCTGCGTGTCCAACTTTACCACAACGCTGGCATCAGAAACTGTAACACCTGCCGGTGTGGTGGTAATTGCATCGGTTGCATTTGGGATTTTTCCCCACATAGCCTTTTTGTCCCTATGGTGCCGAAGATGACTGATTAAAGTTACGATTGTTGTCGAACTTTCTTTGTTGTTGGTGAGGTTGGTGCTGCTGAGCGTAACGCTGTTGTTGTTGTTGCTGGTTGCTGGAGAATGAGCCTTTATTACCAGTATTCTCCCACTTACGTTTGTTATCGGGTACGCTAGCCACTGCCCCCGTTTGGGTAATCTTCTCTGCTCTACTGCCTGATCAGTCAGCCTGTGGGCTAACTGGATAGCCTATTGTATGGTCGCAGGGTTTGAGGCTGTCACCATACTCTGGATCTCGGGCACTAGTCGACGTATGTAATGCTCAATCCTTTTGTGCATCTCATTTACCATTCTCGGGCATAGTGTGGCCAACTCATGAGACCGGGTCGTGTAGGCTTCAATCTCGGAGCCTTGCATTTTGAGTTGCCAAAATTCCATTTCTAGCTTCTGCACCTCGTTTCGGGGGCAATACTCCTCTGTCATAATCTCCTTGAATTCATCCCAGGGTAGGTTATTAGCCATTTCCTGACCTAGCATTTGCACCTGGGCATTCCACCATTAGAGGGCTGCGCCTTCAAGGGTTCCAGTTGCGTACTTTGCTTGATCAGCTGGCGGACAGTTACATTTTGCGAAGACGGATTCACTCTTCTCAAACCATCGTACTAGTCCCACAGCTCCTTCAGTCCCGTTGTAGGTATGGGGCTTGCAATCCATAAAGGATTTGTAGGTACAGGGTGGGGGTCCTGTTTCGACAAACCAAACATTAGTTGAGTAGCCTAGACGAGCAGCTAGGATAATCAATTAAACCACTTTTATCATTTACCTACTGGCTGTCCAGTTTGGGCAGCAGCCAGCTCAGTGGGAGTCATGTTCGCCGTAGCCGCGCCGCGTCCGCGTCCCGCGCCACGCCCGCGTTTACGTCCCCTTTCGCGTCCGTCCATATTTTTCTTTACATTCACAAATACAATAATGAGTAACATCCAACACATTAATCTCATTAAGGTACATTAAATAATAAAAAATAATGAATTTGTCACAACCACAACGTTTATAACCAAATAATAACCAAAGAAAGATAAATTGTAAATGATTCAAAAAATATTCCATCAATGTCAAAACTTTAGTTTTTCAGTTGGGTGGGAAACAACCCTTCCCACATAGGTTTCAAAAGAGAAGAAACACTATATAGTCCAAGTCATGTAAAAGTAGAATCAGTCCAACACGTCAGATCCGTCACTGTCTTCTTCCATTTCTTCCGGTTCTTCTTCCTCCGGGGCTTCCTCAGGTGCTTCTTCCGGTTCTTCCTCCGGATCTTCTTCTTCAGGGTCTTCTGTAGGTACAGGGGCTTGGTCAATCTGAAGCGCTGCTAGCTTTGCTTCTAGGTCAGCAAATCTATCATCTACCACTATGTTCTGATGATCCTGCGCGTTCATGCGCTCGGTAAGCGTTAGCACATTGCCTGCCAGAGTATGATGCCCACCAATGGCCATCGATAGTCGCTCCTGGAGTGTCTCTACCTCTAACCGCAACTGTCGCATCTCGTATCTTAGGGCTGAATTTTCATCGGTGAGTCCTCTAATACGCTGTTGCTCAGTGTCTAGTGTAGCCACTAATGCTACAAACGCCTACTCGTGTGGAATGTCTAAGGTAGGAAGTGTGTGTGCTAATGAAGATGTCAACGATGTCGTCCGGGGTCGGGTAGGGGCTACAGGTGGTACTCGCTCCCGGTAGGTCATACGACGTATGTAGGTGGGGTATAAATCCCAGTTTCGGGGAGGGTCGAGTTTAGGTATCGCGAATGGTTGATCCCAGTCAATTTCTTCAGATGGGTAAGGGTGTCGGGGCCAGTCCGATCCCCTATCGGGAACGGGTGAGAAAGGAGGTGATTCTGACCGTGCAGGTCTCTTGCCCAAATCACAAGATGACGATGCCATGCTGCGAAGTACGTGATGCGTATGCCAATAAGTATACATTAAGGAAGTAAGTGACGAGTAACTAACAAACTGTGCGGTTATAGTCTAGTGTGTGTATGCAAACTAGTTCCCAATAACCAATGGCTCTGATACCAATTTGTCACACCCTCAAAATCCGCGTGCGGGGTTTTACCGCGAAGCGTGTGACATACCAGGATCTTAGTCATTAGTTACTCAGAACGACTCTATATGAACAAACAAACCAAAATCAGAGTTTAACTTTAAAATGATGCGAAAGCGTTTAGTAAACATGAAAAACCAAAAATAATGTAACACAGTATAATAATGCGCAAACACGCGCCCACTGTTGTGCAAAACAAGTACATAATTGTTTTAATAACCAAAAACCAACAAAGGGTTCTAACAATGCTGACATCTACAATGCTGACCCGTGAATGTTCTCTTAGGAAATGGTAACTTCAACCTGAGAATAGAATACTAAAAGAGTCAACACAATGGTTGGTGAGTTCAAGAGTTTGCGTAAACATAACAGTAACAGTATAAAATATAAGAGTGCATTGAATTAGATAGCTAGTCTAAATTCATAAGTAATAACCATAGTGATTTCAAGATTGAAGCTGACTGTGTTTCATTTGTTGCCTCCCGTCACGACTTACCAGGTCGTGACAATGTTTATGTTAGGAAAAAATTGCACCCGTTTGACCTCGAGTCGCATAGGTGGGGCTCGTCAGACCTAGTAGTACTACCCAAGATTTCCCGCTAGTTACCATTATTAACGATCCGAAAGTGTGAGGACTTTCATGGTATATTACACGATGTTACACTATACATAACTTATAATCCATAAAGTGTTTGTACCGAGTATGCTATCTCCCCCAAAAGAGAGTGTATAAAAGAGTGGGGCATGAACTCGGGGCATGAACTCACCTGGTGCACACGAACGATATAAAAGCTTAACTTGAAAAAGAGAGAGGAAAGACAACCTTCAGAGGTTACCTAGAACATGCAAGTACATGAGTACGTGTGCACAAAATCATCATTAACCCTTAGTACTCTATAAACACATGGACTCAAGGTTGTGGAAAAACAAGACACATTGAACCAGTTGACCCATTGACCCGTTGGTGACATTTTTTTTGAAATCCCATTTAATCAAGCATAACAATTCATCATACATGGTTATCATACAAGTTGTTCACGTATGCCATATCATTAACCACTTGTTCTACCAAGATCATCATACAATCTAGTTTATCATCCAACTCATCATCATGTATAACCACTAAGAGTCCAAATTTCCACATGACCAATTAAGCATCCATATAACTAAATTATCACATTCCATCACATTAAACATCATCAATAAACATTCTAACATGACCCTAACATCACAAACATGTCCAATTCATAATATCCAAAGTTCCACACAAATAAAGTTTCCCTTTTGGGAAAGTAGTATCCCAAAATCAATCTAACACTCAATCCAATCATGAATTCACCAACCCAATACCTATTCAAGCTCATGACTATCATTTAAACATGTTCAACATCATCAAATCATCCTAATTCATCAATCCCATATCCAAAAGTTTCTACTTTTAACAAGGTATGAACTACACGATTAATTCATGGATTTTCTTGCATAACAATCACTATCCAACATTCATACAACATCATTAACATCATAGCATCATCAATTCATCATCAAATCATCAAGTTCATGTACAAAAGTTACTATTAATAGTAAGCTATGAACGACACATCAAAACCACGAGTTTCTTGCACAATCCACGTAAACTATCATCAATACTATCTAACTAACATCATAAAATCAACAAACCATCAAAAATTCAACACTCAAGCACCCAAATCGACTAGGGCTTTGGCCCACATAAAAAAATCCATGAAAAACCATAAAAATCTGACCTTTAACGTAATGGACAAGAACTGAAGCCTCTAACGTGTTGTATTGTTTGGAATCAATCAAAATCGAGGCTTTCTTGCTTGTTCTTGGTCGAATTTCACAATGTGTGTGTGTGGGGGTGGTGATCACGGCTGAACAAGGGTTAGGGGGATTAGGGTTGGATTTTTGGTAAGTTTTATGTTTAGAATAATTACCTTTTAACCCTTATTGTTTATATTTTATAAAAACTAATCTTTTAAACACTTTATAAAAGGTTTTAACTTAATAATACAAACATTATTAGGCAACAATAATATTCATATGCATTATTTTCATTAGTCACAAAAATACATGAATTAAATACACACGTTGGCACGTTACAAGATAAAATCCACAAATAATATTTTAATCGCATAAGCACAACTAATAACCAACATTATTAGTTAAATAATTATTTGTTTATTATTATTAATTATTATTAAGTCACCAACGTTCAACGACAACTAGTGTGTGCTCATGAAACGTGTATGCAAGGCCAAACGGAACTAACGGAGTTTGGTAACGGAAAAGTACCGGATGTCACAGTGTAAGTGTTATTTTATGCAATTGATGATTGAGAAAGGTTGAGGGAACCGATTAGGTCATTAGCCCTCTGTTATATAGCACCAATTCTATCAATTCATATCGAAGGCATTATGTGTTTGTTTCGGTTATGATCAATCGAAATTGATATAGTTTTAGTGGTTATGAATCAAATTGATTCGATTGTTATGGTCACAATAATTTCTACTATGTTTTAGGTCAATAATTTGACTTAATTGATTAAGTTTCATGTGAAACCAATTTGGTTTTTGAATACGACTTTCAGTTTTGAGTTGTACGATGAATATTAATTGATGTAATCGAACTGATTGAAGTTATAGGTGCGAGACATGGATTCCTAGGAGGGGGTATTGTTTAATTGTGTTTAAAGAGACGTTTTTGGCGGATTTGGTGGTCGCCGAAATTTGGACGAAGGTTTGCCTGGAATGGGTGGTCGACGGTGGGGGATGGGTTGTTTAAAAGCAAAGTTACACTTTGGTCCCTGAGGTTTACAAGTGTTAATTTTTTTTTATGTATAAGCACTTTAATTTAAGTTTTTAAAACTGACACTTTCAACCCTGTACTTTATGAAACTAATTTGAATAACAAATCTAATTAACACTTTATAAGCCTATATATATTTATTTATAACTCATGTAACCCTTGTAAATTAATTATTTATTTTAACTTATTAGTAAAACAAATAATTATTAATGAAATCTTATAAAATTTATAAAAATAATTTTGTAAATTGTAAAATTATATTAAATGAAATAAATGACATATTTATTGTATTTGAATCATGAAAATAAATACAATAATTTAATAATGATTTTTCTTTTTTTTATTGTATAAAAGTTCAAAATGGGTTTCAGGTTGGGTTTCAGTTTCGGATTTTCAAATGTGTCTGATGTTACAAAAGAATCAAATAAAAAGTTTGATTCACTAAAATGTATACAAAGGAAGGAGAATGTGACATGTGTTAAAATAGAAAAATATAGAAAATAGTATTTTGGTAAAAAATCATCTTCTTTGTTTCTTGCTATATCTTTTTCTAAAGATTCAATCCAACACATCCCAATTTTATCCTCTTCCCTTAACTCTGATAAAAAGAAATAAGATTTGATTTATAGCGGACTAAACCAAAAAATAAATTATCAACAATAATATGCTTCTACTCCTTCGGTTGTTCTAATTGTCAATCAGATAAACCAAAATACTTGATGAACATAATTAAATATCATGACGGTAGGAGTTTTATTTCCCATATATCTTCAAACAAATTCTAGAAATTAGTTCTCATCTATATAAATTTTATTTATAGATATCAACATACTTGGCTTAATTTCTAGTTTGGTATCTAATCAAAGAAATTGCAAAATTAACCAAAAATATGAGGATGTGTACTCTTTTTTAATACTTTCTATACGTAGTTTATTTGAGAAATTACGGTTTTTTTAATCTACTACCCTTTCTTTTTCTTAATTTCATAATCATAATGTATTTTTTTTTATTTTTGTATTGTACTTTACTGTATTGTTTTTATTATTGTGCTATATTTTTATTATCTGTTTTCTATTGGTTATATTGTTTTGAGTAAAACAGTTATATTGATTTTAATGTAAAATAATACTTTAATGATAAAACATCATATAATGTGTTGTTTTATGCTAAAATAGTAAAACAACATAAAACATGATATTATACCTCAGCTTGTTGTTTTGTTATAACACCGTATAAATGTATGTAATTTCATCTGATGTTTGTCTCTAAACAACATAGGATATGATGTCGTATTGTAAAACAACACAAAACGTGATGTCTTACTGTAAAACAATATAGAACGTAAAACAACTCAAAACATGTTTACTTATCTTAAAACAACACAAACGCGCCGCTTATCATAAACAAAATAATTACACAACAATTTTATGTGTTGTTCTAACATAAAACAATAGAAAACAGGTCGTGTTACCCTAATACAACACATAACGTGTTGTCTTTCCATAAAACGACACAAAAGTGTTGTCTTACCATAAAATAGTACGTAACATGTCATTGTATCGTAACATAGCACAAATTCTGTTTTTAGAAAATATAGCAATATCATACTCAAATTAAAGAGGACAAAACGCTCGATTCTACGATGAGATTTATTTTAAAAAAACAATCTCCCATTAAAAAGTTATGACATTTAAATAAAGTGAGGGATTGTGAAAAAACTCAACAAAAGTGCTTTTTTCCATAACACTCTTGGTTTTTAGGGCTACAAACGAACTGAACGTTTAGCGAACAGTTCGTAAACCGTTCGGCGGAAAGTTCGTTTATGTTTGTTCGTTTACTAAATGAACAAACACGAAAAAGAAAATTTCGTGTCACACCCTCAATTTTCACAAACAGGGTTTTATTGTTAGGCGCGTGACATACCAAGATCTCAACCGATAGTTACACCAAACGATACAATAATTACAAACATAGTTGTTCAATATTATTAAAACAATCCGAAAGCATAATTAATAATGAATTCAAACAAACATTTACGGAAGCGTAATAATTCATAATTTAAATGGCGCAAAACACGCGCAACTCAAATAAATGTAATTTGTAGAAACATTGTTTAATCATTTAAACCAACTAGTGATGTATGTAATAATGAGATGCTCCTAGCCATGCACACTTTAAGAATCTGAAAGAAACATGTTAAAGTATCAACAAAAGGTTGGTGAGTTCACAGATTTTGATAAACAGTAATATAATCGAAAACAGATCCAGTAAACGAAGTAATATCAGTAAATAGATAGTCTACATAACAAGTTACATAGTGTATGAAGTTTGCAACCGAAGCTGACAATTATAAGCATGCCTCGGCTGTGGTTACCAGACCACAGCAACAGAAATTAGGTCAACTAAACACCCATTTGACGTGCAGTCATGCTAGCGCGACTAGCTCGGGTGGTGTTTGTCAAGCCCAGTAGATCTACTTAGAATTAACTCGCTAAAGAATATAAATTAACGAATTGAAAGAGTGGACTTAAAATGGGACAACACTAGTATTATGCAATAATTATAGTAATACTGATCAAAAGAATGAACATTTAAAAATGAACATGTTTCTTTTCCCCAAAAAGAATATATGTAAAATGGGGCCGTAAACTCATCTTAAATGCACGAAAAGAGATAAACGTAAACACAATAGATGTCTAATTAATATAAAGTACTAATAATTCAACCATACGGTTTCGCGTTCTCGGTTACGATGCAGGCTAACGATTAATTCCGCATTCACAAGCAAGCACAGGCAAACACCAAATCACATCAAATGTACAAACCCCAATTATCACGTATAAAGGTACTCTTTATACATTTTAATTATACGACCTTTTTATAATAACAACCCATACATTTAATAATACATAACCCATTTACCTTAATGCATAATGACCATATGTAAACACACTTACGATAATATACATATATGAATTTATACTCACATATTAAACACACCATTTAACACTCACATAAAATATATTGTATTATACATACCATATATATAATACATAGCTTAACTGTGCACATCCACATGTAACGCATTGTACACACGCATGCATGACACATAGTCCACACACATGCATGACACATAGCTCACACTATCGAAACTCATGCACAATAAAGAAAACACACCCCAATCACACGACAGAACACACACATTCACATAAGAATACATACATACTTCCATGGTCATACACACAATATAATTCATACTAACCTACATAACCCATGCGATCACCCACACTTCGACAGAAGCATTCAACAGAAACATTCATACGTAAACTCGTGATTGCAATCACACTCTGCCATGACTGCGAA